>CM043880.1:9959186-10112310 GCA_024034495.1 Camelina laxa
TATACGTGGCACGATCATGACGGTGATATGGAGTGATCGACGGTACAGAGAGTGTCGGTGGGGAGTGGAGAGACAGACACACAGAGGACCCCATACGGTGAAGGAGTGGGGGCTGATGTATCTTCTTAAATCTTAAGCCGTTGATTTAGTTGTACGCTAATTTGTTATATTAATTATAGAGTCCATATTTTACTCATTAGTGGAAGTGGGACAGAACATGAGTCGAAAATTTCAACGAGTGAATTGGTTTTATTCCACTAGGTTATGTCTTGTGGGCTTATTAACTTATTGGTTGCCTTGTTGGTAAGAAAAATCTCAATTATTTGATTATTTAGTTTGTTTATATTCATATCGGAATATGGTCGACACAAATATAAAGAGATTAATTTTGTTCAAAAACATAGTCAAATCGTTTGAACATCAAATGAAAATAGTTTGTGCATAATTTGTCTCTTGATGCTTGTGGATACAATCTCTAAACCGAATAAATCAAAACCAAGTTAATCAAATTGAGCAAATCCAATTAAAACTCAAAACCAGACGAAATCAAACCGAACCAAGAAAAAATGGATCAATGAATGAAAGCTAATAAAGAAGATGAGAAAAGATTATGGTTTCAAAAGATAGAATCGACGATGAAAATCAAGATAATAAAATAACCACCATGTTCAGATTTTATTTCTTACTTTTTGAAGTTGAATTTATTCACTTAAACTAAGTTTATCATCTTAACATTTATTTGTGATCAAGGCCAATTACAGAACATAACTTAACCAAATCCGTTGAGATCATCTTGTTTTTGTTCTCTTCCTCACCGTTGAGAATTAACTATCAAGAGGCTGAAGCATTACCGGTAGGCCGTATTGCGGAAAGAGATTGAAGTGATCAACAGGCGTGTGCTTATACTCCGGGGAGAGGCTAAGACGGAACCGTTGAAGGATCATAGTGACCACGGTCTTGGCTTCTATCATGGCAAAGTTTTTGGCAATGCAAGCTCTTGGCCCAATTGAGAACGCAAGGAGAGCGTTTGGGTTCATTGCGGCTTGAGAAATGCCGTTTTCGAATCGCAAGGGTTTAAATTGTTCAGCGTCTTCTCCCCATATGGCTTTGTCGGTGTGCATCTTCAGAAACGGGACGATAATGCTCGTGCCCTTAGGGATCTCCAAGTTTCCTATTTTCATATCTTGTGTTGCGTCTCTGAACATTTTAATCACGGGTCCGTACAGACGAAGCGACTCCATTAACACCATGTTCATCTGCAAGATAAATAGGTTTCCCCGATCACAAGAAACCCTATTTCTTCAACCACAAGTAACTCGTTGAAATGGAGCATTACCAGTTTGAGTTTAGAGATGGTGTCTGAATCTGGGATCTCATCTACACCACATTCATTGAAAATCTCTTCTCTAAGTTTATCTTGCCAGTCTTGGTGCAAGCTCAGTAACATCATAGTCCATGTCAACAGAATCGAAGTAGTCCCTTGACCTGAATAGTAGAAATTTTTGCATTCGTCTATGATCTCATCGATTCTCATCTGTCTCCCATGTTCGTTAGATTTTGCAGCTTTCAACATGACCCCCAAAAGATCGTCTCCATAGGTCTCACATTTTGACCTTGAATCTATGATTCTCTTGATCGAGTTCTTCACTTTCTTATCAAGCTCCCATAGTTTAAGGTTTGTAGGCGTAGGAAGGTATCTTGGAGCACAAGAGACAACAACAATCTTCAAATCTCAAAGACTTTAATGAAACTAGCAGTGTATTGACTATATTATACTTACTGGGTTCCGGGGATGAAGACTTTAGTGAGAGAAGTAATATAAAATTTCTCAAGCTCTGTCTGTGACCGACACAATTCGATGCTTTCCTCGTAAGTGCTTCCAAACGCAGTGGTCGCTGTAATGTCTGCGGTCAATTTATGGAACTCTTTGTCCATGTCCATCGTCATCACCACTTCACCATTACTCTGTTTTCTCCAATCCTCGAACATCCTCAAGGTGCATTCCACCATCGGTTTCGTCATGGCCTGACAATTTTGTAGCAAGCAAATTAATTAGGTTTTGTTTTCAGATCTGTACTGAGAAGTAAAAAAAAAAAAAAAAGAATAAAAGACCTTGAGCCGGTCCATGGAGAAAGCAGGATTCAAGATTCGTCTGTGGCGAACCCAATCATCACCCTGGATAAAGGAAAGTCCTTTACCGAAAAGTATGAAGACCTCGGGTCTTTTCACTGGTATAATAGTGAAACCGTACTTGCTCGACAAGATCTGTTTCGCTACTTCAGGATCGGATATGTATATCGTCGGTTTTGTTCCATTCCAGTATAGAAATGTTTCTCCTAATATAGCATATAGACACAACTTGAGTTTTTGTTAAGCAATTCTCATCTATAAAAAGAAAAAGAAAAAAAAAACAATTTGGAGATTGGTCAACGGCACCGTATTGAGACATCCATTGGTGATAGTGAGGAAATACACGAGGGAAGATATCGTTGGACTTGGGATCAAGAACCAAAAGGTTAGCTTCTTCCTTCATCTTATTCATCTCACTGATGTTTCCGTACAAGATCTTGTACTTTGGGCCTGAGATTCCTTGTTTCTTGAATCTTCTTGATAGCATCAACGGCCGCCAAAGGAGGATCAAACAAGCTTCCCATATCTTGGGAACAACAAAGAGCAGAAGGACGAGTGCTAAGAGATGGGTCGTGCTTATGAGTTCCATTGAAAGAACACTAGTAGTTTCTTTTTCCTTTTTTGGGGAGCAAGTTCACAATTAGTAGATGACTAGTGTTTTCCATTATGTTTGTAGTTTAAAAATAAATGTTGTCTACAAGAAGACGACGAAGTTCTCACTGTCGAAGGAACAGCATATTTTGTTATTTAATAATATTAAACATGTGATCTTTCCTCTTTCTATACCTTTAGATAAGTTTTTTTATTTTGGTAGGGTCCTGAGATAAAGCTTTTTTCAGTTCTCAATTTTTCATTCACCTTTACCCCCACATTATGCGTTTAGGGGTAAATTTTACCGTTTTCATAATTGGTAAACTCGGTTTTGGAGGAGTCATGGTGTTTTTTTTATGTACATAAATACCAATATACTGTAGGTTAACCCTAATCTAATGGATCCAATAAATAAATAAAACAGATTAAGCGATCTAATATTAAAAAAAAAACTCAAAGATCCAATGGAAACTAAATAAGATAGAAGAAGTATATATATTAACATTTTAAAATTACATTTTAGATAACCTCTACAATTATCTCTACTATCTATGTAACCAACTAACCATATAACCAAACACAATTAAAGATTTTAATTTTAAATACAAAAATCTGAAACAATTAATAGTATAAATATTTATAAGATTTTGTTAACATTTAAGATTTTTATTTTATTTTTGTTGAATCACTATATAATACATAAATTTATTAAGAGTGTAGTTTTTTTCTATATTTTTTATGATTTGAATTTTGAAAAACAAATTTGTATTACTTATGTAATAAAGAAAAAATGTGTATTCAAAGTCTCATATTGGTTATAAATTTTAGAATACTTCAAAGATCATATTATAAATAAGATCAAAAAGAATATTAAATTTACAAACAGAAATATTTTTTAAAATAAATATCTAAATTTAAAAGTTTGTATTCGGTTTAATTCTGATTTTTATTGAACCATGTAGTTATTTTATTAATGTTTTAATATTTAAAATAATCGAGGCATGATATAGGTCGACATTAATATAAATATTACAATATTATTAACTCGATTTTATTATTTTATTAAAACATTAATATTAGACATATAGTTAAGTAGTTTAAATTGGATTATATAAAAAATAAATTATACTTTTTATTTTATTGTTTTTTGGTCGAAACGAAGAAGATAAGAGAAGATTATGTTGTGACAACACATTTTATCGTTTGATATCAGAAAAATGAAACAAGAACCACATGTTCAGATTTCTTTTCCTAACTAGGAGAAGAAACAAGTCGCAGTTTCATCTCTCTCCTCTCCCATAATCGTGCAATTAAATTCTCTCATTTTCAAGAAAAAAAATATCTGAAAGAAACTCAACAGAAGTACGTAGAAGCTTCGATCCAACAGAGATGGCTTCACTCACTTCAATCGCCACTCCTTACCCATCTTCATCGCAGGCTTTGCGTCTGAAGTCGTCCGGAAACACTCTTTTCTCGGCTGGAGTTCGATCAACAGCAATGGGATCATCAGGGCAAAGAACGCTCAAGATTCATTGCGCTTCAACGAAACCTGCGAAACCAGCTGGTATATACATACAACTTGTAGAGTTAGAGTTTCTCGTGTGTTATTGTTTTTGTGAATGTGAAAGTTCGGTTAGATTAACCCCCTTGTTCTTCTTCTGGTTGTGTCTCTTGGAGGGATTAGCTGAAGTCGATTGGAAACAGAAGAGAGAGCTTCTATTGGAGAAAAGGGTAAACCAATCAAATGATATGCTCTAAATTTACTCTAGTTTGTATATCAAAATGTGAACATATAGCTTAGCTTCTAGTTGTTATTGTTGTAGGTGAGAAGTGTGGACGTGAAGGAAGCTCTACGTTTACAGAAAGAGAATAACTTTGTGATTCTTGATGTAAGACCAGAGGCAGACTACAAGGCGGTGAGTGATGATACTATGCTCTGTGATGATCCTCCGTAGATTAATGGCAAATTCATGTGAGTGATATGCCTTTTGTTGTTTTGTTATCAAGGGTCATCCTCCGGGAGCTATTAATGTGGAGATGTACAGACTAATAAGGGAATGGACGGCGTGGGACATAGCTCGTCGTCTTGGATTTGCTTTCTTTGGTATCTTCTCTGGCACAGAAGAGAATCCAGAGTTTCTTCAAAGTATGCACTGAAATGAGATCAAAGCTTTGGACCGTTTTTTACACAATGCCGTTGGAACTAGCAGCTGAATCTTTTGTTTTGACAATGTTGCAGGTGTAGAAGCTAAACTTGACAAAGAGGCAAAGATCATTGTAGCTTGTTCATCCGCAGGGACAATGAAGCCGACCCAGAATCTCCCTGAAGGCCAACAATCGAGGTATTATCAAAAGCCTACAACTTTATGTGTAAGAAAGCGTTTGTTTCAATGCTCATATGATTAGGGTTCTTGCAGGTCTCTCATAGCTGCTTATCTTCTGGTCCTCAACGGCTATAAAAACGTATTTCACCTTGAAGGTGGACTCTACACATGGAGCAAGGAAGGTCTCCCTGTTGAAACAATTGAAGAAGAAGACTAACCAACTTCGTCACTCTAGAGTTATCCAGTTTTGTATATCTGTCCATTTCAGGTAGTGGCTTTTAGAGATTTGGGTTTTCAGAGTGTGTTTTAAAAGGTTTGTACAATTTCCGAATTGACCATGAAATCCAGCAAAGTCAACCGAAATCCAGAGAAAAACGAACTTGATTGATGAACAAACTAAACAAGTTACTGTTAACACTTTCATTCTAAGTTCCAACCCAAATAAATAACAATCTGAGTACACAAAGTCTAAGGCTTTACAAAAGATCTCAAAACGATAGTGAGAATCCATACTATTGTTATTGTCATCAAGATGATGTGTCTTCCTTCAACCTGTACAGCGTGATTTCTTGCTGCTTGAAGTATCGGCGATCCTCTTCATCTACCAGTACAAGATTCAGAAAATACTTGACGCTGTATTTGTTGTTGATGTTACGATGTGTTGGTGTAAGATCGTATGGGGCCAGAAACAGTCTTACTGGTATTGATTCACCTGCAATTCAAATCTTCACTCAGTTATTTGATTGCTTAAGAAGTCGCTAAAAAAATCAGATTGTCAAATCTTGGGAATATATATAATACCTCTAACTGGAGTTCCATCCATCAACTCGAATTTCGCAAGTGTTTCCGTCTCAACATGAGTATTAGCACCTGCACCTGTTGATTCCCGCCGTCTGATCTCAAGATCCATATTCTTCATCTTGATTCTTACAAGTAGAAAGTATATTTTCCCAAGGATAACATCTTTTAGGTGATACCTGCATCCAGAGGCATACAGGATCCATCGTTATTTCTTGATCAGTCAGTGAAATCCTTAATTATGACAACAAACTTTATCTTACTTGCTTTTATTATACTCAAACTCGATGTGCAGGCAACCCTCAATTCCAACTTCCATCTGTACAAATAAGTTAAATCAATGAAACTAAGCCTCAAATGGTGCTAATGATTTAAACCATAATCTTGTATGAGTCTAACTAAGAAACCTATTGACATCATTATGAATAAGTAGGAAAAAAGGAGCTCAACAACAGATGCGATCTTCAACAAAAAGAGGATTTAATATTATAACTCATATGTGATTGTCGTAGGATACAAAGATCCTAGAAATAGAGAACGAACTTGGTTGAGTTTTTAGGTCTTCTAAGATCCTATCTCTTTTTTGTATAAAGTTTCAAACTTAGATCCCATCACTATCAGAACTTACCTTGATGCTGCTATTAATGTCAGGAAGTGGAGCGTAGTTCCGGACCTATTGCATACAAGATCAATATGTCATGATTAAATATTTCTGGTGTAAAATGGAGTATTGAGTCAGTACACAATTTACTATACTGGAACATTGACACGCAGCAAAAGGGAAGAAACATACCACAAGCTCTTGGTATTCCAAGATGCTTCCAGAGTAGCCACGAGTGACGGTTACTTTCAGGACATATCTGAAGAAACAAAGAAAGCAGTAAATTGTATTAGAAACTGAATTGAGGAACACGGAACACAAGTGTATCATCCTTATGATACAAATTATATGGTATACCTTAGCCGCACATTCACACCATTATATGTCTCATAGGGCATCTCGACAGTTGGAAATTCAAAAGGGTACGTCTTTCTTTCATATATGTCTCCAGGAACATCCAGTTCACGAACTGGAATAAGGCACAATAAAGAATCACAATTGGCAAAATCAAAAATATATAATTGGATAAATATGAAAGTAAATCCATGTTAATCAACTATCAGAATCACTCCTGATCAATGATGCACAAACTTTAAAGATTTCCCCCTTGAAACTTCTTAAAATGAAAATGAAACCAGAGTTTTACTCACCCAAAGAAGTGAAGTCATAGAAGTTTCCTCTGTCAAAGTACATTTCTGTGGAGAACACACAAATGACATCAATAAGCATATATCGATATAAGTTAGAAAACCGAAAAACGAATCCTTTCAGGGATAATAGCACACCTATTTGACCAAGAAGTTCAACTTTTACACCATTATGCTCCACCTTTTTGCCTTGATATGGATCAATGCAAACCTAATAACGAAGACAAGGAATAAAATTACCTACAAAGCATCATAACTGGAACAGCTGGGAATTCATCTAAAGCAAGAAGACCAAGTACCTTCCCGGAGATAGTGTCTTGACTATGGAAAAGTGGCACCAGAGCCGTTTGACCATTTTCTTTCTTCATGGGAACCTAAGTAAACAACAATGGAGATTAAAAAAGAGGAGACAACGAAAACTCTAAAACCTGACTATATCTTAAATACAGTATGAGAACAACAGATACCTGTTTCCGATTTTTGCCATCAGAGAAAGTGATGGAAACGTTACAAGCGGGCTTGAAGGCTCCAAGAAGGTAATTCTGTGAGATTGAACACACAAAAAAAAAGCTATAAGCATTTTTTACAAAGCAAGACTGAATTTTTATAGATGCAGCAAAGACCACTTACCATTATCAGAAGACTAGATCTCAATCACAACAACCTGTTCAATTCGATCAAAAGGAAGAACAAAAAAAAAGATTAAGCGGCATTTCCAATTTCATTACACTAAAATGCTAAAGCTGATTCAGAACTCGAGTTTCACGATTCAGTAAGGAATAAAAAAACGAACCCTAGTTCCTCAATTCATGAAATAAAGCTAAGAGAATTATGAATGAATCAGATGTAAATGCTTCAGTGATTAGAAGAGGACTCGATTCGATAGGAATCAAGTCGGTTAGAAGAACTGAGACACAGAAGTAGGAGACCAGTTACCTTCCGAGGAGAGCGCAATTGAATCAACCAAATCTGATTATTGTTTGTTGGATTGGAGAAGAAGATCGACGGCAAAGGCAAGACAAGTTATTAAAAAATATATATATATATATATATATATATATATATATATATATAAAAGGAAGGAACTTTTAATATTTTAGTTCAAGTATGCAACAAAGCCCAGTCAAAAACATAAAAGTAAAACCAATCAAAGCCCAGATGACAACATTGACCATTGCAATTTGCACTACTAAATGTTAAAGCTGGGATCTTTGAGACTTTTAATATCAATGAAAACAGGGTCCTTTAGCACGGTCATTAGCTTGTACAGTGTGCTATCCAATTGACCTTGCAAGAACGCGTATGTAGATATTGGCTTGTGCAAGACCATCGGTAGGGATAGTGGTTTCCTTATACGAGGTGTTCAAGTATGTTCTGCATCACCACGCTTCATCATGACCCAACAAAGTCACAAATCTCATACACATACATAACACATGAATGTGGATACGGCTTTAGGTTGTAGTTTTGTTTTTCTTTAAATTAAAAGAATAAGTTAAACCGGCTCGGTCCTCCAAGCCCTTGTTTCATATGAGCCAGAATTTTGTCCAGTTATTAATACCGGCTATTTAAAATGTTTAATCCGGTTTATGTCGGCTTGATCGTTCATCAGACTTAGGTTGGCTTAGTGTGATTAGTGGAAGACATAAGATGATGATACCAACAATGCCCATTAGTCAAGAATATGATCTTTTTTACTAAGGAATGAGACTTTTTTTATTCTGATAAAGAATTGAGAAATAGGATTTGATATTTGATATGTATTATTATTTGGCATGTCAAGTGTGGTAAAAGTGATTCTTCGAATGATAAAGCTCTTAATTTGATAACAAATCGACACGTGAATTGCAACTCTTTAGACCTCCTCACCACCAAAAACAAAACCATACCAAAAGAAGTGGACAACAGAACGATGTGCAGTTTGCAGATGGGTTGAAGGTTTGGACTACAACAAGATTATTATCTGCAACAGGTACTGTTTTAATCTTTATTTACTTAAGTCTTTTTCAAATCATTTACTTCACATCCACCTGAATGAGTCACAAATGGTAAATGGAACTTGCATTTAGAATAATATTCTGCGTCCAATCTTTGACTCACATGGACGGTGTAAGATAGGATTTGTTTGCTTATTACTGTAGATGAGATATTTCAGGCAGAGGTTACCATTTTAACTTCCATGTAAACGGGAGATGGTTATGTTTCATGGAATACTTAAAGGCGACTTTTGTAACATCATCTGTTATCATTGTTAATCAGCAACTTAAGATGTTTCTTTCTTTGTCAGGTTTTCACCTCCTGGGTCTGTAAAGCATGCGAGAAACCAGATATTAAGCGGGAGTGCTGCCTCTTCCCTGTAACAGGTAGGCCTTTTGATTGTATGGCACTAAGATATTCGTTCTTTCTTGTGAGCCTGTATTTGACATGGTCTTAGCTTCACCGTCCGATTTAAAAATGCTACAACTAGTTGAATGTTTCCTCTCTAAAAGTATTGCTTTCCTTGTGGCACATTTACATATTTCCTTCAAAATGGCTTCATAAAGTATGTTCAACTGCCTATTTCCCTGCTTGGTCTCAGCCTGAAGTATGTTTTGCAAGTAAAGAAAAATTGGAATCAGCTGTTGGGATATTGAGTATTCCATCATGTAAAATTTTGTGAAGGTTAGTTTTATTGTTAACTTGCTGTGTTTAATTTCGGATGCACTCAAAAGTTCTCTGTTGACAAAGACATGTGAGCAAAGCTAAAATGCAAGAACCTTTTGTGTTTTGATGGATTTCAGATATGTGTCAATATGCAAACGAATACACGGCTTGTGTACTCAGTGTTGCAAGTGTGCCTCCCGGGCTGGTTGTAGAATGGAGGTATGCTCACTGTATCTGGAACCATTTTTGCTGTAGTCACTTGTTGTGGAATTTCTGATAGACAATGTGTTTTGTTAAAACTAAAAACGATTTTGACTTTGCTTTTTATATGACTTTTGATTCATCTTAATTATGCTTGGTTTTGTATCCATCTCGAGCTAAATTTTACTATCTCTGGAACAAAATTTCAATTGGTATACACTTACTATCTCAGCTTCTGATTTATTTACATCTTATCAAGGCTAAACACCGTTCATTTTCTGGAACTGGCTATACTTGTGAATAAAAACATGATCTCTGTGTTTCAAAGTGTTCGTGTTCATTTTCTAGGAACTGGCTATATATACTACGATATACCTACCTTCATATGCACTAAAAGATGCATGAAATCTGTAATTAGGACCCTGCCACAATTCACAATCGAAAAAAGTCTTCAAAACGCTATCATGAAAACTAAAATCGTAGGTTTGTCCCGGGCTTAAGTAATGATCGCCTAGGGTGTCTTTGTCCGACACACAATAAATCCTGAGAATGTTTTTTGGACCAAGAGAACTTTTGAAGTGTACTGTGTTTTTATCCCAGATCGCGTTGCTCGATCCAAGGCACAATGCAATGATAAGCAAAAAGCACAAGAAAGAATTCATTGTTTTGCTTGATCAATGTATATGTGTGTGTGTGTGTTTTTTTTTTTTTTTTGGCGGTTAGGACTGATATGTATATTATAAGTAGAAGGTTCCGATTTATAGGAGGAGGTCATGTTCATGCATTAAATTTTCTCATGATTTTTGCATCTTATTAAGGCACGTTTCCAACTTTAACGATACGCATTTGTGACCATGATCTCTGACATTGGAGGCTAATTTCTATAAATGGCATTTAGAATTCGATTTAAAGTGTAATAGCTTTCAATGTGTAATATAAATCGATAAGGTATGTGCACTCGATAATCTTTATCCAAGATATTCTTATTTTATGAAATAATGATTAGGGCCTTGACCGAACAAATCAAAACTGTATTTTGGTGTATGATTTGTATATGGGAAGTGAAGAAAAAGTTACAGATTTATAAAAAGTTACCCATAAGGTGAGAACGTTGGCCAAAGCCATTTTAATACAGTCAAACGTATCAAATGATCTTACCACCAACATAAAAGAAGAAGTTTTACAGAGCCAACAACTGAAAGGTGACAAATTCTAAACTTCCAATGAAAAACACCAGAACGTCTATAAAAAGTGATCTGGAATTTCATCTGGAATCTTCTTCGGGATCACACTGCCGTGAATCCTGAGAATCTGACTGAAGGTTAAATATCTGAGAAACTAGAAGCTTCGAGATTCCACTTATCGCTGCTTGAACATCATCTGGTTCCCCTGAGGAGCCTCTCCAAGCCGAGGACTGTGAGCTCAATGGGTACTCCCCTGCTGCAACTTGTGTCTTCTTTGACGTTGCAAGAACCTTCTCCTAATCCAACTGTGATAATGGCCTAGGAGCCTGCAAAATGCGAGAAACTCAAAAACATTAGTACTTTTGAAATCATATTGGATGCAACATTGAACATTCCTTGGGACATGTTTTTCCTTTAAAAACTTACCAAACATGGTGTCCCTTTTCTCTCTGCCTCTAGTATTTCTCTGATAGGGAAATAAGCTGCTTTCTTGCAGAGCTCAAAAATGTCTGATCCTGTATAGCCTTCGCATAAGCGAGCTATGTGATCAAAGTCAATATCAGGTTCCACCCTCTCTCCTTTCAGAGTCACTTTCAATATCTCAGCTCTCTCCCGGCGATCAGGCATTCCAATCTCAAAGGACTGAGGAAGACGCCTCAATATTGCTTCATCAAGCTCTGACGGTCTGTTAGTTGCAGCAAGAACCATAACCCTCGCATTTGCTACAAGGAAACCCCAATATATCTATAAGAAAACCATTTCCATGTAGAACCTACTCTAGATTGCAATAGTCTCTATGGTAAAGTAAGCCGAAAGGTGAAAAATTTCAACTTACGATCAGTAGAAAACCCATCACATAAAGCCATAAACTCAGTCTTCATGTTCGACATTGCTTCATGATCTGATGAACGGCGCTGACCAAGAAAGCTGTCAACCTCATCAATAAAAATGATAGCAGGTTGGAGTTTGTACGCCAAGCTAAACACAGCAGCAACTGAAAGAACGGAACAGAACAAAGCAGTTCATAGATTATAAACACAACAAATACACCAAAGATAAGCCTACTCAAAGTGTGTTATCTTTTGACTGAAAAGAAAAAAAAAAAGAAGAAGCAAATGCACACACCAAGCTTCTGAGCATCACCAAACCACTTGCTCATATGATTAGAAACCTCAACATTAATGAAAACAGCTCCAGATACTTTGGCAATAGCCTTAGTAAGCCAGTACCAGGAGGTCCATAGTCCATAGAGCAAGACACCTTTTTGAGGTCCAAGAAGCTTCCCATAAGCAAAAAGCTCAGGTCTCTTCAACGGCAAAATCACAAGCTCATACAACGAATGCTTAATGGCCTCCAACCCTCCAATAGAACCAAACTCCACATCAATATGGTTTGGGTTTATCACATCACATGCTATTACATCCTGGTTTTTACAAAATCAGAAACTAATAAGTGACCAGTTCCTCAAGCTCCTTCAGTAAGTAACAACATGGGCATAAAGCAATTTAATCTAAAAAAAAATCCAAACTTTAATGTTGAACAGAGAGACCAAATAACCCAATTCTCATAAATCTCAACTAAGAACAAATTTTAGGATTCAAAGAGAAGATTTAAAGATTACATCGTATGGATTGGTCTGAATGAGAGGACGACCCAAACGCTTGGAGATTTCCTTGTTATGTTCAAGAGCTTTTTTAGAAGCCTCAAGATTAGGAAGATCGAGATGACGAAGACCCGCAAACATCATCTGTTATCATTGTTAATCAGCAAGTTAAGATGTTTCTTTCTTTCTCAATTTTTCTCGTCAGATGCCAAATCGCAATGCATCAGGCATATGCTATGGCGCTAGTTAAAAGTTTGCTCTCTCTAAAAGTATTGCTTTCCTTATGGCACGTTTACATAAAGTATGTTCAACTGCCTATTTCCCCTGACAAGATATAGTCTATAAAGCTATAAGCAGTTTTACAAAGCAAGACTGAGTTTTTAATATAGATGCAGCAACTTCATAGTAAGAGGATTAACAGATGCGTGTTTTTTATAGATGCTTAACAGGTGCGATCTTCAACAAAACGATCTTCTTCTAGCAATTGCTGCAATCGACATCTGTTTCACATGAGAACATGGCTTGGATTAGCAAAGTGCAAAGTATATAACAGCTTGAAATAAAAGAAAACACTGGAAAGTCGAATAGAACCTTGATGTCTGCTGGAAAGATAACAGCGATATCAGCTAAACAAGGGATCATTTCATCTAAATGCTTCCCAATAACCCCAAGACATAAAAGCTCACAAGAGACGGAGGTTTTGATTTCAACGGAGACATTCCTGTGACTGAAGCAAACCAGTAGAAACATGTCAGAACTCCAACTCGTAAACATCACCAATAGCTCCCAAATTTAACCCAACTCGAGAAAAGAAGGCTTACGCAGAGAAGGTACATTAGCTGAAACAGGAATCTTATTCTTCGGTTCACGATTCGTATTCAAGTCGAGATTCTTGAGGGATCTCCGCAACTTTTCTTCCATCAAAACTAACCGCGAGGTTTCTCTGATCGCCGGAGATTATAATCGACGAGTAGTTGTGGCCGGCGGATTTTGGTCAGCTCAAACCGATATTAAAAAAAAAAAGAAAAAAAAAATTAAAGAAACCTTTCGTGGGCCTGTAAAATTTTTGCGGTTATGGGCCTATAGTCTTCATAATTGGTCCACAATCTTATGTAATATTTACCAACTCAGTCAGTCACACAACAAAAGACATTTTCAAATTTTTACAAGTTACATTGGTTGGTGTCTCGCTATGCTTCAATCAACTGTAATGTTCCAACATCTATGTGACCAACCATGGAGCCTTGTTAATTGTTATTGAGATCATTACTAATATGTGATCTATATTATACTTTTTTCCCCCAAAGAATCATTATGTTTTCACATGTTACAACAGTTTATACCCAATTCAACTAGACAATACGATGAAGAATTACAAATTTCATAGCAAAAAAAAAACGAGCAAAACACCCAAAACCAATACAGTAGAACAGCCAAAACCGAACAAAATAACCAAAACCGTAAAAAGGAACCTATGAGCCAAACCAGGACATTAGGTTGGAGAGGAAAAGAATAAAAGTATAAAACCAGAAAGTTTATGGAAATTTTGTGTAGAAACCGTTAGAAATAGCAACTATCATTGGCTGATTCGTGGGAAAAGGAGGCTGCATAACTGGAAATTGGGCAGGAACGCCATAAGTCTGCAGTCCACCGGCCGTGAACGGTTGGGAAACGCATAGCTGCTGCGGCTGGCCAGCTGCAAATACACATGCATCAACAAAATGGACCATTCTGGTTACGGCCATCTCTTTGATTTGATCCAAAAAAAGGGAAAACATGGTTGGTTCTTAGGCTATTATTTATTTAGTTACAGACTAAGTATCTTACCTTGATGCTTCAGGTATTGGATGTAAGAGATATTCCAAGATACTCAAAATCATTCGTTATATATATATATTAGGAATGTACACTAATGGCTTAACCTAGAGGGTTACTCTCCTCTTCTGTATATAAACTCATGTAATACTATTGTCAATAATATATCGAATACCACATTAACATGGTATCAAGAGCCTAAAATTTTTTTTCCGCCGCTTCTCTCTTATTCTTCAGTCCTTTCTTGCAAATCTTCATCTCTCTAGATCTATTTTCTATTCTGCTCTGTTCTGTCGCCATGGCTGCTGCATGATCTGTTGATACAACATCCTCCGTTCTCAACATCGATATGATGAACATCAACAAACTCACCTCTATCAACTTCATGACCTGGAGTCTTCAAGTCCACTCTCTCCTCGATGGCTATGGACTTGCAGGCTTCCTCGATGGCTCCTCTGTTCCCCCAGATCCAACCATTACCGTCAATGTGCAGGTCACGACGAACCCCAACTACATCACCTGGCATCGTCAGGATAAACTCATATACAGTGGTCTTCTTGGCACACTGTCGCCGTCCATTCAGTCGGTTGTGTCCAAAACAAAGACTGCTGCAGAGATGTGGAAGCAAATCGCAACTACTTATGCGAATCCAAGTTGGGGACATGTTCAACAACTCAGGATCCAGCTCAAACACTTCACCAAAGGCGACAAAACAGTTGATTACCTGCAGGGCCTTACTACTCGCTTTGATCAGTTAGCTTTACTTGGTAAACCAGTTGAGCATGAAGCGCAAATAGAGTTCATTCTCGACGGTCTCCCTGAGGAGTACAAGCCTGTTGTGGATCAAATGGAGGGTCGCGATACGCCTCCCACTGTCACTGAAATTCATGAGAAGCTTCTCAACAGAGAGGCTAAACTGATGGCCACCTCTCACACCCTCACCAGTCCTGCTCCGATAACAGCAAATGTTGCCTCACGCCAACGTCCGAATCAGGGTCGTTCCTATTCCCGCTCTTCTCCACCATGGCCGAATCCACAATCTTCTTCCTCTGAGTCTCAAGACTCTCGTGCACCTAAAGGATATCAAGGGAAATGACAATTGTGTGGAATCTACGGCCATAGTGCCAAACGTTGTCGTCAACTGCAACTTCGTCAGGGCTCCTACAACAACCAAATGGGGTCTCATTTTCGTCCTTGGCAACCGCGAGCTCACTTAGCGTTTGGTTTGACATCCTCTACCAGTCCCTGGGTCATGGACAGTGGCGCGACTCATCATATGACCAATGACCTGCAAAATCTCTCGCTTCACCAACCATACAATGGTGGTGACAATGTCCTCCTTGGTGACGGTACAGGCATACCTATTATGCATATGGGCTCGTTTTCTCTTCCCTCCTCCACCTCTCGCAACTTCAACTTACCCAATGTTTTATGTGTTCCTCATATACGTAAAAACCTCATCTCTGTTTTTTGATTGTGTAACGCTAATCAAGTTTCGGTGGAATTCTTTCCCGCATGGTTTCAGGTGAAGGATCTATTCTTGGGAATCCCGCTAATCTAAGGAAAGACAAAGGATGAGCTCTACGAGTGGCCAGTCTCCCTCTCCACAGTCAAATCCTTCTTTGCAACAACCACCTCCAAACCATCAATGGCTGACTGGCACAACCGCTTAGGCCATCCATCTAGCTCAATTCTCAAAAAAGTCCTCTCTCATTTCTCTCTTCCTTGTTTGCATTCTGTTTCTTCATCATCTCTTTGTTCTGATTGCTCAATTAATAAAGCTCACAAGCTCCCCTTTTCTGAATCCACAATTGTTTCAACCCGTCCTCTTGAATATATTTTCTCTGATGTCTGGACCTCAGATACTATGTCATTTTTGTCGATAACTACAATTACTATGTCATTTTTGTCGATCACTACACCCGTTATACTTGGCTTTACCCACTTAAAACGAAATCTCAAGTCCGTGAAACCTTTATTCCCTTCAAATCCCTTGTCGAGAATCGCTTCAATGTTAAGATCGGCACCCTATACACAGATAACGGCGGCGAGTTCATCGCACTACGCTCGTTCCTCGCATCAGCATGCATCTCTCATCTCACCTCTCCACCTCACACCCCAGAACACAACGGTATCTCTGAACGGAAGCATCGACACATCGTCGAAACCGGACTCACTCTTCTTACTCATGCTGGTATGCCTAAATCATATTGGTCATACGCATTGCTTACTGCTGTTTACCTTATAAATCAATTACCAACGCCGATACTTGGCCTAGCGTCACCGTTCGCGATGCTGTTTGGTACCCCTCCCAACTATCTCAAGCTTCGAGCTTTTGGATGTCTCTGCTTTCCTCTTCTCCGACCGTACAACAACAACAAATTGGAAGACAGATCAACACCGTGTGTCTTCATTGGCTATTCTGCCACTCAAAGTGCCTACCACTGCCTACAACCAAGTTCCGGACGGGTCTATACCTCTCGCCATGTCAAATTTGATGAATCCATGTCTCCGTTTAAAACCCATCGACATCATGACTTGTCGTCCTCTACACCTACCTCGTCCATCCAACCCGCAGTCCTCACTGTTCCCCAATCCCTGCCACTCGTATCGCTTCTATCAACACGGGATTCCTCCGAGAACATGGCCCTTCACTCGAGTCCTCCGGGAAATCGTTCCACCGAGACTGTGGATTCTGTATCACACTCGACCTCAGGTATGTCTCCCTCACCCTCTCATCATTCGCACAATTCACAACCCTCAACACCAACAAGGAATTCAGGCCCCTCAGATGACGCATCCAGTCCAGGCCCATCATCTGATTCACAAAGCCCACAACAGCCCTCACCTTCTATTTCGAAACCCGTAACACCATCATCATTGTCCCCCGCCGTTGCCTCACCCAGTTCTGTACCACGTCGTCTTCGTCAACCGCTGCCTCCGCACCTACTCCGGCCACACAGACTTCCTCCTCGTCATCCTCCGCCGTCAGTCAACCACATCCACCCCCGCCGCCGCCTAATCGACACCAAATGCAGACACGCCGGAAAAACAATATCGTCAAGCCCAATCCACGGTACAATCTCTATGCGGGTGTTTCTTCTACAATCCCACCAGAACCTCAAATAGTGTCTCAAGCAATGAAGGATAATCGATGGTGTGGTGCTATGTCCGAAAAAATTGATGCATTCGCTCGTAACAGAACTCTTGAGCTAGTTCCACGACAACCTCATCACAATGTTATCGGCTGTAAATTGTTATACAAAAACAAGTTCCTTACCACAGGCTCTCACCACCGCTGCAAGGCTCGTCTTGTCGCCAAAGGGTACAACCAGGAATATGGCCCTGACTACACAAACACGTTCAGTCCCGTGGTCAAAGCAATGGCAATTCGGATGGTTCTTGATGTCTCGGTCTCTAAAGCTTGGCCAATCCAACAACTTGATGTCAATAACGCCTTCCTCCAAGGCACGCTCACTGAGGAAGTCTATATGGAGCAACCACCAGGCTTCATTGATTCTGACCATCCCGATCATGTTTGCCGCCTCCACAAAGCGATCTACGGCCTGAAGCAGGCTCGTAGAGCCTGGTACATTGAGTTAAAAACATTCCTCCTCAGCATTGGTTTTCGAAACTCTCTCTCCGACACTTCACTCTTCACGCTTCAACAAGGCTCTCACTTCATCTACTTGTTAGTCTATGTTGATGACATTTTAATCACAAGGAGCACCAAACCGGGCATAACCAAGATCCTTACATTACTGGCTGATCGGTTCTCTGTCAAAGATACCGAAGATATGAACTACTTTCTTGGTTTGGAAGCACATCGAACAGACCTTGGTCTCCATCTCTCGCAACGGAAATACACCATCGACTTACTCCACCGCTATAATATGCAGAATGTGAAGCCTGTAAGTACACCAATGGCGGCCACTCCAAAGCTCTCCATTCGATCTGGTGCAACACTGACAGACCCTACACAGTATCGCCAACTCGTCGGCAGCCTGCAATACCTTGCTTTTACACGGTTAGACATTGCCTACGTCGTCAATCGCCTGTCTCAATTCATGCATCAACCAACAGAGGAACACTGGCAGGCCGCAAAACGAATCCTCCGGTACCTTGCGGGAACTACAACACATGGCATCTACTTCTCAGCCAAGAACCGTCTTTCCATACACGCTTACTATGATGCGGACTGGCTGGAGACTCTGATGACTACACCTCCACAAATGGTTACATCATATACATTGGCAATCACCCTATCTCGTGACGGCTAAGAAGCAGAAAGGTGTGGCCAGGTCCTCCACGGAGGCTGAATACCGCGCAGTCGCAAATACTGCTGTAGAGCTTCGGTGGGTTTGCAACGTTTTAATCGAACTTGGGGTTGACTTGCCGCACAAACCAGTTGTCTACTGTGACAATATCGGTGCCACTTTCCTCTGCGCAAATCCTGTGTTTCATTCACGAATGACACATATTGTTGTTGATTATCACTTCGTCCGTGATCAAATTCAACAAGGCGCCCTCCGTGTTGCTCATGTCAATACTAGAGACCAACTAGCTGATGTGTTAACGAAGCCATTGTCACGTCCAAAGTTTTTGGACCTTCGTAACAAGATTGGCATGGTCAAGACCCCTTCATCTTGAGGGGGCATGAAAGAGATATTCCAAGATACTCAAAATCATTCGATATCTCTATATTAGGAATGTACACTAATGGCTTAACCTAGAGGGTTACTCTCCTCTTCTGTATATAAACTCATGTAATACTATTGTCAATAATATATCGAATACCACATTAACATTGGACATGTTGAGGGGTTGATAGAGGACGGGGGAGCATAGGTGAAAGAGGCAGTGTTCCTTGAAGTAGATTGATCCTGAAAAATAAGAATAACGATTACTAGAAATGACTTTGAAGATATGAATAAGAGAAGATTTTCGAGTAAACTCAAACCAATGACTGCGTAATAGTATTTCTTCTTTCACTCAGACATACTAGACATACAGTTATCTAACATATGTAAGTCATAGATTGATTAACCTTAGTTCTTCCCAAAAAGACATCAATCTTCTCACCTTCCTTCATAGTCAGCAACTCAAACTCTCTTATTAAAGCTTGTAGTTGTGCCCTTTTCACCTTTTTAGAACCCTGATACTTCTTTCTCATGGACTGGAACAGAAAATTCTTGACCTTCAGATCCTTCAGCTTCGCCTCCTCTACCAACTTTCTTTGCGCCTCACTTGCTGGTGTTGTTCCGATCGATGCTGCTGGAATCCCATCTTCCACCTGGCTCCACACCTCTCTGCTTCTGAGAAAGTTCTCCATTGTCATAGACCAGAAATCATAGTAGCCATCAAACTTTTGGATTGCTGGTTGGTTGCACAAACTTTTCAGATTTCTCAGACATCTCTCCTCTCTTTTGTTTTCTCTCTCGATCACTTTTCTCACACAGGTTTGTTTTCTCCTTCTTTCTTATAGCTAGCTCTGATACCAAATGTGAAATCTTAAGCTAAAAGTGATATTCATTAACTTAACAACAATGGCTTAAATAGCCTTACAGGAAGCAAACAACAACTGAATCAAAGCTAGAAAAACGAAACAGACTCCACTAACAAACTCCACTACAACTGACTCTCAAGTCCACGACTCCACTCCTTTAAGACTCGGACTCCAACTCCATGGATTCCCCTGCATACTAACTCTTCTTCTTAGTGGTGCAGTGATGACTAAGAAGGACTCCAAAAGGTGGAGATCAATCTCGCACCTCCCAAGCAGCATAATGGAGTAGTGTAGATATCCCAAAGTTGCTCTGACTGTAAAGATGGCTAGAATCTGGAATTCAAGCTTGTTGTTCTGAAACTGTCTCTGTAGATCCATCTTGTCGTTTTCAGGAAGGCTCCTGAAGTCTGAGGAGAATCTTACAGACCCAAATTTGGTCTCTTGAGTCGACAAGTTGAATGCAGAGATGAATTCCCGAGCAACTTCATTGTTGTTGAAGAGTAGTTTCGTAGAAGATGTTTGAAAACTCAGTTTGATCCTCTTGTTGGGATTTTCAAAACTCATGTTCACGAACAACTCGTTGAGGTTGGAAGAATTGGAGCTTGGGATGTTGAAGATGGGGAACTTTGGTCGGATGGCAAGGAACGCCAACGACCCAAAGATCAAGAAGAGAGCAAAGAAAAATACCAGACCTGCTACGAACCAAACCTAGGGTTTGGTTTTTCGCTGGCGTAGCAGAAACCGCGGTGAAGCCGCTTTGGGCGAGCTGACTGCAGAAGAAGAAGGTTGCGAGATTTCTTCAGGGATTTCTTCAGTGATTTCGTGCGACATAGTTGAGTGATATTCTGCAGATGAGTGCGACATTGTGTTTTGAATTATATATTCAGAAGAAGAAACGAAGAAGAAGACTGAGTGCTACGACGAAGAAGACTGAGAGCTACGACGAATAAGAGAACCGAAGAGAAGAAACCAGATCGGAAAATTACTATCTATGGAAAACGCTGCGTTGAACAGAGGGTTATGATTTTTTCAAAATCGTAAAGAAAGAGGAAGTCTCTTCCAGAAACAAAGGCTTCACTTTACCAATTTTATGATTACTCGATAGACCTAGATTCGATTTATTATTCTCTGACTTTTTTTTTTCATATTTGTAAAAAAAGATTGGCTTAATTTGAATAAGCGTTTGAGAGCTAAAGAAGAAGAAGAAGAGCAGATGATTCGTGAAGTTGGATGGAGAACAGCCGTGATTATCCCTCCCTGATGATTGAAGAGCTTGTCCAAGGTCTGTATCTCATTGTCTCATTTGAGTCTAACTTTGGAAACAGCACATCAAACTATAAGCTTCATGTTTTGTATCCAGTTGATTGTGATTCTGTTTCGTTTCGTTTTCGTTCAATTGATCCCTCTGTCTATCGCACGGTCATTAGCTTGTAAAATGTGCTATCCAATTGACCTTGCAAGAACGCGTATGTAGATATTGGTCTGTGTGTAGTCTTGTAACTCTAGAAGATCTTTCTTTTTGGGGTCTAGTCTTTCTTTGCGCAACTCGCTAATCATACTCTACTATTTTCTCTAAGTAGGCATTCAAAGATGCAAATAGCGGTATGTAGCCTCACAGGAGTTCTTAAAACTCTAGTTGGTGTAGTCTCTGAAGTCAGAACAGTTAATAACTTTGAAAGTAGTTGTAAGTTACTTCTTCTTTCATCTCAAGCCACGGAAATGCCAACATATTTGATATCCTCAAGTTCATAATCTCTAGCGCATCTATAATCAAGTAGATAACATTTTACAATGCAGAGAGATAATTTTTAGGCAGTTTAAGCCAAATAGATAACCCAAGTAAGTGAATTTAGTTTGACCTTCCCCATTGGGACAGATGAGAAGAAGTCTTCCTTTTTCAAAACAAAAACTGTACCAAAAGAAGTGGACAACAGAACGATGTGCAGTTTCCAGATGGGTTGAAGTTTGGGACTACAACAAGATCATTATCTGCAACAGGTACTGTTTATTCTTTATTTAGTCTTTTTGAAAACATTTACTTCACATCCACCTGAATGACTCACAAATGGTAAATGGAACTTGCATTTAGAATAATCTTTGACTCACATGGACGGTGTAAGATAGGATTTGTTTGCTAATTACTGTAGATGAGATACTTCAGCCAGAGGTTACCATTTTAACTTCCATGTAAACAGAAGATGGTTATGTTCCATGGAATACTTAAAGGCGACTTTTGTAACATCATCTGTTATCACTGTTAATCAGCAACTTAAGATGTTTCTTTCTTTGTCAGTTTTTCTCGTCAGATGCCAAATCGCAATGCATCAGGCATGCTATGGCGCTAGACATGTTCGTGATTTCACCTCTTGGGTCTGTAAAGCATGCGAGAAACCACATGTTAAAGCGGGAATGCTGGCTCTGCCCTGTAAAAAGTAGGCCTTTTGATTTTATGGCACTAAGATATTCTTTCTTTGTTGTGAGCATGTATTTGACATGGTCTTAGCTTCACCGTCTTGAGTTAAAAATGCTACAACTAGTTAAAAGTTTCCTCTCTAAAAGTATTGCTTTCCTTGTGGCACGTTTGCATATTTCCTTCAAAGATGGCTTCATAAAGTATGTTCAACTGCCTATTTCCCCTGACAAGATGTAGTCTTTATCGAACATATGGCATTGCTGCCCTTTAACAATACGTATGGCTCGACATTGTTTTTACTGACTATAGAAGGTGCATTGAAGCCAACTGATGTGACTCGTTGTGGATTCATGTGACGTGTGCTTGGTCTCAGCCTGAAGTATGTTTTGCAGGTGACGAATAATTGGAACCAGCTGTTGGGATATTGAGTATTCCATCATGTAAAATTTTGTGAAGGTTAGTTTTAATGTTAACTTGCTGTGTTTAATGTCGGATTGATAGACAATGTGTTTTGGTAAAACTAAAAAGGATTTTGATTTTGCTTTTTATATGACTTTTCATCCATCTTAATTATGCTTGGTTTTATATCCATCTCGAGCTAAATTTTACTTTCTCTAGAACAAAAATGCAGTTTGTATACACTTACTATCACAGTTTCTGATTTATTTACATCTTATCAAGGCTAAACACTGTTCATTTTCTAGGAACTGGCTATACTTGTTAATAAAAACATGATCTCTTTGTTTCAAAGTGTTTGTGTTCGTATTGGTATGGTATTGGATTTGTTTTTTTTTACATGTCCTGTTGCTGAAGCCATGGATCATTGTCAGGCAACGACAGTGGATCCTTGGGAGACTCATTATGCTGGCTGGAGTTGTTTTCCTTGTGACCATTCATTTCCGTCCGGATTCAAGCCGCCAGAGGTGGTTCCAATATTTTGAGTATTGCCATTTAATCTATTTCTCTAAGCTTGTGTGTTTCTTTTTTTTGTTGTTACTTCATTATCTCATTGTTCTTCATATGGGGTGATGGAATCTAGGTGGCCTTTAGGACCAAGCAGGTATGCATCCAACATTAACATCAATGCCTCAAACATCTTGAAGGAGCAGTGAAGTCTTTCTCATATTTTCAACGATAAAAAATGTTTGTGATTGTGTTTTGATCTCGTTTCAAAGGAGAACCTATTCTCTTCTTCCTTTTCTTTTTTTCTCCTTTCGTCCTGATCGTGTGACAGTTTATCGTCTGATGTCTCGTGCCCTTTATATGTCTCGATTTAGTTTGTTGTATGTATCTTTCCACGTTTATTGGCTTGTTTTTGACATAAGTTTTTGTAATTTCCCCGTAATTTATTGAATCTTTGAGTAGATCTGGTTTTAATCTTGAAAGTTGAAATCATCATTTACCATATAAACGAATCTAATTTCTTGTAAGACAAGGCAGCTTAATAATCTCTTGATTTCACGGAATAAGAAGGCTGTTTGATGATTTCAACATCATATTAGTTGAAACATTTCTCCATTGTTGAACTAACTTGGTGTTCCTTGAACTCATATCTCATATATGGGGAAAAGGGTCATTTCATATCCGTACACACTCCAAAAGTGCGAATTATTACCTGTACAAACAAGTAGTGCCAATTTAAACATGTACCATAAGACATTTCACATTTCATACATGTACTCACAAAATCGAACCAATTGCACAGTCCACGTTAACGGATTTAAGTCAACCGTTATAGAAGCTGACTCAAATTCCACGTGTTTTTTTACGTGGCAACGAAAATGCAAAACGACGCCGTTTTGATACGTTTTTCTCAAAAAATTGTGGAAATTCGACACTCCAGAGATTCAAACTCATGACCTCACATGTGTTTACCATAGGACATAACCAGTTGATCCAACAACAATTCTCGATAATATGATACAAATTAATCCTCATAAACCTAACTTAACATCCATCGAAATCGAAAAAAATTTGGGAAATTCACACTCTCGTGGGTCGAACCCGCGATCTCTTACATGTTTAGCATATGACTTAAGTTAAGTCACTTAACCAATTGATTCCACAACAATACTCAATTATATGATACAATTTTATCTTTATAAAGCTAAAAAAAATCTAAGTCTCAATTAAATGAAATATTTTTATTTATATTTATAAATTAAATATAACTGAAAATATAAAGATAAATTTGTATAACTGATAAATTTAAAATTTTATATTTAAATTATAAATTGATAATTTATAACTGAGAATTAAATATAAATTTATAAATTAAATATAACTGAGAATATATTTATATTTAAATTAAATGAAATTAATTTATATTCACCCAAATTTGCTTCATAAGGTTTAAGGTTTATAAATATTTCATTTAATTTATAAATATAAATTAATTTAATTTAAATATAAATATATTCTCAGTTATATTTAATTTATAAATTTATATTTAATTCTCAGTTATAAATTTATAATTTAAATATAAATTTATAAATTTATCAGTTATACAAATTTATCTTTATATTCTCAGTTATATTTAATTTATAAATATAAATAAAATTATTTTATCTAATTGGGACTTACATCTATTTAAGGTTTATAAAGATAAATTTGTATCATATAACCGAGTAGTATTGTGGGATCAATTGGTTATGTCCTATGCTATTAAAATCTGAGATCGCGAGTTCGACCTACGAGGGTGTGAATTTCCCAAAAAAATTTCGATTTCGATAGATGTTACGTTAGGTTTATCAGGATTAATTTGTATCATATTGCCAAGAATTGTTGTTGGATCAATTGGTTATGTCTTATGCTGAACATATGTGAGGTCATGAGTTCAAATATCTGGAGTGTCAAATTTCCACACTTTTTTGAGAAAAACGTATCAAAACGGCGTCGTTTTACATTTTCGTTGCCACGTCAAAAAAACACGTGGATTCTGAGTTAGTTTTTATAACTGTTGACTTAATTCTGTTAACGTGGACTCTACAATGGCTCGATTTTGTGAGTACAGGTATGAAATGTGAAATGTCTTATGGTACATGTTTAAATTTGCACTTCTTGTTTGTACAGATAGCAATTTTTTTTTTTTTTTGACCTCGTACAGATAGCAATTCGCACTTTTGAAATGTGTACGGGTATGAAAATGATCATTTTCCCCTCATATGTGTCGTTGTAATCCGTTTGATTGATTTTTTTGAACTATCGATCTATTATCAAAGCACGACAAGATTTAACACATAATTGGAGGTGTGCATACACAATAAATGGTATTGCAATGATTAAATTTAAATTTTTTTAAATAGGTAAAATCCTTACAAGAACATAATAGAAAAATGATATGAATCCAACTTCATTTGAGAGGGAATAAATATTTCAAGACGGCTTAAGTCCACTTGTACATTAACTTGGGCGTTTCTTTACCTTCTACACGGTATATTCCATCTTCTCTAGCATCCCAAAAAATATCTCTACCATAATGAACTACGATATACTTACCTTCATATGCCGTAAAATATGCATGAAATCTGTAATAAGGACCCTGCCACAAGTCACAAGTGATTTTAGTCTTCAAAACACTATCATGAAAACTAAAATCGTAGGTTTGTCCAGGGGTTAAGAAATGAAAGCCTAGGTCGTTTTCGTCCGACACACAATTAATCCTGAGAATATTTTTTGGACCAAGAGAACTTTTGAAATGTACGGTGTTTTTATCCCAGATAGCATTGCTCGATCCAAGACACAATGCAATGACAAGCAAAAAGCACAAAAAATAATTCATTGCTTTGCTTGATCAATGTGAATGAAGGAGCAAACCGATCGGCAAAATTTTCAGAGGGTTTCGGTTTTTGATTCGGTTCGGTTCGGCGGGCTATAACCGATCGGTTATTCGGTTTCTGTTCAACATCACTCCATCTTCTTCTTCACCTGTTAGCCTCTGTGTGTTTTGCAGAAGGAGAAGCTGTGGCTGCCGTTAATCCTCTCTCTCAGTCACTCACGATCGATTAGGTCAAATGAGTTCTATTTTTAATTTGTTTTGGTATTGGGCTGTTTTTAATTGTTTTTTAGGAAGCCCAAAACAATTCTGATGGACCTGTGTTTAATAAGCCTACAATAAAAAAAAAAAAACATGTGATCCACTAATGCATTCAATTTTTCTCATAATTTTTGATTCTTATTAAGGCGTAATGTTTTTTAAACAAAATCTTTGTTTTTGTTGGAAAGTTTGATGATAGCCAACTTCAATGATACGCATTTGTGACCGTGATTCCTGACACTGAGGCTAATTTCTATAAATGACATTTAGAATTCGATTTTAAAGGTTAATAGCTTTCAATGATCGATAAGGTATGTGCACTCGATAATCTTATATCCAAGATACTCTTATTTTATGAAATTATGATTAGGGTCTTGACCGAACAAATCAAAACTGTATTTTGGTGTATGATTTGTATATGGGAAGTGAAGGAAAAGTTACAGATTTATAAAAAGTTACCCATAAGGTGAGAACATTGGCCAAAGCCATTTTAATACAGTCAAATGATCCTACCACCAACATAAAAGAAGAAGTTTTACAGAGCCAAAAACTGAGAGGTGACAAATTCTAAACTTCCAATGAAAAACACCTATAAAAAGCGATCTGGAATTTCATCTGGAATCTTCTTCGGGATCAGGCTGCCGTGAATCCTGAGAATCTGACTGAAGGTTAAATATCTGCGAAACTAGAAGCTTCGAGATTCCACTAATCGCTGCTTGGACATCATCTGGTTCCCCTGAGGAGCCTCTCCAAGCAGAGGACTGCGAGCTCAATGAGTACTCCCCTGCTGCAACTTGTGTCTTCTTTGACGTTGCAAGAACCTTCTCCAAATCTAACTGTGATAATGGCCTAGGAGCCTGCAAAATGCGAGAAACTCAAAAACATCAGTACTTTGAAACATATCGGATGCAACATTGAACATTCCTCGGGCCATGTTTTAAAACTTACCAAACATGGTGTCCCTTTTCTCTCTGCCTCTAGTATTTCCCTAATAGGGAAATAAGCTGCTTTCTTGCAGAGCTCAAAAATGTCTGATCCTGTATAGCCTTCGCATAAGCGAGCTATGTGATCAAAGTCAATATCAGGTTCCACCCTCTCTCCTTTCAGAGTCACTTTCAATATCTCAGCTCTCTCCCGTCGATCAGGCATTCCAATCTCAAAGGACTGAGGAAGACGCCTCAATATTGCTTCATCAAGCTCTGACGGTCTGTTAGTTGCAGCAAGAACCATAACCCTCGCATTTGCTACAAGGCAACCCCAATAAATCTATAAGAAAACCATTTCCATGTAGAACCTACTCTACAATGTAATAGTCTCTATATAATAAACTAAGCCGAAAAGTGAAAAAATTCAACTTACGATCAGTAGAAAACCCATCCCATAAAGCCATAAACTCAGTCTTCATGTTCGACATTGCTTCATGATCTGACGAACGGCGCTGACCAAGAAAGCTATCAACCTCATCAATAAAAATAATAGCAGGTTGGAGTTTGTACGCCAAGCTGAACACCGCAGCAACTGAATGAACGGAACAGCACAGAGCAGCTCATAGATTAGAAACACAACCAATACACCAAACAAAAGTGGCATTCGGGATAATAAGATTAGAAACCCTAAGAAAAAAAAGAAGAAGCAAATGCACATACCAAGCTTCTGAGCATCACCAAACCACTTGCTCATAAGATTAGAAACCTTAACATTAATGAAAACAGCTCCAGATTCTTTGGCAATAGCCTTAGCAAGCATAGTCTTTCCAGTACCAGGAGGCCCATAGAGCAAGACACCTTTCTGAGGTCCAAGAAGCTTCCCATAAGCAAAAAGCTCAGGTCTCTTCAACGGCAAAATCACAAGCTCATACAAAGATTGCTTGATGGCCTCCAACCCTCCAATAGAACCAAACTCCACATCAATGTGGTTTGGGTTTATCACATCACATGCTATTACATCCTGGTTTCACAAAATTAGAAACCAAGTGACCATTACTTCGAGTTCAAAAACAACATGCGCAAAACACAATTTGAACTCAAAAAAATCCAAACTTTAATGTTGAACAGAGAGACCAAATGACACAATTCTCATAAATCCCAACTAAGAACCATTTAAGGATTCAAAGTTTGATGAATTCATAAAGAAGATTTAAAGATTACCTCGTAAGGATTGGTCTGAATGAGAGGACGACCCAAACGCTTTGAGATTTCCTTCTTATGTTCAAGAGCTTTTTTAGAAGCCTCACGATTAGGATCGAGATGACGAAGACCCGCAAATAGAACCAAGCAGCTGAACGCAGCGCTGGCCGCGTAGAGTATAAGTTCTTGTAAGATCTTTGTCTCCGACGAACCACCCATGTCTCTCTCTTCAAAACAAAAATTAAAAACTCAACCTTTTTCAATTATTACAGAGGAATCTTAAAAGGGAATAATAAACCCAGAAATTAAGGCCTCCCAGAAGAAACGGAGTATATGTTTGCAGAAGACGAAAAAGATTTTGTTGTTCTTTGTGGACGACGACGACAGAGCTGTTTCTTTGCCTTGGTCGAATACTTGGGGATCGAGGCAATGGAGAAGTCGAAATTACCAAAATAGCCTCGGTTGCACCGTCGTTAAAAAAAAGTAGATTGTGTCAAAGAAGGGCCTTTAACAGGCCTTCTTTATATCGTACAATCAGAATGTTCTAAAACCCAATTACACATACGACTCAGCGTATCTAGATTTTAGATTAATGCATCATCATTCCCATCCATGTGTGTATTATTACATCAGCATAGAATCTTATTCCACATGTCTAAATTTTATACCAAAATCTAACTTATCTGGATGTCACTAAAACAAAATCTATACTGAAAACAAACAAGTATTTGGATTAGTGAATATTTGATCAGATTGCAGATTTAAGTTTAATTTTTTTAATATAATATCGTCTTCGCATAGTTTTTGTATAATTCATGTAGTTATTGAAACATATAGATTTGTAATGATGCCTCCCCTTTGGACTATTGTACATGCTACAAATCGTTTCACAAAAAAATACAATGTATCCAGTGTATATATTCAGATTTATAAGCCATTTCTCATATGTTTCGGCAAATTAGCACACATATTGATGAGTTGATAAATTTCATTTGTTCTACGAAACTAATCCTAAAAATCATCGTTTATTCTCTAACTCTAGAATCCAGAGTCTTTCTTACTAGTTTCGTTTTTATCTTTTTTTTTTGTCCAATTGATTACATCACAAATAACACTGATTGATTGTCACAAAGACAAAGACAAAAAGAAAACCAAAGATGGTTCCGGAGAAGATGAGAAACACGAGAGAACGAACGAACACACAAAAAGTAAAGTAAAAAACTTAAGAAACAAAAGAAGTCGAGAAACTTCGTATAAAATCTTCAACCTTCAAGATGACTCTTTTTGTCACTTTGCGTCTTCTCATCTTCACCTCACCTCGGCGACCTACCTCGCCTATATATATACACACTCGCCAATACTCTCTCATAGTACCCCAAACAAACTCAAAACCAAATATCCAAAACAAAAACCTCACCAACTAGATTTTTTTCTTTTTCTTTGCTCAGTGTTATTTTTTTTCTCATATTCGATATAAATGGCTTCCACACTCTCATTTGCATCGGCTCTAACTTCGCCTCTCGCTCCATCTCTCTCTGCCTCATCCAAGTTCACTTCGCCGTTTTCTGCCTCCTTCCCGCGGAGGATGCCTAGTCGGATCAGAGCTCAAGACCAGAGAGAAAACTCCATTGATGTTGTTCACCAAGGACAACACAAAGGGAATGGAGGATCTAACGTACAAAAAAGACCTCAACAACGCTTAGCCATGGACGTTTCTCCTTTCGGTACGTCACACTAATTAAAAAAAACTCTCCTTGTATAAATTGAAACCTTTTCCTCTGCTTTTTTACTCAAACAATGCTCTGTTTTTTTGTCACAACGTCAGGACTGTTGGATCCTTTGTCACCAATGAGAACAATGCGGCAAATGCTAGACACCATGGACAGGATGTTCGAAGACGCCATGCCTGTCTCAGGAAGAAACAGAGGAGGAAGTGGAGTGTCAGAGATTCGTGCACCATGGGACATCAAAGAGGAAGAACATGAGATCAAGATGCGTTTTGACATGCCTGGTCTCTCCAAAGAAGACGTAAAAATCTCTGTCGAAGATAACGTCCTTGTAATCAAAGGAGAGCAGAAGAAGGAAGACGATAATGATTCTTGGTCTGGAAGAAGCGTTAGCTCTTATGGAACACGACTTCAGCTTCCAGACAACTGTGAGAAAGACAAGATCAAAGCTGAGCTCAAGAACGGAGTTCTCTTTATCAATATCCCTAAAACCAAAGTCGAACGCAAAGTCATCGATGTCCAGATTCACTAGAGTTCCATTAAGGTTTTCCTCTGTTTTATCGTTTCTTGGAGCTGTTTCTTGTATATTGCGTCTATGTTTCTCTATAAGCTTGTAGTGTGATGTAAGTAAAAGAAGAACAAAGAGAGATAGACGTTGAAAGTGAAAATATACAATCTGTTTGTCTTGGCGAATCATCTCTTGGTTTTTTAATGCAATCAGGCACAAATGAAACAAACTTTTTTATACATTTATATAACTCACAGTAAGCCACGAAAATACATTTACGAAGAAATGCATTTTCCAACGGCTACAAAGACAACTTAACAACGACGATGGTGGCCTCACAAGCCAGATCGACAAGATATATGCAGAACATAGGAGATAACGCTGGAAATGTAGAACAATACTTGGAAGCAAAATTAAAAGATGGACGGAAACAGAATGGGCCATGGATATTTGTACATGTTCATATACTCTTGAGGAACTCCATGATGTGAGTACCGTAAGCTCTGCAAACAACTTGGAAGCCCTGGAAGCCAGAAGCTTTGGCCAAGGCCTCAAATTCCTCCTCAGTACGTTCTTTGCCTCCGGGGTTGTGAGCCAACATGAGGCAGTCCATGTGGACAACTTCTTTTGTCATGAGGCTCGAGTCTGGCACGACCGGAAGTATAGATTCTGCCACTATCATTTTACCCTTGTCTGGGAGCGCTTTGTAGCAGTTTTTCAGAAATTTCAAACAGTGTTGATCGCTCCAATCATGACATATCCACTGTCACATGTGCCAAGTTTAGCAAAACCAAATGTCTAGGATACATGTTTTATAGTTACTATGATAAGAATAGTTGTTATGAACTTGTTACCAAGAATCAAAATAGGACTAGTTTACCAACCTTCATGAAGATGGCATCTGCTTTAGGAACACTCACAAACATATCTCCCCCAATATGTTCAATACCTAAATCACCCGACAAAACACCCATCTCAAAGATAATATTAGGACATTAGAATTTGGATGAAAACATATAGATATACCTAAAAGAGAAGCATATATAAATACCAGGATAGGATATGGCTTCCGCAATGACATGAGGGAGATCATAAAGGATGCCTTTGATGTGTGGGTGCTTGGATACAATCATACGGAGAGTGACTCCTATGCCACCACCAACATCTACCAATGAAGACAAATCCTCAAAGCCCTTGTAGGTTTCTAGAATCTTGGTCATGACGATGGTTGTGTGGTTCGACATTCCGTTGTTGAACACTTTGTTGAATCTGGGGTCTACCCCCTGGTACTCGAAAGCGTCCATACCATATGCCTTGTCGAATGGGACTCCGCCTTCAAGAACTGCATCTTTCAAATGGTACCTGTACTCATACACACATATTTCACTCATCTCATGTAAGATGTTTCTTAGTGTAGATTTGAAATGTTCTAAGATCTTGACAACATATTTACCAGCTCTCCATGAAGACTCTGTCTCTGTTCAAATGACAGAGAGCAGCGAGCGAGACTCCGTGTTCGTTTTTAGTCAGGTATTTGCAGACTGGTTCCAGTCCATACAGTCGCTCCACACCGCCATCAATAAGCTTACGAACAGAGCAGGTCAAGATAGAGTAAGCCGCAAGCAACCGTAGGATCCGGTCGACCATGACTGGAGCATCAGGGTTCTTGGTCGGAAGATGGGAAGCTATCTCGGATGGGGACAGTTGCCCGCCAGCGATACCGGCGTTCTTGGATATGATCTCGAGCAGGTCAAGCTCTAACGCCGATGTTAGAACCATCGGAAGCACGGTGGCACCAGCGAGCTGCATAGCAAAGAGGTTGGCTTCTTCGTCGGAGATTTTTGCCGGGGTGATCTGTGTCTCAGCCAAAGATCCCATTATGACTCTGTTTTGTTTCTCTCAACTGTTTGTTCCCGCCTTTTAACGGTAGTAGTCTCTCGATCGCTTGAGAATGATGTGATGACTGAATGAGTGATAACTGTGGTCGAAGAGGTATATTTATACTAAGTAGGTAGCATTTATTCGTCTCTTAAGTCTTAACGACGTAGACGTTGAATAATGTAACTTAAAATACAAATAACTAACTCAATCGATGTTATTGAACGCATGCTTTCAACTATTGATCCATTGTTATTACATATAAAATGCAAAGATATATTCGAAAACAAATAAGATAAAGGAGAGGGATGAAGGCATGGCTCATGCAAACTTAAGTTTGGTGGGTGGGTTGACATTAAGTTGGTGAATGGTATTGATCGGAAAACACAAACATAAAAAGTCGTTTGTTCTTCGAGTGGTCCATCAATGCATCTTGTCATTATTCGCGAGTTCATCTACTTGGAATGCATGACATGACCGAGCTCTAAACCCAAACGAGAACAAGCTTGAGTATGCGGCCTTAATTAATATATATCTTAGTGGCTGTTTTATTTTCATGAATACTTTTGTAGATTCGTGGTAAAGGCTCTCACACATAATGAAGTTTTGTTGGATAATTCCAAAGACATGAGAAGCTATCTCTTAAAAGAAGTTGCTTAAAGAGATAGAAGTAGACTCACAAATAAGGTAAGGACAAAGTATTTAGATAAGTTTTGTGGTGCATGTCATAATCCTAATAGAATAAGTAGCTGAAATTTCTATATAAATTCCATAAGACTTAGAGAGAGTTAGATTTTCTAAGTTCTATCAATATTTTGCTTAGAAATATATGTAGATAACGTTTTTCTTTCTTTTTCTGTTTTTTCACTTGGCTAAATCATATTATCTTTTGGAGCTAGCCAAGACAGTTCTAGGTGAAACAAACAAAAATAAATAAATAACATTGCTGATCCAAACCTTCCACCAACCTAATATATTATGTAATTCAACTTGCCTTATACTGTATAATATTGTATTTGTTTTTCTGATATTTGTTTCTTTCACCAAAGAAACCATCTCAGTCAACAAACCCTCGTTATTTGGGCCAATAATTGGGTTTAGCATTAAAAAGCCCATATTGATATCACGTTCATCTCTAAGGCCTTACCCACTCGAAAACCCTAATAAACGGATATTCGAAAATATGAAATTCGGAATCGAAATCAAATCCCTTCTCCCACCGCTGCTTTTAGAGGAACAACGGTCATTTCCGATTTTCGAGAAAGCTCTTTCAAGAAAAAAGGAAAAAGATCGAAACTTTACAGTCGAAGCAAGAAGAAAAAAAAAAAATGGTGCTTAAGCGAAAAGATGTTGTGGAGATTATAACACCAGATCCGTGGGAGACGAAGAAGAAAACAAAGGTCAAGAGAAGAAAGAGACTTAGTAAAGAGAAAGAAGATGAAGAAAAAGACGACGGGACACCTCTTAGAGGTATCTTTTGTCTTAAAACGAGACAGGATATGAAAGTTTTCGATGAGAAAGAGGATTGCTTTATCCTCGATTTCGATCCAAACGATTCATTTGATGCTAAAACTCAATCCCAAACCCCTGAATCTGACGAAGATGTGGCAATCGTCCATGAGAAAGGCCAGGTTTTTGATTACTAAACGATTCTTGGGTGCTTTGATTTGTTGTTTCTGTAAAGTTTGAGTCTTTTACACATCTCTTGTTGATTGTTTTTTTGGGATTTTTTAATTCAGGTGGCTTGTAGGGATTACCCACATCCAAGGCATCTCTGTTTGAAATTCCCTTTTGAATCAAGTCAACACAAATCACATTGTAATCAGGTAATTTGAAAGTTGGGTCCTTTTTGTTATTAAATGTTGTTTGGGTTCTCGATTTGATTAATCTTAGCTCCTAAGGTGGAAAGGGTTTGAATGTAACAACACAAGATTCTAAATGTATCTGCTTTTTTTAAAAAAAATGTGTGTAGTGCTATTGTTATGTCTGTGATTTGGCTGCGCCTTGTGCACATTGGACGTCTAGAGTTTCACCGCATTGTGAGGCATTAGAGAACAGTAGATGGAAGCCTCTACGAGAGTTGTACCGGAACCATGGTGTTCGCCGTGTAACCACCAACAAGTAGATGAGAGACTTCTCACTTCTCATGGGGGGTTTTGATGAATAAAAAAGTAATGTTGTGTTATAATGTCCATCTTCATTGCTTACTGAAGAAATCAAGTTAAACCCTCTCTTGTAAAATCTGTGTTGTTAGTTGGTGTTGATGGAGCTATCTTCATATTACAATCCAATTTGGCATGACAGTTAGTCAAAAAGATTTATTAGTATTTTGCCCATCAATGCATTGGAAATTACAAGTTTTTTTTACAAAGTGAGACACTTGAGAAGAAGAAGTAGGAGGCAAGGAGAAACCACCAGTGTAAATAACACTCCGGTCATCAGAACGCCAAGGAAGAATTCCGGAGACGGTATTGGTGGGAGCAGTCGTGTACTCGGCAAGTAGCTCAGCAAAGATCAATATTGCTGAATATTTTTAGAATGTACTATTTAATTTTTCTTTTTTTTTTGGGGTAGTGGATAATGAAGAAGGAAAGTAAAAGATGATATGTGTGGACTAGAGATTCTTGGCTGTGTCACACAACTTTTATCCTGCGTGGACGGTACGAATAATCAATCTTATAGTACTGTTTTTTGTGTGTTGATAATGTATGATCTCAACTGCTTCTTATTGGTTCTAGAATCTAACAACAAGTCAAAAATGAACTAATTGGATATGATGTTGTTCTTTTAGGACACCAAACACTGGATATTGTTTAAAATTCTAATCATTCATACAGTGTGTGTGTGTGTGTGTCCACACACGGATGGCTATATTTGTGTCGTTGTCTATTTTGTAGTAATAATAGTGTCATTTTGTATGATTTAATTGAATGTGATGTATTATCATCACACTCAAAATCTTGAAATTGATGTTCTGCAATGTTTTTCCAAACTGCAAATGCGACTGAAATTATTTGTTTAGGAATTGCTCAAGTATTTATATAATAAGATATGAAATTTGTTGAGAAAATAATTTAAAAGTAATCAGAATAAATTTGAAATAAAAGAAATGTCAAAAAAAAAAAGTCATGCTGATAATAGAACAAAATATTATTATTAGTCAATCACAAGATGATTAAAATTGGTGCAACGAAATATTAATACAGTAGCAATAAGCTGTAATAAGTTGTAGTGGACTGATGAGACGATAGTAGTTTGTGTTCTCGAATAAGTGGAGATGAGTTGTAATTATGTAGATAATTGAGTATGAATAACAGTTGTTTTAAATTATACTAATAGTGTAATTTGATTTGATTGGTAGGCAAGAGTGATTAAGGAGGTGGGTCTACTACACTCCACAGACCATTCACATAAGCGGCTGACATCAAGACGCGTTTTATTAGCTATTTTTATAACGGCGCCGAATCGCGTATGAACAGTCCCTTTCTCCTACTGGTCATATCATAACCTCGCCACACACTCTGCGTTGTCGTTTTGTTACAAGGCTTGATGAATAATTCTTACTAAATAATAATTATATATAATTTGATTTTTTTTGTATATTTTACAAATGATAAAATAGTATAGTTGAATTTTTATGTCTTAAAAATCAAAATATTAGTTTTAAAAATTCAATCTTAAAGCCTAATCCATAAAATTTAGATATTAAAATAGCCTTTTTTTTTTCTTGGACAAAGATTTTTAATAACCTATAAACCTTTTGATTTTTTGGACAAAAACCTTTAAACCTAAACAAAATTGTGTCTTCAATTAATTTTAAAAGGTTCTACTATATTTCTTTTATGTGTTCTCGGTTATTCATGACAGTCTATACTATTGAATGTTATTGCACCTTAATTTAATAGGAAAAAAAAAAGCCAGCTTAAGAAAATATGAAGGGAAAATGACATTTTAATTTTGTTCAGTCTATTCTTCAGGATAGTGACAATTTTTTTCTGTCCACGTATTTGAATAAACAACTACACAATTTTTTAACTAAAATTAGAAAAAGAAGTTGCGTTTCTCATACTAGAATCTAATTATAGTACTATATGAGAAAGACAGCTTGGAATTGTTAACGATCGATTAATTTTGTATTTGTTTCATAATTGCAAGATCAAAAATGGTGGAAGGAATACACCACAACCACGAGTCTTTAAGTCGTTAATAGAGACACGTCTCCGAGCAGTTCGATGTTTGTGTTTTTGTCTCACAAAATCCGTACACTTTGCTTTGGACTCCTATTCATCCACCCAAAACTTCCTTTTCTCCTTCAATTATCTCTCTCACTTTAAACATGTAAACTATAAAGTTGACAAATCTAGTAGTATCAATTAAGTGAATAAATTAGGCCGTCCCTGGTAGTTGATTTTTGATTGTTTTCAAGAAATCGAATTAAACGCTCATGCCCTACCAGCCCTGGCTCTAGGCATGTGCTAGAGGTGATGTAGCACAGAGATTTTTTTTCCATAGATTTTTTTCTTCTTTTTTTTTCCTTATCATTTATCATCAAACAATTTTTTCTATAAGGTTTATAAGAGAATTTAAGAATAAATATAGAAAATGTATTAGCTATCAACTTATAATTATATTTTATCATTAATAATGAAAATTTTAAATAATAAACAAAGATTGAAATGTCTTTTCATTATTATTTTTTTTCATTAATTTTCAATCATACCCTACCCAGCCGTATCTTTTAGACATTAAATTATCATCATATAGACCATCGTTCAATTGGTCAGCTTGGACCAGTACGAGTTGGAACAATTCATAGTTTCATAGACAGATTTTCCATCCTTTTATTTTTTTCATAGTTTGATTCTGCTTTATTTATTTTTTACTATTTCTCTTTCAAAACCAACAGAAACGATATTTTTGGATTGAACTTTGAACTCCATTTGTTGAAACCACGATCATTGAAATGCAAAGTAACCTAATAGTGTAAAATGTAAAGAAAATGGTTTTTAGAAAGTGAGTTTCTTTTTAAAAAGTGAGTTATATCAAACATAAACATTAAACAGACAAACAAGTCGGAGAATCGAAGGAGTTATAGATGATATAAGTATCAGAATTAAGAAAAGCGGGAAGAGGACGAGTTAATCAAAATCAGAAGAACCTCTATTATATAATTTCGATACAAGTTTACAAATCTCTGAGCCATTCAAATTTAAAAAAACAACAACTAGCGAAAGATAAACAAAACTGAGATGAAAATGTTGTGGGCAGCTGATCAGAAATCAACGAGATGAGATGAGTAATCTGGAATAGGTGAGGATCTTGGAGGACAATGAAGAGAGAAACGACCAATCCGTACGACGTCTCTATCATCACCTTGCCGCCTCGGAAGAACCCCGGCGGTGAGTTTAGCTAGAGCCGTCGTGTACTCCACCAGTAGCTCAGTTATGATTACAACAGAAATCATGATTATTAGAGAGAGATAAAAATAGGATTCGCCGGAGGAGAAGAGAGATTATGGTGTGGAAGTTTCCTAGAGTTTGTTATCTCTTGACAAAAATCGAATAGTGTGGTTTGGTTGGAATTGAGAGACACACCACTCGTGGTCTTATATAGGCCAATACTTTTAAGGTCCAGTGGTCGAGAAGATAGTCGTACTCGTACACGTCTTTTTTTTTGATTTTTTTAATAGATTTTTGAATAACAGGCCGCGTGTCACGCACTGTGGTTAAATAAGTGATTAGATTTGGGTAGAAGACAAAACTGGGGTTGTTACTTACGAAGTCATAATACCAGTGGCAGTGGCAGTACCATGCCTGCCAATTTACTTGTAGATTTTGTTTTTGCCGACGAGACATTTACATTTAGTATTTGTAGATATTTTGTTTAGTTAAATATATATATTTCCTATCATTTTCATAAGAGACTATGACTATCAATTACTTAGTCGTCATATTTTTCTTTTTTGGATTAATATATTTCGGTAAACATTTTGGCTTTTTTCTTACGATTCTGTCAAAGTATTATTAATTGTGATTGATCGTCATCCTCGTACACGTAAAAATGAAAGGAACGTTTGGAAGTCATCACCGGCCGTTACAAAATTTACGAATTGGAGTAAAGGATCAATCATCATAAATTAAGAAAAGCAGAGAAATCATCAAGACATTAAAACAACCATTTCTAGTATTATATAATTCGATACAGGTTTCAATTCCATTTAGTAAAAAATAGGGTACCAAATAAATAAAATCGATTAAAAAAATAGTTTAAAAAAAAAAAAAGAAGACCAAACAAAAAATCGACGATGGTCGGTAACTGATCAGAAATCGACGAGATGAGAAGAGAAATCCGGAACCGGTGAAGATCTAGGAGGACAATACAAAGAGAAACCACCAATCCGAACGAAGTTTCCATCTCTCGGAAGAATCCCGGCAGTGAGTTTAGCAAGAGCCGTCGTGTACTCCACTAGTAGCTCAGCAATGATTACGACAGAAATCATAATTAACTAAACTATAAGAAGAAGTCTCTCTGCTCTTTCGTTCAGAAAATAAATGGAATTTTGTTGTTAAAAGAGAGATCTAACTATAGTTTCTCCTCTTAACGTTGTCTCGTCGTCACCCGGACTCGTGTTTCATATTTTATTATTGTCGCTTTCAGACAGAAAAGGAATGAAGGAAGCGCGTCTTACGCGCAGTTCACATTAGCATTAGCTGTTCCTTTATTCTTCTGATTAGCAAATCAAATGGATTTTGTTTACTAATACTGTATTATACTAGTATAATTTAGCAGATACACCATTTGTCATCAATACTACTACTACACTTTTTACATTTTTAGAGATATATAAAATAAAAGCTACACCCAATAATCATTTGACGAAATCAAAATCACCTTGACAAGTAAACAAATCAAGAAGGAGAACGTTCGAAAACATGAATATCAATGTAGTTAAGACTTCTATTTTCAAGCTATTAGAGTTCCAACCGTAATTTCGCCATTTGGTAATACAACAAATTTTGTGTACTCATGAAAAAAACAATACAGTACTATATCCTATCCCAATTGTTTAATTGCTGAAAGCTAAAGTTCACCTTCCGATAAGGGTGCTATATATGGACCATATACCTACCTGGTTTTCGTCTAATCTTGTTCCACTATCTATTTTAAAAACATTTCCTGTTTTATCTAGAAACTCATTTCACAAAGACTTTTAATTTCCGTGGACAATAACATGAATTTCCAAAATTATGCATGATATACATATATATATATATATATATTCCATTGGCTATCTTTTTTTTTTTTGAAAAATTCAATTATTGAAATTTCATCATTACCCGCCTGATTATTTAAGCTTGGTATGATTGAAATATTTCCAATAATTTAGCAACATAATATATTTATTATTTTATAAAACACTGATTTTTTTTTGTTTAGATGTGAACAAAGACTAGTGTTTGTTCAGAAAAAACAGAGCAACAAACCAAACTTAAAACCGAGCAAAACACTTCAGAACAATGTTAAACATTTTGTTTTCTTGTAAAATCGGAACATTATCTGAGACTTAGTAACCGAACAGTAGTTACCACTTTCAATTTCGTCTGTGTCTCGTCATTACTCGCAAAATCGACTTTGCCTACCTCTTAGCTAATCTTCCAATGTATATAAACTAAAATAATATCGTTTTCAATCGTCTAGATGGACCAAAACCCTTCAAGGAACCAAATTGCTAAGTTGAACATTATTCAAGAGTGAAAAATACACATTAATGAACTTAATCTCGTCAAAAACAACTTAAATCTCCCCATATTTTTTGAATGACGTCATAAAAAAATAAGACCATTAATCGTCAAATGAGCCATCAACATCGTCACGTTATGATTAGGTTAATTAAGATATAACCCCGACCGCGAGTGCCAATAACGAACAAAGATCAAAAGTTAAAATCAAGTTTTATAATTTATAATTTCTATTAATATTTTCGAATTACAGATTTACACAAAGCTCTCTAATAAACGATTCAAAAAGATCCATAGGAAGATGGAAGAGGAAGAGACACGTGGAAAAATCTCAACCGTCCGTCCAAGCTTGGATCAGATGATAAAAAGAAGAGAAGAAATCTCGAAATCAAAATCGTTTCGTCTGATTAGAAATCAACGAGATGAGAAGACAAGTCCGGGATCGGCGAGGATCTATTGGCTCTAACAGTAGACGGAGAAGGACAAGGAAGAGAGAAACCACCAATCCGTACGACGGCGCTTTCACCTTGTCGTCTCGGTGGAAGGATCCCTGCGGTGAGTTTCGCGAGAGCAGCTGTGTACTCTACCAACAGTTCGGCGAGGATTACTACAGAGATCATGGTTGTGAAATATTCCGGTGAGAAAATTTTGCAAGAGGAGAATAAGAAAGATACTCTTTGAGAGTTTTTGGTTTTGTTGTGGCTTGTGAGAAATGAAGAGGACATCTTGAGCTCTTTATACATATAATGAGTATATTACTAGCTGCGTAGGTGAAGGTCTCTATCGGGTTAGTGACACGGTCTCTTTAATAAAATATTTTGTAATTAGAAGAAGAAAAAGAAAAGGAGAAAAATGACCGCGTCGTACGCGGACAACTACACATTAGCATTTAGCTGTCGTTATTACATGTCTTGTCGTCTAGATGTGAACAAGACTAGTGTTTGAGTACTAAATTTTACTTTAGTTTAATTGAGTTGGCTATGTTTTGGTATTACGAGTTTTGTCAAAATGACTAGGATTTTATGATATATTTTATTATTTTACAAATACTATAAGCTGGCTGGCCTCTCACGGTAAACTTGTCAACCTTTGTTGTTTGTTTTTTATTTGTTTTTTCTCCGCCAAACTTGAAAATACAACAAAGTTATAATGGACTGACTACAAAGTTTGGTATTCGGTTTTACTTTAGTTTTCTAATTCCATTTGCAAACAATGATTGTGATTCTGGAGACCGATAAAACAACTTATGGAGCTATCTTGCATTAACTTACAGTTAGGATCTATTATTAGTTGTCAAGGTATCATATCATTATTGTTAGGTTTTAGAAAAATACGATTATAATATCTAACGAATCCGTATGAACTATATGTTTTTGTTTGGACACCATGAGTATGATATATATTTGTGTTGGTTGGGGTTTTGTTGCACTTCGCATAAATAACAAGGATATGGGTTTAAGAATTTTTTACTAATCTATGATTTGAGCTCTAATTACACATTATCGTCCGACATATGATTGGGGTTATGAGTTTATTTTTGTCTTGATTCTTGGTGGAAGAGTTAATTTAGGTTATTAATAAAACAGGCTACTACGGTCTCTCGTGTGGGTCCAGAGATTACTCCCCTTTTGGCCGGTGTCTGGGTGTTTCATGTCCACCGAAAATAAAACATTTTATGTGGCAGGTTTTGACAGGATGTATTTTGGTTGCGGCTAATCTGCGGCGTCGCGGTATTGCGTGTGATTCTAGATGTGTCCGATGTGGGGCTGAGGAGGAAACAATTAATCACGCTCTTTTCCGATGCCCACCGGCTAGGCAGGTGTGGGCTTTAGCCCAGGTCCCTGTAGGTTCCGTTTCTTTTCCGACGGAGTCTGTATACGTTAATGTGGATCATTTCTTGGGTCATGCTAATCCGGGATCACAGAAAGCCGCTTTTCCGTGGCTTATGTGGTATATTTGGAAAGCGCGAAACGCTCGGGTATTTGAGAATGTTATGGATAATCTCCTGGATGTAGTACGATTGGCGGAGGGCGAGGCATCTGGCTGGTTGCAGGCTCAGGTGGAGGTTGAGGATGGGGACCAACCTCATACTTCACCAGTCCCTAATTCTCGACAGAGGGGGCCCATACGTTCCCTTCCTCCCTCTTTCACAGGTTATCGGTGTTTTGTTGATGGCTCTTGGAAAGAGTCGGATACTTATGCACGTGCAGGTTGGGTTTGTTCTACCCCTCACTCGGGGTCAGATATGGGAGCTACCAATTTCCGATGCAGTTTATCTCCATTACATGCTAAAGTAGAAGCTTTTATTTGGGCTATGCGGTGCATGATCGGACACGACTACCGGGACGTGGCTATACCGACTGTTCTGATCTGGTGAAGATGGTGTCTTCTCCTCATGACTGGCCGGCTTTTACAACCTATCTCGAATATATCAAGATAGACCAAGCGGAGTTCTCTTCCTTCTCTCTATCTTTTGTTCTCCGAAGCTCGAACGTCAAAGCGGATTCCCTGGCTCGTCAAGCGAGACTCTCTCCGCAGCATGTTCTTTTTGTGAACTCGTTCCCCCCAAATTGGCTCATTTGAGCTGATTCTATTTTGTCGTTAAAAAAAAAAAAAAAAAAGGTACCCTTTGGATGTCACAAAAAAATAGAAAAAGAAAACAAAAGATTATCGAGTATAAAATCCGAATATCAAGCTTGACGTGTTCACAACTTCGCTGTTGTTATATTAGTCAGCCAACATTAATTTAATGAATATGGATGGAATCATACAAGTTAAAGACAAATTTTTAATTTGATATGAGTTGTAGTTGATATTGCAACAATCTAAATGAAATCATTTTTAATTACTTTATACCTTTAGCCTAGTCTTTTTGATGAGTACGGTAGGGAGTACCAATGTGGAGTACAATATTTTTAGTTATCTTATATACCTTTGGCCTAGTTTTTGGTTGGTTTTATATTAAAGAAATAATATAAAATTAGATTATGATTCATGGTATACTTCGACATAAGTTTTTAGAGAATTTTATTTGTTAATGTACTAGTTTGTTAATTTTAGTGATTTAGTATATAATTTACGCTATACCGCACAACAATTTTTGTTTAATATAATCTTAATTAAATCAAATTGATTCGACATATTATATATTAGTATTGTTAAAATAGTAAAATAAAGATTTAACCCATATTGAAGTATTATATGTTATATTTTTATTTTTTAGTATTATCAATTCAATCCTATCATGTCATATAAGCTATCATGTAATATAACTCGTTTGTGTTATTTTGAAACTTTAATATGTTTAAATATTAATAATTTTAAACTTTTAATTAAGTTTACATATATCAGTTATAAATTATAAACTTCTTAAAATTTTATAATTTACTATGTATGCATGTTAGACCCACACTTATATTAATTGAGTAAGACATGTTCGTTTTAAAAATTCACATCAATATATGCACAAAAATATTATTTTTATTAACTTTTATGTATTATATGATGATTTACATTTAAAATTTAAAATTAAAAAGAGATGATAGGAGATCAATTTTTTTTGATCTGGATAAATCTTCTAAATATCTATATTAAATGTTAAACATTATATATATGGATATTTTAATTTTTTTTTTTTTAGTTGTAAAGATAATAGAAAGAGTTAACTAAATTTGTTTGGATATGAATATAAGCATTTATTGGCATTCAGTAGTAAATGTTTCTAAAAACATATTTTTGAGCAAAAACTGCTGCAATTATACTAGTATAGATTATAAGCACGGTAATATATGAATCTCAAATAATTTAAAGATGAAAATATAAATTAAATAAAATAATCTAAAACTACTACAATAAATTTTTAAATACAGTATTAGATAAAGAAGACACATATATGAATCTTCCATTTTTTTCTTGGATCAACATATTAATCTTGTCTTTTCCAAACTGAAAAAAAAAAGTAAGAGAAATTTTTGGTTTTAAAAAATAAGAAAAATTTACTTTTCCATTAAAAAAGTTTTACCAATACAACAAAGTTGAAAATAATATTTATAAATAAATTATTTTGTTGGATGAAAAATATGAGACGATCTATGTAGGGATGTCAAAATGGTTAACCCAACCCAACTCAATTCATTATCCAATGAGTTAAAAGTTAAATGAGTTTATGAGTTAACTCAACTCATTTAACAATTAGGTTGGATCAACCCATGAATCCATTTAGTTAAATGAGTTAGATGAATAATTGGGTTAACCAACTATTATATAATTAATTATATTTAATAGGAAATAATTATAATTGATCTTTATCATTATTTTCACCATCATCATCATGATAAAAAATTGCGGTTTAGCATTTTTAACGGAATAATTTACAAGTTTTCATTTTTGTCAAAAAAAATTACGGATTTGCGTTTTGGCGGAAAAATTGTAGTTTTGCATTTTTGATGCGAAATTTACAGGTTTACGTTTTTGGCGGGGAAATTGCGGATTTACATTTTGGCAGGAAAATTGCGGATTTGCATTTTGGCGGGAAAATTGCGGATTTGTGTTTTGGCGGGAAAATTGTGGATTTGCGTTTTGGCGGGAAAATGTGGATTTGCGTTTTGGCGGGAAAATTATGGATTTGCGTTTTTGGCGGGAAAATTGCGGATTTGCGTTTTGATGGGAAAATTATAAGTTCAAAATTTTGGCTGGAAAATGCGGATTTACATTTTGGCAGGAAAATTGTGGATTTGCGTTTTTTGGCTGGAAAATTATAAGTTCAAAATTTTGGCGGGAAAATTGCAGGTTTAGAATTTTGGAAAAAAATATAAGATGATGATAATGACATTATGTTATTGACTATGATATATATGTTGATATGATGATGGTGATGTTAATATGATTATGAAGGTATGATAATGATGATGATGATGATAGTATGACAATGTTGATGATGATGATAGTTACATGATGGTAGTATGATGATGATAATAGTATGATGATGTTGACTATCATATATATGTTGATATGATGATGATGATGATGTTGGTATTATGATGATGATGATATTAGGTTGATAATAATGAAATTGATGGGTTAGTGATTAACTCATAAACCCATTATAACCAAACTCATTTGACTCATGAACTCATTTAATCATCAACCTATTTAATCCATCAATTTATTAGGGTCAAAATTTTCAACTCATTAGGTTCATGAGTTGAGTTGAATTGGGTTAACTCATTAATCTTGATCCATTTTGACACCCCTAGATCTATGTTTATATAGAGGTGATTATTTATCTTATTTATAATTAAAAATTTACTGTATATTTTCTTTAATACATTTTTTGTAGAATTAATAATTTGCAATTTTTAATAAGTAAATAATGTTATAATATGGAATTTTATGAATATTATATATATATAAATTTTTCTTATAATTATTTTTAAAAACTGTTTAATTTTTGTAATTTTGTGATAATATTGTTTAAAACAATTTTTTGTTTGATTTTTGTCATAATCTTTAAATCTTTTATTAAATATTAAATTTTACATATGTCAAAATCTCAGATTGATAACTTAACACATGTAAAAATCCTGGTAATGATTAACTTTCAAAATCCAACTTTTTATAATAAAATATATATAAATATTTATTTATTAAAATACATCAGTAATTCTTTTTTTCTTCCTATTTTATTTCGGCACATTTTTCAAATATTTATGATTTCCTACTTCTATTTTTCCTTTCTAGAATATGGTTTTTCCTATTCCTATTCTTATTTGGTAAAAAGAACAAATATATTTACTTATTACTGTGATAGCACAAAGAGCTTTAATTTCTAATCGAAAAGCTGTGAAACGAATCTGTCGGAATCGGAACTGCGTGTCTACGGATTGAATCTCTCTGTCTCTCTCTGCAGCTTACGACCAGTGCCCTTTTTTGGCTTTTAAGATTTCAACTTATCTCCTCTCGCCTCACAAATTTCAATCGAAGGACCACGGATACAAGTTCTCGCCAAGTCGGAACCGGATCCTGACTCCTGAGCTGAGCCTGAGTCCTGTATCTGGTATAAAGGTTTGTAATTTATGCCTCTTAAACTCACCGTATTTGCTGCTTAGATTTTACTACTTCATTCGTGCATCATATCTGGTTGAGTCTGATACGATTTTTGTTAAATTCTGTTGACCTGTAAAAATTGAACCTTTCGAGACTAGTTGGTTAATCTCTGTCTTTATGTCTCTCTAGAATCTGCTCTAGTGGACATACTTTTCAAAAGGCCTGAGAGATGAAGATCGTTCATAGGAATTTTGTTCGTAATGGACCCGGAAGCGTTAAGGTTTGATTGATTCCTTCTTCATCTGGGATTTGTTATTTTTTTTTGGTGCTCATATGTTTCAATACCTAGTTTATAACTACAATTCATATGCGTTGCTGACTTCAATTGAGGGTAGATGGTGGCGGAGGACTCTGATGATCTATGGTATGCTTATAACCTGATTGCTGTTGGTGATAGTGTAATGGCTGTCACTTTTAGGTACGTTCTTCTTTCAGTTTTCACTGCCCTTTTTTGCTATTGAATGGTTAGGCAAACATGCTTTGATTTTTCTCATTGAATCATGTATCACATTAGAAGTTCATTGATTTGTAAGATTTTAGTGAAAATCCATAAGGAATAAAGGAATTTGGTGTTTGGTTAACCGAGATAGTATCATGCAAGGAGTTAGTAGTTACGGTTTTATTTTGCCTATTATCAGAAAAGTTCAGAGAGAGATACCTGGCGGGGGAAGAGACTCTGAACGTGTTAAACTGAAGCTGGAAGTACAAGTTGAGGTATGGTTTTAAGGGATTGGTATGCGAATGTGTTAATACCTTTTTTTGTAGAAACCTATTTTTCAAATATCATGCTTAGAATCGCAATGACCATAGATGCACTATATTGCCTTACATTCATTTGAGTAATATATTGCTTACATATGTTGCTTTTTGGTTGTTTTTGGCCTTTTAATCTTGGCACTCTTGAAAGTGGAAGATATATTTGTCCAATTTCATGGTCTGATTATCTTCAATTCTCTATCATTCATCTAGGAGGTGAACTATGACAAAGATGCTGCTGTTTTGCGCATACGGGGGAAGAATATCCTGGAGAATGAGCACGTTAAGGTAGATGTGAGGCTGACTCTTACCCTGTAAATATTTTCCGGTGCTAAAGCTCGTTTTGTATCACAGATTGGTGCATTTCATACTTTGGAGCTTGAGCTGAAACGTCCTTTTGTATTGAGAAAGGTAGACGTCCTCATTTTACTAATTTAATCCTCCAGAAGATCTCTTTTATTTCTACCTTGTAAGTGTGACAGAATGTGTCTTGCAATTTGGTTCTATTATATGAACAACGCAATGCACATTGCACACTCATGTAGCGTGGAATACCAATTGCAAGATAATATCGATCCCTTTATGTGAAAACTTAATATTTAACCGGTAGTGTGTCCATGGCCAATTTGCAGGAACTTTGGGACTCAATGGCTCTTGATACACTTAAGCAGGCATCAGGTATACTGCTCAAATGAATCCATCTTCTAATTTTTATTACCACTAAACTGCAATAGTGTCTATATTGATTGTTGGAATATTATCCAAGATCCGTCTCCGTATGGTCTTGTGTAGACATTGAATCCAAGTCGTTAATGTACAAGCTTTTACGTGCAATATTCAAGAATTCTGCTTCCGTCTCCAATTTATCTTATGCTCTTAGTCGTTAATGTATGCATGTGCTTTGATCTCATGTTATCTCCCATTTCGTCTTCCCGGTTCAAATTTTTGTACTTATCTTTTGCACAGATCCTGCTGCCAGTGCTGACCTAGCTGTAGTTCTAATGCAAGAAGGATTGGGACAGATATTCCTTGTCGGCAGAAGGTACTGATTGCAGTTGAGAAGGTCCATTGTCTGTGAAATTTGTTATTACTGTAGTTTGTGTTTTGTCGGCATGTATTTCCTTTTTCTGTTTTTCGCTTGGGTGGTTTTGTCTGAACAAAGTATGAAGGGGGTCAAATATAACCATCCATTTTTGTTGCTTACTTTATTGTTTTGTTTGGCAGTGTGACAAGTAGTCGTGCACGAATAGAAACATCCATACCGAGGAAGCATGGACCTGCAATTGCTGGTTACGAGTCTGTATGTTCCTTCACTGTTTTGACATATATGTGCCCAAAACTATTGTTAATGGAATTTATATTACATATAATCAATTCCAATTTTTTTTTGTTTTTGTGGATTTTCTGCAGGCTTTGAAGAAGTTCTTCGAGAATGTTCTGCAGGTTTGTTTTAGTTCTTAGAATGTTGATGTTTTCTAACACATACCAAATAGAAAGCACACCAAAGTTACACATATACTAAATTTCTATTGCAATATGGCAGGCCTTTGTGAAACATGTTGACTTCAGTGTCGTTCGCTGTGCAGTGATCGCAAGTCCCGGCTTTACAAAGGTTTTTTTTCTTGTCTCTTAAGACTATTTCTAAATTTACATGGTTAAAATTGTTCAATTCCAGCTGAACAAGCTTCAGGGTTACAAATTTCCATATATATACGACACACATGAACATGTGATTGCTTCTTATTTTCAGGATCAGTTTCATCGCCACTTATTGTTGGAAGCAGAAAGAAGACAGTTGAGACCTATCATTGAGAACAAATCACGTATAATTCTGGTGCACACAAACTCCGGATATAGGTAGTGTTTCTGTAGAACAGCTCACTAACCTATCATAATAATGTTCTGCCATGCCAAAAAACCACTGAAAGCTCAGTCTCAAATGATATAGCATGCTAAAACGTTAAGGGTGTGGAATACTCATTTGGGATCAATGCTGTGGATCTGAGTTGTTCTTGGCTGGTTAATTCTAATAATTAGTGTAGCCGGAAAATTCACACTTTCGTGTTTGTATAACAATTTCCAGATCAGATTACAACTATGTTTTTATTCATGTTTGCCGTTGGTATCATTGTTAACGGGTCTCCTCTACTTGTTTGTATTTCTTTTGCTTGGCACTTCTCTAATCAGCCCGTTATTATGCTCATGCAATTGTCTTTGATTTCTAACATTATGTTTTGGTGTGCAGACATAGCCTGGGTGAGGTTCTCCATGCTCCCAACGTGATGAATATGATTAAAGATACAAAAGCAGCAAAAGAGGTGAATTTAAATGTTAATTTAGCTGATACATGACCATCGTTAATTGCTCACTGGATGGAAAAAGCTTTGTTTATATTATACTTTGTGTTAACTGTTTCCGTGACTTTTGTTCTCTGTTTTCTGCATTGTGCTCTTGAAATGTACCTTTGTCATCCGCCTGTCTGATGTGAATTTGCCTATTGCAGGTCAAAGCTCTCAACGATTTCCACACCATGCTTTCAAATGTCAGTTTCTTTTTTTTTTTGCGATGAACAAAAAGATTTTCATTTAATATTTAAGAATCTCAATGTGTCTTAACATTGTGTTGGTTTGGAATCCAGGATCCAGATCGGGCGTGCTATGGACCAAAACACGTGGAAGTCGCTAATGAACGAATGGCAATCCAAACACTTCTCATTACGGACGAGCTTTTCAGGTTTAGTAATGGAAAGAGAATACCAATTTTAATGCGTTTTCTTTTGTAGTTTTAAGAGGTAAATGTGAGCTAATAAATATGTGATATTGTCCAGGAATTCTGACGTGAAAACAAGGAAGCAGTATGTGAATTTGGTGGAGTCAGTGAAAGGTTCGGGAGGAGAGGCTTTTATATTTTCGGCGATGCATGTGTCAGGGGAACGTTAGTGTTTGCTTCTTTACCCCTTGTTTCTTATATTACTGATTTCTGATTTTGATATTGTTTTTGTGCCAAGCACTTAAATAACAAGTTTTGATGTAACTTGCAGAATTGGCACAGCTGACTGGAATTGCAGCTCTTCTCAGGTTTCCTTTACCAGAACTCGAAGACATTGAGATGTAATATATCGTTGGGATATAGAAAAACCATACATATCATATAGGTCTCATACTCGTTTAAAGAGAGATTTGTATAATTCTTACAAATTAAGTTATAATCATTCGTTGCTGTTGTTCAGCGTTTTCGTTACACACCTTGTTGAATAATATTTGAGCTTTTCTGTTCATCAGTTTATACTTGTTTCTTTAAAACCGCAAACAAAAATATGTAACTACAGTTAAAACAAGCATTGACCAAGGCAAGAATCAAGACCTACTGGTTTTGTCACGTTTACTTTGGTCTCAGCCATGTCATACTCATACGAGTGCCATGTAAAACCAGTGAGGCGCCAACAACTTTAGTCAAACCCATAATTAAAGATTACCACTAATAGAATAGTGTGGATAATTAATTAAATTACTAATCTGGCAAATAAGCAAAACCCTCGCAAAATTAATAAAAAAGGGGCAAAACAAAACATTAGAAAAACCCTATTCGCTGTCTACTTGAGAGCAGCCTCTGTCTGCTTCTTCTTCTTCGGGAGAGAGAGTTCATCAATCGATTTTGCAAATCATGGCGCAATCTCTTGAGCTTCTGTTGATCCAGTTCCTTATGCCGGACAATGATGCTCGTCGTCAAGCTGAGGATCAGATCAATCGTCTTGCCAAAGATCCTCAAGTTGTTCCCGCCCTCATTCAGCATCTCCGCACCGCTAAAACCCCTAACGTCCGCCAGCTCGCCGCCGTACTCCTTCGCAAAAGAATCACCGGACATTGGACTAAGCTTTCTCCTCAGATTAAACAGCATGTTAAACAATCCTTAATCGAGAGTATCACTGTGGAGAATAGGTAGAACCTTACTTCATCTTTTTTACTTCTTCGATTGGGATTTGAGTTTTTTTTTTTTTTTTAATATTTATTGGAAATTTTTACAGTCCACCTGTGAGGCGTGCGAGTGCCAATGTTGTGAGTGTAGTAGCCAAGTACGCTGTTCCGGCTGGAGAGTGGCCTGATTTGTTACCTTTTCTCTTCCAGTGTAGTCAGAGTGCTCAAGAAGACCATCGTGAAGTAACTTTCTTGTGAAACTCTCTGTCTCATGTTTTCTATTGGATGAGTATTTTGTTCACTTTAGGTAAATCTTGTTTGTTTGTTTGTTTGTAGGTAGCATTGATCCTTTTCAGCTCTTTGACAGAAACGATTGGGAACACATTTAGGCCATACTTTGCCGACTTGCAGGCTCTTCTTCTCAAGTGTATGCAGGATGAAAGTAGTAGTAGAGTCAGAATTGCTGCTCTCAAGTAATTTACTTTCTCTGGAATATACAAAAATGTTCCTACTCTTGGACCTTTTATCTCTACTCTTTACAAGCTTCTGTAATTTATCAGGGCGGTGGGTTCTTTTCTGGAATTCACAAACGACGGGGATGAAGTGGTAAATCTAGCGACTTTTCTCTTTCTTGTTAATGTTATAGACATGTTTAAATGTATAATAGTATCTAAATGCAATGCTGTAGGATGTGTAACATTTCTATTTTGTTTGAGAGAATTTTTTATTAAGATAGTTTGAAGACTGATTTGGGATACATGCTTATGTCATTTATATCAGGTCAAGTTCCGAGAGTTCATTCCCAGCATATTGAATGTATCAAGGAAATGTATTGCATCTGGAGAGGAGGATGTTGCTATACTTGCTTTTGAAATTTTTGATGAGCTGATTGAATCTCCTGCTCCCCTTCTTGGAGATTCTGTCAAATCAATCGTGGAGTTCTCTCTTGAAGTTTCCTGTAATCTAAACCTGGAACGTAGCACCCGTCACCAGGTTAGAAGAACTACTCGGTTTCCCTTGAAATAGGTTCGAATATGTTATGATTCCTGATGCCTTACTCCATTCATTTACCAGGCAATCCAAATAGTTTCATGGTTGGCAAAGTACAAACACAATTCCCTTAAAAAACATAAGCTAGTCATACCAATTTTGAAAGTTATGTGCCCTTTACTCACTGAGTCATCTGATCAAGAGGACGATGATGATCTTGCTCCTGATCGTGCAGCTGCTGAAGTTATTGACACACTAGCTATGAACCTGCCAAAGCATGTATTTCCCGCTGTTTTTGAATTTGCTTCTGTGTACTATCAAAATACAAATCCGAAGTTTCGGGAAGCTTCTGCAACAGCTCTAGGTGTTATATCAGAGGGTTGCTTTGATATGATGAAAGAGAAGTTGGAACCTGTTCTTAATATAGTCTTAGCAGCGTTAAGAGACCCTGAGCAAATGGTTCGAGGGGCTGCATCATTTGCAATAGGCCAATTCGCCGAGCATCTTCAGCCCGAAATTCTGTCACACTATCAGATTGTTCTTCCATGCCTATTAATTGCGATTGAAGATGCATCTGAGGAAGTGAAGGTAAAAATTTAAAGCAGCGAACTGAGTGTCGTTTGTGTTTTTTTCACCTCTGCCATGATAACATGTAACCTTGGTTATTAGTAACATTTCTCATTATTGTCTACAGGAAAAGTCACACTACGCTTTAGCAGCATTCTGTGAGAACATGGGAGAGGAAATTGTTCCTTTGCTTGATCATTTGATGCAGAAGCTTATGGCTGCCCTCGAAAGTAGCCCGCGTAATCTACAAGAGACATGCATGGTACACTGATAATCTTTGCAAGAGTTTCTTTTGAACTGGTATCTGAAATATTTATCTAAGCTTTGTGCTACTTGCTTGCAGTCTGCAATTGGATCGGTTGCTGCTGCTGCTGAGCAAGCATTCAATCCATATGCTGAGAGGGTTCTAGAGTTGATGAAGTTTTTCATGGTTCTCACCAAGGACGAGGATCTTCGTGCCCGTGCAAGGTCTACTGAGCTTGTAGGGATTGTCGCAATGTCTGTTGGGAGAGAAGGGATGAAGGCGATTTTGCCACCTTTCATTGATGCTGCAATATCAGTAATTGCCTTACCATATTCTCTTTCTTTGAACTAAATATGTTAATTTGTGAAAGAAAGAGCTCACAATCACAAAATACCAGGGATTTGAATTGGACTTCAGTGAGTTGCGAGAATATACTCATGGATTCTTCAGCAACATAGCTGAAATATTGGATGACACTTTTGCCCAGGTAGGCATACATTGCTTTCAAATAGACTTTATAATAGCTTTGAATTCAGTGATTAGGTTCAAGTAAACAGAAAGTATATTTTTCGCAGTATTTACCTCGCGTTATGCCATTAGTATTTGCGTCGTGCAATCTTGATGATGGATCTGCAGTGGACTTTGATGAGTCAGACGATGAACATGTCAATGATTTTGGTGGGGTATCTTCTGATGATGATGCTCATGATGAGCCCAGAGTTCGGAACATTAGCGTTCGAACAGGAGTTTTGGATGAAAAGGCAGCTGCAACTCAAGCTCTTGGCCTGTTTGCACTCCACACTAAAGCTTCTTTTGCACCGTATCCTTCAGTTTCCCTTAACTTAATGGTTATTCCGCTTTGTCTTTTTTCAAGAAACCTTTTCATGCCTCCTTAACTCATTTATAAGCTACCTCGAGGAATCATTGAAGATTATGGACAAACATTCTGCATATTTTCATGAAGATGTTCGGCTTCAAGCAGTCACTGGCTTGAAACGTGAGTTTTCGATCTATTGGTTATGTGACATTTTGATCCATTGATTGCCATTATTTTTACTGGGCCGGAACTGTGACGACACAGAAGACCTCTTTCATAACCCTTGGGGTCTCTTCCGTGGGAGGGGACTGATTAATTTTCCTAGGCACATAACTTAGTAAATGTTGTTTGATAGACTCGTAGCTTCTTCCCAACATAAGTAAACTTGCCTGCTCGATGTGCCAGTTTTCCTTCTTGCCGCCTTTGGTTGATATGTGGTCAACTGTCTAGGCCCTCTTCTTTTGCAATTTCTTGTTCACTCAAGTCGTATTAGATATATGAAGCTCAGCGGATATGTTAAGTTTTTAAAAGCTTACCTGATCTATGGGTTAGACTTGATAATGATGGGGACATTACAGCTCCTCATTCTATTTTGAGTCTCCAAACTTATAATTCTTTTATCTGTTGTAATTTCAGATATATTGGCTGCAGCGCATGCGGTCTTCCAGAATCATAATGTAAGAGACTTACTCATGCATATTTCTATCTTTTTCTCTCTCTCTCTCCTCTCCATTCCTTTCTAATTTCCAGCAATGGTTTTCGGAATGTTTTGGTCATATGTAGGATGGAGCTGGGAAGGCGAATGAAATTCTTGGTAACGCATACTACACAGCATTTTTTTCTTATTAACCACAAGAATGACGAGAAGAAGTTATGAAAGTCTTTTTTCCATTGCAGATACAGTTATGAATAATTATATCAAAACTATGACTGAAGATGACGACAAGGAGGTTGTTGCTCAGGCATGCATGAGCGTAGCGGATATCATGAAGGATTATGGTTACGTAGCCATTCAAAATTGTAGGTGTCTATTCTTGTTGGAGTCAGTTTGATGTAATTCAGGATATTCAATTGATCTTACTCTTGTATCCTGTGCTGACAATGGTTTCTACTTTCTAGATTTATCATCCCTTGTTGATGCGACGTTGCTACTGCTGTCGGAGAAAGCAGCTTGCCAGCAGTTAGAAGATGAGAGTGATGATGATGATGATACTGGACATGATGAGGTCCTCATGGATGCAGTTTCTGACCTCCTTCCCGCCTTTGCAAAGTGTATGGGTTCTCATTTTGAACCCGTCTTTGCCAAATTCTTTGAGCCGTTGATGAAATTTGCGGTGGGTATTAGTGATTACAGTATTCGTTGACATAACTTCTTCCACTAAAATTGAGATACTCACTGGTCCACTTTTGTGTGTCTGTAGAAAGCTTCACGTCCCCCACAGGACAGGACAATGGTAGTTGCTAGTCTTGCTGAAGTTGCTCAAGACATGGGTCCTCCAATCTCTGCCTATGTTGATGTAAGTTTTCTCATCTAATGTTTTCTATGATTGGTGTGTGGGCTGTATTCAAACCATTCATCGGGAGTATTTTTCTTGCAGAGGTTAATGCCCTTGGTGCTCAAAGAATTGGGGTCACCAGAAGCAACCAATAGAAGAAATGCAGCTTTTTGTGTTGGAGAGCTTTGCAAAAACGGGGGTGAAGCTGCTCTTAAGTATCCTTTTCGTGTTACATGATTCAATTCTACTCTAATCGTAAAGACTGTTTCTCTCGGTTTTCTCTTAAGGTTTTGAGGAGAACATGAGAATTGTCCATATTTTTGTCTTCCCTTGACTGAATACCAGATATTTTGATGATGTGCTACGAAGACTTTCCCCTCTTTTCGGGGATTCAGAACTAGAGCTTGCAGTTAGGGATAATGCAGCAGGTGCAACCGCAAGGATGATTGTTGTTCAGCCTCAACTAGTCCCGCTAAATCAAGTATGATCTTGGGGGGGCTTAGGCCAGTTTCATTTATCTTTTTGTGTACTTGCTGAAACTTATGGAAACACTGTACTCATCCCTAAGTAATACAATCCAGGTACTTCCAGTGTTGTTAAAAGGTCTACCTCTAAAAGAAGATCAAGAAGAGTCCATGGCTGTTTACAGCTGTATATATACGCTAGTTTTGGCATCCAACCCAGAGGTATATTTTTCATATGCAAAATTTCGACTTTGGGTTAATATTACTTGGTGTGTGCATTTTGTGAATTCTTTTTGTTTGATTGCCAAAATCAGATCCTCCCTCATGTTCCGGACCTGGTTAAAATATTTGGACAAGTAGTGGAGTCGCCAGTGGAAAAAGTAGAAGTGAAAGCAATAGTAGGCAGGACTTTCTCCCACCTGATCTCGCTTTATGGAAATCAGTTGCAGCCAATCATAGGTGGCCTACCGCCTTCTCAAGCTAACGTTCTTGCTGCGTTTGCTTCTACCAGTTGATCGGCCCCATGTTATAATTTTATATATCAAAAACTGTCTTCAGTATTTTTTCCGTTTGAAATCTATTCTTTGTTTTTCATGTGAGTCTTAAATTTTGTTTTTCATATATCTTAGCATTTTGGCTTTGTTTCTTTCGTCAGAGTTTTGTCTTCGTTGTTTATTTTATTTTCTCCATTTATTTATAGTCTTATAAGTTATAAGTTCCCAAATGGTGTTTGTATTTTTGTATTTTGACACTGGACAATATTGTATTTTTTTTTGCCCTTGATAATATTTGAAGGAGTGTATACATATACATACATTATATTACTGTTTTGGCAGCAAATAGATCTTATTTCTTAATTAGACTAGCAAGTTGGAACATAGTGCGAAAGAATTGAGATTCGGTTTATTTACTAATGTGTCTCTGAATTTGGGTAATTGTACCGGAAATTGATAAATTTGGTACGGAGATCCGGTTTAGTGTGGTTTGATGGATCAAGCTTTGAAATTGGGGCAAAAAAGAAAACCAAAATTTCTCTCACTTGTTCCTTGTTAGAGAGAGAGAGAGGATCGATGGGTTACGGATGGGCGATCTTCGAGGGGATACTGGTGATGGGATCTCTGTGTCTGTTAGGATCGGCCGGTCTCTGGTTTCTCAATCGGAGGCTTTACAAGGAGTACGAAGAGAAGCGAGCCTTGGTTCAAATCATTTTCAGCATCGTCTTCGCCTTCTCTTGCAACCTCTTACAGCTCGTTCTCTTCGAAATCATCCCTGTTTTATCTCGAGAGTAAGCTTCTCCCACTTGCTTGTATACTTTATCGATTGTTCCACAGCTCAATTTTGGTTTGCGTTTGGTGACCTAAGAATTTTTTTTCTTGCAATTACTGTTTTGATGAATGAGAGTAATACATGCTGAATAATGTGTAGCATCGTTGATGAATTTTATCATTTAACATTATATTTCAAGGATGTGAATGTAGTTCTGCATTGAGCTTTGAAAATTACATCAATTTGGTTCTGCATTAGATCCGAGACATATCATCACACCTATATGTAACTCTTTTATCTTTGCAGGGCAAGGATGGTAAACTGGAAGGTGGATCTCTTTTGTTTGATAGTGCTACTTGTTTTCATGTTACCTTATTATCATTGCTATTTGATGCTTCGCAATACTGGTAAAGCCTTTTTCCTCATGCCACCTATTGTATTGATGTTCTTCCTTTTTCTTTTTGATATTGTGTGTCATTTTAAGTGTCCTTGGAATTCCTAAAATATTACATGTATGCTAATAACCTGGGTTGAACAGTTCTTTTTTGCATATGATGAGTTTGTCTTTTAGAAATAGTATGTGGCCCTGATGATTGACACTGTATTATAGTTTGGCGTAAATTTATATGCTGATTTTCTTATCATACACGAGTTTCTATTTGGATTGATATGGAAGAATATGTATAAGCATTGTCTTATGGAATTGATCCTTCCGTCTTTAGTTTTTTTCGATTAAATATCATAGCACCACATTTCAGGTGTTAGAAGGGAACGTGCTGCTGTTGGGGCCTTTTTATTCTTGACCGCCTTCCTTTATGCTTTCTGGCGCATGGGCATTCATTTTCCTATGCCTTCAGACAAAGGTACCTCTTTGAGTTTATGCACCCTCTCTCTCCCTGTTAACACTTTGTAGGCAAGAAGAAAGTTGATCTTAAGTGTCAGTTAGATCTTATTAACATATTTATGGACCGAGTGTACTTTTGAAAATTTGTGGAGTAGGATTAATGTTTTTCTCACTTGAAAGGAGTATCTGAGCATGTTTGCACTGACTATGATTGCTTGACTGTAGAAAATACCTTCAGAATATTTCGTAAATCAATAATCCTGCCTTCTTGATGCTTTTGTCTATTTATGCTCGACAATAGCTTTTATATATACAAACGCTCTCAGTTCTTTTTGTTTTGGATGCTTAAGATCTTATCACCGCTTATTGGACTGCTTACCTTAAACACCCTTTTATTTTGAAAGGTTTTTTTTCAATGCCTCAACTGGTCAGCAGAATCGGGGTCATTGGTGTAACCCTCATGGCCGTTTTATCTGGTTTTGGAGCTGTAAATTTGCCTTACAGTTATATATCTCTCTTCATTAGGTACTTCCCTTTATCATTGCTCCTATATTTTCTTCTAGCTTGTGCTTAAATCTGGTAATGGTTTTGCTGTTTAGTTTTGTTGCGGCTATCTATAGAGTATTTTCCTCTGATGGCACCGTAAATGGAGTGAATAAATAGATAGACATAGTTAGCTCTTCATGCTTCAATTGCCACTTTATTTTTGGAACTGAGAGCAAAAAGGTGACCGGGTTGATGTGGACAGAAAATGTTACTTTAACACTTATCCTTCGATGAGGAATGGTTCTGTAGATTTTGACTTGAAGTAGGTGAACTCTGAATTCATCTTCTGTGATGTAAATGGTTCTACAGCGATAGAAGAGTAGCTGGATTGGGAAATTTTGTGATCTAACAGCACGTTTTCCTGTCCTTTTTCTCTCTGGAAACTATAGGGAGATTGAAGGATCAGAAATAAAATCGCTGGAAAGGCAACTGATGCAATCAATTGAGACTTGCATAGCTAAGAAGAAGAAAATTATTTTATGTCAAGTGGAGGTGGAACGAAGTCAAGTATCGGAAGAGGTATGTTTCCTTGTTCTATCTTAGTGTACCCCATATGTGATTATAATTTGAAGTTTCAAATTCTTGACCATTCTGCATTTGGGTTAGGATGCTTATCAGATCTGTGTATTTATGTACTCAATGTTATAATGCTCTTCAGGCTCTGAATTGGCTGTTGTTATTATAACACTTTTCTATGCATCAGTCGAAATGCCATAAAGACAATTTTTCCGCATAGACTGATAAATTTCATAATTAAGCTTTTCTCTTTATGTTAATTCTGAAATGAGCTTAGGAAGTAATCATCTGGTGGTTTTGATTTCCAGCATCAAAAGGGTAGATCTTTCCTTAGAAGATTTGTCGGAACTGTGGTGCGGTCGGTTCAAGATGACCAAAAGGAGCAAGGTCAGTTTATATGATTTAGTTTCAGATGCAGTTGTGGCTGCACAACATTATCTTCCTAGAGAGTGATTTTATATGTGCACCATCTTTGACGCCATTAGAATTTATATGTGCACTATCTGTCTAAATTTATTTGACAGATTAAATTTTCATCTTGTTTATGTGAGCTGAAATATTTAGACGTTCCGATAGATAATAGGTTGCCTGTTACAGTTTTCCCCTATTACCAGATTTAAGGCAAGCATAGAATCACGTATTTTCCTTGGAATTTTATAGTGTACATAATACAATAATATGAGATATTAGCTCAGCATATTAATTACCATCTGGCGATATTTCCTCGAATCATTAATATTTTTCTTTCACAGATATCAAACAAATGGAGGCGGAGGTTGAAGGTCTAGAAGAGCTGTCAAAGCAGCTATTCTTGGAAATTTATGAACTCCGCCAAGCAAAGGTCCCCTTTAGCACTACACCATTAGTTTTTAATTTATTTACAGAATTCTACTCATTGGCATGGCAATGACATCTTCAACTAAATTATCTGTTACTTAGGTTAATTTCTTGGTTGTCTTGTTATGCTGTAATAGAAACATTTTATAAGCACTTATTCAACTTCATTTCATTTGCAGGATGCTGCTGCTTTTTCTCGTACTTGGAAGGGTCATGTGCAGAACTTACTTGGCTATGCGTGTTCCATCTACTGTGTGTATAAGATGTTAAAGGTAATTTTGTTTTTTGTGTTTTATGTGAGGTGCTAGCCTTCAGTACTTCTAACTCTATTTATGTATCCTAGTATTGCAAGACTGTTAAAAATTTCCGCATGCATGTAACAATGGATTATGGATTCTGTTTGGTTAGTGGTAGTTGTTTAATAGATATTTGATTCAGAGGTTCTTACAATATTTTCAAAAAATCTCAGTAGATAGATAGATTTAAAATTTGTGGATCTCATTACATTGTGTGTTGTTCTGGGATGTGAAGTTTGTAGCTGTTCTCAGGAGAATAATGGTTTCGTTAGATGAAAATGTCGTCAATATCCCTTGTTAAATGTTTTTCTCAGTTGTAATTGTGAACCAGTGTTTCTAACTTCTCTGTTATATCCATTGTTTATCTGCAGTCTCTACAGAGTGTCGTTTTCAAGGAGGTATTCTCTTGTTTTTGTTATACCCTGCATCCGTTTTTATCATTTGTTTACCTTATTTACGACATGGAATAGTAATTAGCTTATTTACAGGCGGGCACAAAAGATCCTGTCACGATGATGATCAGTATATTCTTGCAGTTCTTTGATATAGGAGTAGATGCTGCATTACTCTCACAGGTTTGCTTGACTTTGAGTTTTTAATGACTTCTATCTTGAAAAATGCTTATATGGCTCTCAGTTTACCTTATGTGTCTATTGGTTCCCAAACATTAGGTCTGACTCTATTCTCTATTATTTTCAGTATATTTCCCTGTTGTTTATTGGGATGTTGATCGTGATATCAGTGAGGGGATTCTTGACGAATCTGATGAAGGTGAGTTCTGATTTTAACGTTCAAGATTTCTTCCATTTGCCTTTATACAATCTTCTGCATTACAGATCCACTCAATTAAACTTCAACCTGACCATAGAACAAATTGATGGCTACTACTTAATTGGCAGTAGTATGGTGATTTTACAATTTACTGAAACATAACTGACAACATACTGAAAGCTTTTCTTTGGAATGCTATTATATAAGTCTTGGTGAATGACTTGGGAGTATTTTCGATTGTACAGTTCTTCTTTGCAGTGTCGAGGGTAGGGAGTGGATCTTCAAGCAATGTTGTGCTTTTCCTATCCGAAATCATGGGAATGTACTTTTTGTCTTCCATTCTTCTTATAAGAAAAAGCTTGAGAAATGAGTACAGGTACGGCTGAATCCTCCAATCTTCAACTAACTGAATAATAAACTAATTGCTGAATGTGTCGTTATATACATGTTTCTTCTGTACCAAACATGGAAAGTGGATTACATAAATGAAAGCTGTTTTGTTGGCACAGAGGGATAATAACAGATGTATTAGGCGGAGATATTCAGTTTGATTTCTATCATCGATGGTTTGATGCAATATTCGTGGCCAGCGCTTTTCTTTCTCTGCTTTTGCTGTCTGCTCACTACACATCTCGTCAAATTGATAAGCACCCAGTTGACTAAAGCAAAGAAAGCAAGCATCTGTAAGTTCCCTTGCATTTAGTGGTTGATTAAATTTTGATCTAGAAGAAAGTAGTTGAATCAATTACTACGACTTTAGCATTCGCTCATGTACATTTCTTTTTGCTTTGTGATTAGCTGATTAGTTGTAAAGAGAATGAGGTTCATATGGAGAGTACCGGCAATCCTAATGGTACTTACTTGTAACTTGGGTTTGGGGTTTTTTTCAGTGTTCAATACGAATACATCTATATATTTCTGTTACCTATAGTTTTGTATTGTTATTTTTCTTTTGCAGTACTTAGGGGGTAATAAAAAAAAAGGAAAAGAAAAAGGAAAAGAGTAGTGTGGCCAGCCACACAATGATTGCATGTGGGCATTGACTGGAAAGCACGTTTTCTTGTTGGTTCAGTTTGAGATACTGAGAGTTACTGTGGTAGAGAAAAGTTGGTATGTGTGTTTGTAAGGTTCAAATGGCGACTCAACGGCGCTTTTGATCAAATCACATTAATATCCCATTCAGGGATAAAATTCTCAGTACTGATATATATATTCTGTTTATAAAAAAAAAAAAAATCCATATAGAAAGGTGAGAAAGAGATGCATCAGTTCAGAATAAATTGACGCTGGTTCGTTCTCTAGGGAACAGCTAACTTCGGAACACTCAACACAACAGTCACTGCCGCAAAAGACATATTCCTTGTTTTGAATCTTTCATCCTATGTATATATTAATATCATCTCTTAATCAGATCAATCATTCAGCTTACTAGACTGCATATCATTTAATCAAATCGGGTTGTAAGGAAAAATCAAAATTTTGCTACAGCAACAGCTGAAGTTATAATGCTATTGAGCTGTAAAATATCTAGTTACAATCAGTCAGTAGACAATAAATATCTACGATAAGTAAAGTTACACAGACACAACATATTTTTATTTTTGGGACGCTTCACGGCGGGTTGATTAGAAAAAAAAAGAGAGGGCTTCAACGGCCGCGCTGTCTCTCCAAACAGCCTGGTGGTAAGCTTCTTCTGGTTGTTTTTTTTCCCTTTTTTTTTTTTTTGTGTGACCATAATTGTTTCTAGAAACTTTAGCTTTTTTTTCCCTCGATCTACTTGGTCGCTTTGACGTAGAAACCCTAATTTCTGGGAGAACCTGTCCTGCAGTGTTTTTTTTTTTATCACTCATTCCGATGAGGTTTGTTTGTGCTCCGATTTTTTTTTTGGTCTCTCGTGTGGGATTATCCTCACTTTTGGTGTTTCTAATTTTCGTTGTTGATCCTCTATGCTTATTGCCTTTTTCCTTTGCTTTGGGTTTGATTTTAAGACTGTGGCTTCCTTTTGAGTGTTTTACGAACTGGAAGCTGGTGATTTTTGTTTGATGAGAGATATAATATCTTGAACATTTCAGTATTGTAGGGTTAGGGTTAAAGCTTGGATGATAGAGACATTTGATTTTCTCTTGCAATGACAACACGAAGAAATGGCATTTCTAGGAATCAGCGGGTTGAGAGCTTTCGCGGTGAAGGCCCTAACTGGATCCTAATTGCTGGGGGTGCCTTGTTGAGTACATTGTCTATTCGCTTTGGCTACAAATTAAAGCAGTCCATTGACTCCAAACCTCATTCCAATGGTGGATTAAAACGTACTTATCGATTTTAACTGCTTATACTACATGTCATAGTATTCGGTTGTATAGTCTTATCTTATTGGAGGGTTGTTGTTGTGCAGCCAATGGAACAACATCTGACAGAGGAAGATCTCGAGGATGCTGCTTGCATTCTAATGCATCTCCCTGTGAAAGGAGTAATGATTGCTGCTTCCACTCCACTCCCGGTGAGAAGTTTGTGAGTTGGTTATTCTTACATCTGCCTTTTCTTATATACTATAATTTATCTTGACTCCACTCAGTCTCTTGCTGGGCTTGCTAAAAAGATCTTTTGAGATGTTGTAAATTAGTCTGTAGCCTTTTAGTTTCTTGCGTTTTGAATGTTCATGAGTCATATTTTAAGAAGCTACTTGCATCAATGAGCTGGCAACTATAGAACAAGTATCCCACGATGATGGGTTGCGTTATGATTATCTCCGAAACTCAACTCTGTTTCAGAAAAGGTTTTGGTGTGGATGTTCTGAGACTTGGCTTCTTTTCTTAATGCAGGAACTGAGAATGGGGACAGTAATCATGCTACAAACGAGCAAATGGCGGTGTCCAGTACCACACTGCCTCTTGTTACAGTTCCTACTCCAACATATAGCAAAGAGAATGGAGTCATGTGGGGATCTTCTCCTGATCTCCGGGAAGTGCCCACGAAACCATACCATCACCAGTCAACGTGCTCAGATTCTCCTTGTGTATCTGAATCCGGCTCAGACATCTTCAGCAAGCGAGAAGTAATACAGAAACTGAGGCAACAGCTGAAGAGACGTGACGACATGATCCTTGAAATGCAAGAACAGATTCTAGAGTTGCAAAACTCGCTTAACTCGCAGACGGGACACTCCAGCCATGTACAAACACAGCTAGACGCAACAAACAGGGATCTGTTTGAATCAGAAAGAGAAGTTCAGAGACTGAGAAAGGCAATCGCAGACCACTGCGTGGGTAGCAATAATGGTTGGAGTGGTGATGTGAACGGGTTTATGGACAGTGAAAACAGCTACGAGTCACCAGAAAAAGGATCAAAGGATGGAGAAAGGATAGAGATGTTTAAAAAAGAAGTGGGTGAGCTAAAAGAAGTGATAGAGGGGAAGGATTATCTACTTAGGAGCTATAAAGAGCAGAAGATAGAGCTTACGCAGAAGATAAAAGAGTTACAACTGAGATTGGATTCACAGCTCCCAAACATATTGTAGGTTGGAAAGGTTAGGCATTGTGCATTCTTTAGTATTACTACTACTCTCTCTTTCTTTTCTCGAGAAAAAAGAAGAAATATGAACTCTCAGAGGAAAAGCTCTCTTCTGATTAGATTGTTTTAGCTTCGAATATCTCCTTTTGTTTTTTTTTTCTCCTGGTGGGTGAAGTGAAGATTGGAAATCTGAAAAAAAAACTCAATACAAATGTCGTGTCTCAACTCTCAAGGCATATAAAAGTTGGGTGAAATGTGGAGTATCAGTTAGAGGTTCAAATGTCGTTACTTCACTATTTTTGTCACATAGTGAAGAAAAATGTCACATAGATCAACCATATGATATATACAGCTGTGGTAGTTATTTATTAGTTGTGTACCACCCACTAAGACTAAAAATAAAATAATTTAAAAATCAACAGAAGAAGATGTTGTAAAAGTGCAAATTACAAATGGATAAACATGTCAAATCTCTTACACAAATCTAAACTTTCACTCTTATTTTAACTTAGAAGAAATGAATTATTATTAAACACAAAAAAAATTGAGATGAATCATGAATGTCTCAGAGTCTCTCAAGTCTCAACCACCATGAGCGTCATCCATGGGACGTGGTTGACGCGTGCGGGGATTTTAATATATTTTTATTAAGCTTTTTAGGAAAAGGAAAAAAAAAAAAAAAAAAAAACGAAGGGGAGCTGAGCTGTGTGAGGCGCCGTCTCTTCCTTCCCCTCCACTTTATTTTTCTCTGTTGGGGGTTTTTAAACAGTCATATCCATCGCCCGGAGGACTCAACGATTCTTCTCGGAATCTTATTTCTCTCGTCAGCGATTTTCGATTCTGGAGGAGCAGAGACCACCACACACAGACAGCGAAGCGAACAATTTTTAAAAAGTCAAGCTTGGAGTCTCTGATAAGTGAAACTATGGAGCCCTAATCCTCTACCATTTCTTTTTTAGTTTTCTATGAGGTTTGTATTCCGATTCTTTTCTTTGTTCTCTTTCGCTCTCACTGGATATATTTGAGTTGTTCCGTCGAATTTATTTAATTCCTTTTTTTTTTTTTTTTTTCTCATTCTCGTTCTGATTGCGATTGTTTTGTGTTGAGTCTGAGTTTGGGTAGCAATTAATGGCTTCTATCTACAAAGTATTAAGGGTCCTTTTTTTATTTTTACTATTTTGCTTCATGTTCAAGTCAAGTATCTCTTCGTGTGCCTCTCTCTCTATTAGCTCAGGAGAGTTTACTTTTAACGTCTAAATCAAAATCCCATGACATCCACATTTTGATTACTCTTTCAGGTTAGCTCGATTTTTTGTTGCATTTTTATTGATTTTAGAGCTTGTTTCCATGGGTTTGTCCTTTTTGATCCATATGGGAATCAATACCACATGACTCCAACCCTTTTTCAGATTTTTTTTATTGGGTTTTTCTTCTCTGGTTGATTCGAGATAATGCTTAAAACATGTTGCCTTTGGCTCAATATCTTGTATATTTTAATGTAGGTTTTGGAATCTTGTATTTTTTAAGCATTTTTTGGTGATTTTCGAAACTGTGTACCGGTGGTTTTTCTTGTCGTCTATGTTTTTCAGATGTAATGCCCAAGTCTTTCTGATCATTAATGATGATTTTGTTCTTGCATCTGGTGAATGTAGGTTATGTTTGGATGATAGAGACATTTTTGACTTTCTCTTACAATGAGTACACGAAGATCTGGCATTTCCAAGCATCAACGAGCTGATAAATTTTGTGGTGATGGGCCTAATTGGATACTAATTGCTGGGGGTGCCTTGTTGAGCACATTGTCTATTCGATTTGGGTACAAGCTTAAGCAGTCACTTGATTGGAAACCTCAATCGAATGGCTCTTCTGGATTAAAAGGTACTTACTTACTTTATTGCTGTGTTTCTTACCATATGTTTTATAATTTTGTTGTAGTTTTTGACTCTCTTAATGAGATTTTGTTGTGCAGCCAATGGAGGAGCATCTGAGAGGCAAAAATCTACAAGCTGTTGCTTGCACTCTAACACGTTTTCCTGTGCACACAGTAATGATTGCTTCCGCTCCATTCCAGGTGTGACTTTTTGTTCTAATGAAAGAATTTTCTCATAGATACTTGTTCAAGCCACTAAACAAACACAGTATGCTAGTGTCTTTGGTCTTGCGTCATCTCTTACTAGGTTTCCTTTATCAACATGTGAAGTGAAACGATGCGTGAAATTTAGTAAAATTCTAGCTGAAAGAATGTGTAGACGTTGCTACAGAGTCCTTGCCTGCCTAGTGATGTCTTTGAAGGCCAATTACATAACAGATATTAATGTGGTTGGCAACTAGGGAATCGAATTTGAAGTTGCAGATTGCTTAAAATAGTTACAGTTACAAAGTAACGAAATTGTCATCTTTGAACTGGTTGAAAATCTCTTCTTTCGTTGTGGTATATTGTCATTAATGTGCATAGATGAAGCTGGCAACTAGGGAAGCAGATTTTCTCCAATGATGGTTGCGCCTAGTGGCTGAATGCTAACAATAGTTACAAGATTTGTCATTTTCCAAGAAATGGTTGAAGCACAGTTACAAGATTTGTACTATTATATCTACAATTGTGTTCTTTTGGCTCTTTGGAAAATCTCTAAATCGCTGTCCTCTTTCAATGTGTAGCCCAGGGAAGTTAGTCGAGTTTGGATCTCATCAGGCTTTGCTTTTTTTTTTTTGTAGGAAGTGAGAATGTGGAGGGGAAAGAGGTGACAAACGAGCAAATGGTATCCGCATCTGACACTTCACTGCCTCTTGTGACAGTTTCTGCTCCATCATTTAGCAAAGAGAATGGAGTCATGTGGGCTACTTCTCCTGATCGCCTGGAACTTCCCCCAAAACCATACAATCACCATTCGACGTGCTCAGATTCTCCCTGCGTTTCTGAAACCAGCTCAGATATCTTCAGCAAACGAGAAGTAATACAGAAACTGAGGCAACAGCTGAAGAGACGCGATGACATGATACTGGAAATGCAGGAACAGATCCTAGAGCTGCAAAACTCGTATAACGCGCAGACGGCACACTCTAACCATCTCCAGGAACAGCTAGACACAATGAACAGAGACCTATTTGAATCAGAAAGAGAAGTCCAGAGACTGAGAAAGGCGATAGCTGATCACAGCGTGGGATGCGGCGCGGGTAGCAACGGCAAGACATCTCCCGTTGCACCTTGGAGTGGACATGTGAATGGGTTTATGGACAGCGAAAGCAACTATGAGGCACAGGAAAAGGGATCAAGGGATGGAGAAAGAGTAGAGATGTTGAAAAAGGAAGTGAGTGAGCTTAAAGAAGTTATAGAAGGGAAGGATTATCTACTTAGAAGCTATAAAGAGCAAAAGATAGAGCTTTCGCAGAAGGTAAAAGAGTTGCAGCAGAGATTGGACTCACAGGTCCCAAACATATTGTAGTAGGTGGGTAAGGTTAGGCATTGTGCATACTTGCGTCGCTTCTTTTAATTTTTTTTTTCTATTATTTTCCTTTTTTCGAGAAAATGAATCTATGTCCTAAGATAAAGATCGTTGGGAGATAGAGATTTTCAGATTTCTTTCTGGCTTCAGCTTTCGTTTTTGAATTGTCTTGATTCTTGGTTTTGAGGTCTTTTTTATCTCTCGTTTGGTGTAAAGGAAAATAGTGTTGTTGAAGAGTTTGCCGCGGGTAATAGTTTCCTGCTTTTTCCTTGTTCTCCATAAATGGTAACTAAACTAAACCCATTAGTAATGACAATTATAATTGAAATTAGTGAGAAAAGAAAATATTGTTTAGTTACCAATGTTGTTTTGGACGGACTAGATTAGATTGTTAGTGACAACAAATGGTAAATGACGAACACAAGACACCTAAAATAGCACCATTTTCAACCAACAGTAGTCAGTTTTACCATGGTCACCACCACCACTAGAGGTGTCTTCGTTTGGCTTTGCACAACCATAAAAGTAAGATTAGATATTATTAGTATAAAGTAAATTTTATTAACAAAAGTACAAAATTGTATTTCGTCTTAAACTAAACCAATGTCGGAATCAATTTTGTCTTAAACTAAAGGCCACGTAGAAGATTTGTTCTCACTTTGAATAGCCAATTTTATCAAATGATAAACAAAAATATTAAGATATATAAATAGACGCAATTGGATTTATAATAATAGAGTTATCAAACTAAAGGCCACGTAGAAGATTTGTTCTCACTTTTTTTTTTTTTTTTTTTTTTTTGTCGATGATTTGTTCTCACTTTAAGAATAGCCAATTTTAACAAATGATAAACACAGTTTAAACAAAAATATTAAGATATCGTATAAATATAGACGCAAAAAAAAAAAAAAAAACTATTAATCAATAAATAGTATAAAAATAGAGTTATTATCCTAATTCGATTAGTATATATATTTTTTTTTTGTAAATAAATATTTTCTTAAAGTAAAACTTTATCCTCTGAGGGAAGCGTCTTTCGTCTTCTCTCAGGTTTCGCTGGTCTTCCTTCCTCCTCTCGCTTCGGATGGAGATGTGAGCTTTCCTTCATTCTCTTCATCCCTCTCTCTCTCTCTCTCTTTACACCTACGACACTCTGTCATCATCCCTATGGCTCTTTCGCTCCTCTCTCAAGTTTCTACCTCCGCCTCTCTTTCTTTTACTCTATCCGCCATTACCGCTACTTCTAATAATGCCTCATCCTCTCTCTACTCTTCATATCACCCCAAAGGAACTTTACGAACCAGAACCGCTACCTCTTTTTTCGGAGCCTCGGGAATCTTGAGGATTGATTCCATGGCGGATAAGACGGACTTGTGTCTCGTGCTTTGTACCACCAACGGCGGCGGCGGAGGTGAATTGGATGATATGGACCAAGGTGAAATCGAGAGGATTGGAAATCAAGACGAAGAAGATGACGACGATTTTATCATTGGCCAATCTAATACTTCCCCTGAGAGATGGGATGTTTTGGGTCTCGGCCAAGCCATGGTCAGCCATTGAAGCTTAATTGTTACTATGATTAAGTAGATTTAGGAGCTTTCTTAATTATTATTATCATTGATGCTTTTAAATATATGTGTGTATCTTTTTTTTTAGGTAGATTTCTCTGGAGTTGTGGATGATGAGTTTTTAGAGAAACTAGGTTTAGAAAAGGGAACAAGGAAACTGATTAATCACGAGGAGAGGGGTAAATTATTACAAGCAATGGATGGTTGTAGCTATAAGGCTGCAGCTGGAGGCTCATTGTCCAACACTCTTGTTGCTCTCGCTAGATTAGGTTCTCATTCTATCCTTGACCGCCCTTTGAATGTCGCTATGGCTGGCAGTATTGGTGGTGACCCTCTCGGTAGCTTTTACGGGTACTCAAACTTCTTTGTCTTTAGCTTGCAAATGGTGTGAATATATCTGCTTGCTTCTTCTTACTATCCCTTTACCGTTGCTCTTTATCCCTAGGATTGGTTTTTATGCAAGATTAGTTTCTAAGGTTTTACAAACTAGACTATCATCACATCTACTACTGATCAACACATTCAGTTTTTTGTTTAAATATGTCTTATGATATATGTGTATAAATCAACCAGGTTATAAATCGTTTATTCGTGTCTTTTATGATTTGCCTTCTTCCGTTGTTTTGTTTGGTTTACTCACAAGGGGAGCCCTTCTTATGTTCTGTAGGACTAAACTACGTCGAGCAAATGTTAATTTTCTTTCTGCTCCAATTAAGGATGGAACAACTGGAACAGTTATAGTCCTCACGACTCCTGATGCACAACGTACTATGCTTGCATATCAGGTAGGATTTCTGATCACAGCAACCAAATTCAATACTAGTAGAATTGTTAATTCCGATAAGATGTCTGTTCGACTGAAACCATTAATGACAAACGTAATATGTATAAATTTCAGGGAACGTCCTCTGTCGTTAATTATGATTCTTGTTTGGCTAGTTTGATATCCAAGACAAATGTCTTTGTTGTGGAAGGCTATTTGTTTGAGCTTCCTGATACTATAAGAACCATAACAAAAGCATGCGAAGAAGCCCACAGGAATGGGGCACTTGTTGCTGTGACAGCATCAGATGTGTCTTGCATAGAGAGACATTATGATGACTTCTGGTGAGTTTCTGGTCTTTTTTTTTCTTGAAACCCTTCTTGCAGTTTCTATATATTGGTCCATCAGAGGAACAGTTGAATATATAATAAGAAGGGAGTGATTGTCTTTTATAGCTTGATGATTAGTCATAGAATCTTTGCTGCGAATGTTTTAACCTGAAGAATGGGGAATTTTGTTGTTTAAGCTCCACTGTTATGACGGTTTGCTTTTGTTGGTTTCGTTGTCTCCACCCAGGGACATTGTGGGGAACTATGCGGATATTGTATTTGCAAACAGTGATGAAGCAAGAGCGTTTTGTCACTTTTCCGCAGAGGAAAGCCCAATTTCAGCGACAAGGTACATGAGCCACTTTGTTCCATTTGTATCGGTGACGGATGGAATCAACGGGTCATACATTGGAGTAAAAGGAGAGGCCATATACATTCCTCCTTCCCCATGCGTGCCAGTTGACACATGTGGTGCTGGAGATGCTTACGCTTCAGGGATCTTATACGGTATCTTGAGAGGAGTCTCTGACTTGAAAGGAATGGGAGATATGGCTGCTACGATTGCAGCGACTGTGGTGGGTCAACAGGGAACCAGGCTAAGGGTTCAGGACGCGGTTGACTTGGCTCGATCACATGCCTACCGTCTCAAAGGTTCTGGTGTTCGAACAGATATTGGGTCTTGATCAAATTTCTCTACCTTGTGGTTTTTAGCTTTTATGATTCATTCTTTGATTTTCGTGCCTTTTGCAATTTGACTTGTAATCTTTGTATGTAACATTTTAGTAGTATATATATAAACAAAGTCTGATAGAATAATCTTGCAACATGGGAATTTTCTAGCCTTAACAGTACTGTAACTAAGTCTCAACAATTTGACATTCAGGAACAACGCAATACCAATATCTTTAACAAGTTCTAACAAGTTCTAATTAAGGATGGTACCATGATTACATTATGCTCCCTACGACACATGTCATTTCGACCTTACGATCTCCCACCTTGATCACATACGGGAGTCCGTCTTTAACCTTTCCTTCCACTTTGACCTCCTTTCTGGGATACATGGTATCTAGCTGAACGGTTATTGTCTCCAAAGGGCTCTCTGGTGACCCGTCCAAGAGCACAAATTCCTCTGAGAGCCTCATACCTTTCTGCTTGGCTATGAAATCGGCGTTGGCCAAGTTGACATATAACTCAGAGGAGATTGGCTCGAGGATGATGACCATGGCTCGTAGAAGTCTGGTGTCAAGATCGTCAGTAGCCCGTGCTGAGGCGTATGTGATTTTCACATTTTTCAAACCGCCAATTCCTCTGGCCGCCACTTGCATTAACAAAAATCCTAAAACCTCGGCTAGTTCCACATATGGTTTCAGCTCGGTTGGAACCTGCAATACATTCTGATGTAAGCTTTTGCGCATAACCAATATGAAGAGTTATCTTGTAACAATTGAATAACTGTAAAAACAAAGAGCTATGAGAGACTGCATTTCTCTTATTTCAATTCACAAATCACAGAGGATGAATGAGAGACGCTCACGAATCTGCCGCTGTCTAACCAACTCAGTAGAGATACAATGTCCTACTTTCAGTCTTAGGCGGCTAGCTACGATACTTGCGTCTTAGAACTAAGTTTCGAATGTGATGAAGCAAATTAAAACATAACAAACTTTTTACCAGCAAAAACCAGTGCTCACCTCAGGAGAAACCATAGGTGCATTGAGTGCAGTAGCAGCAAGCTCTCCTCCTCCATTGAGAGCTCCAACAACAGCTTCAGCAAGATCAGTGCTAACTCCTTTCTGTCAATTTAAAAAAGAAAAAAACTTTAAACGATCAGAAGCGAAATTAAAGAGCAAAAACCAAGAATAAAAATATATCACGCAACATGAATTTTGCACACCTGAGTACTGGCTGCGAGATGAGGTATCACAGTGACCCTCTCGTGCTGCAGAAGCTTAGTGTATTTATACCATTCATGTGAATCTTCAGTGAAGACATCTATTGCAGCCCGAGCAACAATACCAGAATCCAGAGCTTTCACTAGCCCGTCTTCTTGGATGAGACCTCCATGAGAAACATTGACGATGCAAACTCCTTTCTTCATTATGGCAAAGCGATTCCCTGAAAGTGTTAGCCATGTTCTTACGTTAAGAGGCAAGTGCAGAGAAATGAAATCTGCATTGGCGAGGGCTTCACTTAAGCTGCTGAAGCTGACTATGTCAGCACCAATGGTACGTGCACGGTCTGCTACGACAAATGGATCACGAGCAAGGACTCGCATACCAAGGCCCTTGGCACGGCGAGCAACTTCGGCCCCAACGTTCCCGAGTCCGAAAACTAAAAGGGTCTTTCCCACAAGCTTGTTCATCTCCAACTCATCTCCTGCATTGCATTAAGTAGAGACATTAATTAATTAAATACTATAATCCATCCGTCAGTAGATAAGTACATAGTCACTCTACCACACTGACACAAGCTCAAGCTAATTGAAGAATCTAGCTAAGAAGAATGGTGAATAGTGACCCAAACTCAACAGATTCGCCTATACATTAACATTACATTGGCAGTTGCATAGCCAAAAAAAAACGAAGGTAAAGAGTTACTAACCAGCCTTGGCTTCAGCTTGGGCCATGGCAGTCATAAGAGCGATTGCGTGCTCAGCGGCAGCGATGCTGTTGGGCCTCGGCGCTTTGACGACCAGACACCCAAACTCCGTGGCTGTTCTCAGGTCCACGTTGTCAAGCCCAGCACCAGAGCGTCCGATAACCTTCAACCGTCCGCGAGACGAATCAAACACTTTACGGCCAACCATTGTTTCACTTTGCACGATCAAAGCGTCACAGAGCGAGACCTTAGCATACAGCTCCTCGGGGGTCATGTTATACGAGCAGTCGACATTCGCGAAACCCTCCAACACCTTTAAACCATCCTCACCGATCTTCTCAGCAACCAGGATCGTAGGCTTGGATCCAACGTAACACCGCCGCTGAAGAGTAATACTGCGTCGTCCGCGGGAAGGGATGAAAGCGATGGACGGAAATGGGAGAGGCGATCTGGAGGAGGAGTTCTTGAGAGAATTATTGGTGGCGACGGAGATCGAGAAACATGCGCCGGCGACGGCTGACGACATAGCTACCGCTTTTAGGGATCTATTACACTACTTGTATTCCTTAATTAGACCCAATCGGCGAATAAGGAAACTTGGTGGACAAGTAAGTAAACTACGCACCGTTACAATATATTTTAGATATCCAATAGTGTAGTGAGTGAGTAGATGGGATAGTTGGTGAGTGAGTGAGTGAGAAATCTAAGTTGGTAGACAAAGTAAAAGAATTTGATCTATTCATGCTTGGTCAAGAACAATACATCTTCAAAAGCTCCGTTTGAAAAACATATGGTTCTGATCTTAGTTACTGCTGGTTTATTATATAAACATACGTGTGGTTAAATAACATGACAAACTTGGAGAATTAAAAGAAATATAAAACATAAGAAACAAAACGATCTCTTCATCATGATAAATCATATAAGAGAAAAAAAAAAAAGTTAGAAAACTATGGAATTATGAGTTATCTTGTAGCTTTACTATATAATTTAGGACAATATTATACGAAATGATAATAATAATTAAAAAAAAAAAGCTTTACCAATAGAATGAAGTTGAACCAAAGATGATATTTTTGAAAATTTGTGTGTTTTGTTTGATGAGAAAACTGATACAAATTATATAATTTCTTAAATTATGGAAGTTTATTCTTTTTAAGAAAAACCTTATCACTTTTTTTGTATGATTTTTATTGATTTTTTAAAGAAGTTTATATAATTACTTTTGTATGATTTTGTTTTGTCATCTGTTACATTATCATTAAAAATATTTTTCTAATTATTTTTCTACAGATTTAATAATAAATTAATTGTAGAATTTCTTTAATTACAAATGTATTATTTTTTAAGAAAAATTAATTTTTTTCTTTTACAATTAGTAAGATATTGAGTATTTGTATATTTTTCTCTAACCAAAATGGTATAAAGAGTTTGATTGATTGAGTCATTAGTTAAATGTCAACCACTAACTATCGTCTTTATTAGTTATTTCTTTGCCAATTTACACTACATTATAATCTTATATCTAAAAGTAGATCTAGATATATTTTTCTGATCATTACAACGAAAAGAGATATCACATTAATTGAAAGACTAGTTTATAATCTCTTTTCACCATGAAAATAACGACAATGAGTAAAACGCGTGCGAATTCAAACATTTCCACATTTGTGTATCAAATATTCAAAATCAAAATGTTCTTTGACTCAGTTTTCTTTAAGTGCTATGGATTCATCACATATACACATTCTTTTCTTTTATCATTCTACTTAATTATTTCTCAAAAAAAAAAAAAAAAATTTGGTCACCATTTTGTTCCATTATGCTATGGGTGTTCTTTTTGGTCTTTGCGACAACAAAAAACTCCCCTCTCAGGAAGAACTCAGTGAGCATACACTCTTCTACTTGCCACTCAGTTTTGACTATTTTCTCAGGCCTGGCCATAACTCCATCCAACTGTTCATCAATGGTGAAAACGAACCCATTTTGATAAAAAAACATTGGGATATTCTGGACGAGGTTGATCAAGAGAGGAAGGAGAAGGAGAAAGAGAAGGAGAAGGAGAAGGAGAATGAGAAGGATAAGGAGAAGGAGAAGGAGAAGGAGAAGAAGGCGATGGCGAGGAGGAGAAGTAGAGGAAATAAGAAGAAAATTTAGGGTTGTTGTTGAGAGAGATAGTTTAGGTTTGTTGTTGAGAGAGATTTTCGGTAATTTCAGTTTGCTTCCACCTTGTTAATTATAACTACGTATTTTAATCGATTTCCAGTTTCTAACTCAAATCTATATAAATCAAGAAAACAAAAGGGGCTTTTACATTATGATTTCTCATGGATTTGAAGTGAAAACGATGCATGAGATTTAGTCAATTCTAGCTGGAAGAATGTGTAGACGTTGTTACTGAATCCTTGTTTGCCTAATGATGTCTTTGATGGCCAATTAAATAACATATGTTGGCAACTAGGGAATCGAATTTGAAGTTGCGGATTGCTTAAACTAGTTACAATCATATACATAAAAGTAAGGTTTCACTCTCTCCTTATTGGTCCATTTGAATTTAATTTTTTAAAATTTAAAATTTATTTTTAATTAAACAATACATTTAATCATATATATTAAATGCATAAAATATATATTAAATGCATACTTTAAATTCATTATTTACTACTAAATTGTAACTGAAATTACATAAATTGTGAATTGACTTTTTTTTTTCCATTCATTTTCATTTAAATACACTATTAACTATAGTTGTAACTCTTCTAACTAAATTATTTTAGAAATGTAACTTCCATTATTTTTTATCCTATAAATAACATTTCTCACTTCCTCCTCCACCATATCTCAAATCCTAAATATTTTCTTTGTTTTTTATAATGTTCTTGCATAGGTTGAAACCCCAGTTAAGATTTTGATTATATTTTTGTTTACTATATATTTTACATTGTTTTAAATTTTATTGTTTCTTTATTTTATGTACATCTTCTTTTCTTCTTTGTTTTCTTATATTATTTTGATTTAAAATAAATATGTATTCTAATATGTAAAATAAAATTTTGATGACCATAATAATATTTTGGTTATAACCATCTCATAATAAGAGAATCAAACTAAAGAAAACATCTTAATTCTTTACTTTAAATGTTTGATCTCTCATTCTTTCATTCTCTCATCCTCTTCAACTATATCTCAAATCTTTTTTTTTGTGTGTGTTTGTTGTTGTTGTTGTTGTTGTTGTATGTGTTTAAGAAATCAATTCACATCTCATTGTAAAAGCTTAATTCTATATTTTTGGGGTTTGTTAGATATATATATATATATGTATATATATATATATTTATTACATTGTTTAGATGTTTTAAAAGGTTTATCTCCATTGTATATTTTAGATTATCATCTTATAAGTAATCCATTTTAAATATTTTTCTACTATATTCATCCACAAGATCATGAGGTTGAAAAGATCCATGTCTAATTCTCTATTCTCTTATAGCACTTAAATTTAAATGGAGTATAATATAGAAAAAGAATATAATTTTTAAAAAATACCATCTAATTAAACTCTCTAAAGATGAAACTATTAGTATGAACTCTAGCACTAGAATATAAATTGATGAGTGAAAATTAAAAAAAAAGAATTCAAAAAGATAGAAGTTTTCTTGGGATTTTTAAAAATCTTTAGATTGAAGTTCATATGATGTTATAGGATAACTAATTTAGTTTTTCACTTACAAAATAATATGAATTTGAATTTTTATGTATGAGTTTATATCAACACAAAACCAAATCATGTATAAGTTTAAAATTTCATTGGACTACTTGGTATTCCTTTCATAGAAAATAAAAAATAAAAAATAAAAAGTATATTTCTAATTAACTCACATTTAATGTCATGTGTAATTCTACATTTAACTCAAATGTAACTCATACCCAGTATTATTATAAATTTCATTCTTTATTTATCTTTCAAGACAAAATGTCTTTGGTTAAATTTTCATATTTTTATTTTTGCTAGCTATATTTATTTGTATATATATATATATATATATATATAGATTCTATTTATATTTCTTTAAACTTTGAAATGAGGAATATTTATACATAATATTTTTACACATAATTACTATTTTTTTTGATAATTTTGTTTGATACAATTTTACTAGAATACAAAATTAAAATCTATTACTTGATTATGTTATTATGGTTAATAGAAAAAACAAAATATTGTTTTTTATAAATATTCAGAAATATAATAAAAACTATTATGCATGCAACCACGCATTGCGTGGACTAATACCTAGTTACAAGTAACATAATTGTCATCTTTGAACTGGTTGAACCAAATTATCTCTTCTTTCGTTGTGGTATATTATCATTAATGTGCATAAACGAAGCTGGCAACTAGGGAAGCAGACTTTCTCCAATGATGGTTGTGCCTAGTGGCTGATTGCTAAAAATAGTTACAAGATTTTGTCATTTTCTAGAGAAATTGTTGAATCAGCAGTTACAAGATCTGTACTATTAATATATCTAGAAATGAGTTCTTTTGCCTCTTTGGAAAATCTTTTGATTGCCGTCCTCTCTATCAATGTGTAGTCCATGGCAGTTAGTCGTGTGTGGATCTCATCAGGCTTTGCTTCTTTCTCTTTGTAGGAAGTGAGAATGTGGAGGGAAAATAGGTCACAAACGAGCCATCTGATACTTCACTGCCTCTTGTGACCGTTCCTGCTCCATCATTTAGCAAAGCGAATGGAGTCATGTGGGCTACTTCTCCTGATCGCCTGGAACTTCCCCCAAAATTATATGATAACTCTCTAATTTACATATTTTTAGTATCATTTTTTGTTCATATTTTGCATTGTTCATATCTCTAACTTAGCACTTTTAGGTCATTAACTGTAGAAATTCACTTTTAAACCATTTATATCCAATCGGCGAATATATATATATATATATATATATATATATATATATATATATACATTAAAGGAAACTTGGTGGACAAGTAGTATTAAACTACGCACCGTTACAATATATTTTAGATATCCCAATAGTGTAGTGAGTGAGTAGAGAAATTGGGATAGTTGGTGAGTGAGTGAGTGAGTTTGCTGACTAAAATGAATGGTCAACGCTGACTTTACATTAGAATTTTAGAAACCATAGCCAGATAAACATTTCCAAAAATCGTCAGATATCTCACTACCGTGAACGTTTAAGGATTTGACTTGATGATTATTCCTTTTGTTTGTGAACAGTCTTTTAAGTTTTGTTATATCTATGGCTACATTGGGATTGGCATAAGAGAACATGACATATGATATTTTTTTGTCATCTGTTACATTATCATTAGAAATATTCTTATAATATTTTATAATTATTTTTCAGCAGATTTAATAATTTAATAAATAGAAGTTCTGGTTTCCTTGCATTGCATCAATTTATAACACTTCTGTCCAAGATTTTATGAATCCTTACCATCTTCAATAGATAGAATAGCACAATGATCAGAATTTCATTAGGTTGTCACTTGTGAGTCTTGTAAGCAGATCCATATTTAGCCTTTTGGCTAGTTTTATAGTTTTCTTCTCCTACGCAGAGAAACTGGCAAAAAAATTTTAAGTAGGTGGTTCTTTTGACACAGCTTAGTAGTCTCACAACAAATCTGGACAATAGCGTAATATGAGTTTTGTTCTTTGTGCTCCATGATATTTGTTTTTTTTTTTTTTTTTTTTTTTTTTTTTTTTTGTTATTTTCAGCTCACATAGTTGAACATGAACATGTTTGACAGGAAATGGTGCTTGGTGGGTCTGAGAGAGGACATTGTGCATCAATTTGTCACTGTGTGATAAATTGATTTGGTAAAAGTAGTGAAAAGTGAAAATACACAGCAAGACTTGTAAGAGATATCATCAAGATCATGTAAGTCCAAAATAAAGAACTTTCTTGCATTAGATGATATTGACATAAAGAAAAGGCATCACAAATAAAAGAGAAACACCACCACGGCACCACACGTCTTTCCCTTACGTGGAGCTTTTGGTAGGTAAATGAATATAATGAAAAAAAGGAACGTTTTTTTTTACATTGAAAAAGGAACTTTCTTCCATTATTTAGCCTCTAAAAGACATCCCATTGGGATGACCATGGGAATGCTCTAAGTGCGATTGTAAAACCTGATGATATCTATACCTACACGCAGCTCGGTACGATCCAACTTGATAATATCCATCCATGCAACTTTAAATTATTAAGACGAACTTCAACCACACTTTACTATTTCGTTAGACCCACTAGCTTTTTCTTTTTTTCTACTATGGTTAGTTTTAACTTATAAATAGTCTGAGAGATTTTATGTTTTGTGTTTGAACAGTAAGTAAATGCAATTAATGTGGAATGATGTATCACATAATAGAGAAAACAAAGTAGAAACTAGAATGAAAACAAGAACAAATAATCGAATCCGACATGAAACAAGTCTCCCAAGTGTGTATTTAAGCTGACATAATTATAAAGATGGTCAAAACCAAACTTAAAACTGTAGTATTAATCGACGTAACGGCCATACCAATCGCCGACGATGTTTTCTGCCCTGGAGCTCCCGCCGGCGTACTGATAACCGGAGGCTGACGGACCATCTCCCGACGGACCTGACGGTGAGTTTGCTGAAGGAGAATCGGACGGCGGAAGATAAGTTGAGTCTCCCGGAGCCAAAGATGGAGAAACGGCGGGTGAGTTTGAAACAGGGGACGAAGCTTCTGGTGCCATTGGTGCCGGCGATGAAGTCATCGGAGCAGAAGACGACGGAGGAACGGTGGAAGAAGATTTAGGTGCCGGCGGTGAAGTCATCGGAGCAGAAGAAGGGGATCAACAGGGGAAGATGATTTAGGTGGTGCCGTCGGAGAAACAGGGGAACTTGATTTAGGTGCCATTGATCCAGGAAGAGAAGTCGTCGGAGAAGTCCCCGGTGCGGCGGCGTGAGGAGGCTGAGCCGTGGATGGAGTCCTAGGAGATATGACAACGACAGCAAGCTTTTGTCCCTTCTTTGTTTTCATTGCCACTGATGAAGTAAAAGGGACCATAACGATCAAGGGGAGATCTCAGAGTCTCCATCGTCTACTCTCTTGATCGGATTCTTTGTAGAGATTACATCCGTCGTCATAACTAAAGTCATGTATATATATAAGAGATGGGGTTTTTATTTAATGAGGTGGGCATCAAATGAGAAAGAAGAGAGGCTAAAGGAAGTGAAGCTTTTTTAGTCTTTATGATGATAGAGAGAGGTCCGTTTTATGGGGTAATGGTAATACGTACTTAGAAATCGAAACTCGTATCTACTCAGTTTCCCTCATGAAAAGAATGAAATGGTTTCATCGTATTTGCCGACGTGTTTCAGTTTTATTCTTTTTTTGGGGTTAAAGAGCTACTACTATATACTACTAGTATTGATTTGTGTGGTAAGAATCGGATTCAACGGATCATATGCCATTTTCTATTAAGAGATGAGATTACCAAAAAGTCTTAAATTACAAAAATTCATTTGATGATTTGTTTCGTTTCGTTATCTATTAAGAAATGAAACCGTATATAATAAGATTTCATTGTGTATGTATGTAATGTACTACTATAAGAGGATTTAATTTATAGTGCATATTGTGTACAAATCTAGCATTATGTCCCATTGACCCGAAGCAAGCATGGGTCTTCTCTGCTATTTTGCAAGTTACTACCAATACCAAAATCTAATTTACTCCATGCTCTTACATTTCCTAATTCGTGTATATACAAAATACAAAATTTATATTGCTTTTTGACTGTCTTTATATCCTACACACATTCTCTAGCATTCTGTCCCATTGACCCCAAAGCAAGCATGGATCGTCTCTGCGATTTTGCAAGGTACTACCATTACCAAAATCTAATTTACTCATTGCTCTTACATTTCCTAATTCGTGTATATACAAAATTCAAAATGCTTTTGACATCTTTATATCCTACACATTTTCTCCATTTCTCTTCTATCATTCTCCTTCTTCCTTTTTTTATTTCTCAAAAAAAAAAAAAAAAAACCCAAACACAGAGAATGTCAATCTCGAGCTTCACCTCTGCGGCTCTGTTCTTTCCCAGGAAACAAGTGTTTCCTTCCAACAACAACACCAACACCAATATGGTTTCACTGAAACCAAAGCCAAAGCTTGGTCTTGGTCTTCGTTTGGTTAACCAAAAGAAGATGCTAGCTCCTCTTCTTGTGAAGAAGAAAGATGAGTTCGATGAAGATGAGAAGAAGTGTAGAAGTATAAGAATGTCTAAGATATTCTAGAGTATATTTGTTAATAATTACTATATCTTTATATATAGAAACTAGGTTAATTAGCTTTTCATTCTATTCCCTATATAAGCATATGTAATTCATTGTAATCAATCATGAGAGTAAATACTAATTCTTGATAATCACTTTTGTATGATTTTTTTTTTTTTTTTGTCATCTGTTACATTATCATTAGAAATATTTTTCTACAGATTTTATAATTCATTAATTGTAGAATTTCTTTAATTACAAATGTATAATTTTTTAAGAAAAATGTATTTTTTTTCTTTTACAATTAGTAAGATATTGCATATTTGTATATTTTTCTCTAACCAAAATGGTATAAAGAGTTTGATTGATTAAGTCATTAGTTAAATGTCAACTACTAACTACCGTCTTTATTAGTTCTTTCTTCGCCAATTCACACTACATTATAATCTTATATCCAAAAGCAAATCTCAATATATTTTTTTGATCATTACAACAAAAAGAAATATCACACTGATCAAAAGACTAGTTTATAATCTCTTTTCACCATGAAAATAACGATAATGAGTAAAACACGTGCGAACTCAAACATTTCCACATTTGTGTATCAAATATGCAAAATCAAAATGTTCTTTGACTCAGTTTTCTTTAAGTGCTATGGATTCATTACATATACACATTCATTTTCTTTTATCACTAGGTAATATTCCGCGCATATGCGCGGGTTGTATTAGTTATGTTAATTCGTTCTAAGTTATATAATAATCATAAAACTATGAAAATTTCTTAGAAGATTTTTTTAACAAAGTTTTTTAAAATATTATTTCTGAAAAGTGGTGTTGAAAGAGATGTATTTTTGAAATTCTTTCTAAAAAACATATATAACAAACAAATTTCCTAAATGTCAATAATACACTTTATTTTTTCATATCATGCAATATCAAAATATACCAGTTATTTAAAAAATATTTTTAATGATAAAATAAGAATTTACTATGATATTCAAAAATTTACCTAAAACATTTAATAATTAAATTGCAAATTAAGTATCAGTTAAATATATTTCTTATAAAATCATATGAAATGCAATGAAAATCCCAATGATTAATTTAATTTTTAATCTCCTTTATATTCACCTTAATTTAAGTTATATTGTTAGGTTAAATTCTAATGATTTCCTATTTGTAGTAAAATTTTGGAAAGAAAATATCAAATCGTATTTAATAATTCTATTATAATATTTTACTTTGCTAAAAGCCTAAAACATTGCATACTTTAAAAGAATAAAAAAATATCCATGAATGAAGATGATTTCTTTAGCTTGATTCCCTCATTGGGCTTTGATTGAAATTAGTGTTGTTGAATTTGCATTGATAATTTTTTTTACAGCCACCAAAATTTTATTATATATATGTAATTGAAAATTGAAGATGATAAGAAGACAAAGAAGGAAAGAAGAAATACATAAAAATAAAGAAATAAAATTGAACAAAATATAAGATAAATCTAACAAAACATATAATCACACTCTTACCATGAGTTTTGAACCAATACAATAAAATAAACACAACAAAGAAAATATTTAGAATTTGAGATATGGTGGATGATGATGTGAGAATAATTATTTATAGGATTTCAAGGGATGGAAGTTACATTTATAAAATTATTTAATTAGAAGAGTTTTAAAACTATAATTTATAGTATGTTTAAATGAAAATGAATAGTATAAAATAGTCAATTCATAATTTATGTAATTTCAGTTACAATTTAGTAGTGAAGTGTGGATTTAAAGTATAGATAAATGAACATTATTACATTTTTATTTAATTAAAAATAAATATTATTTTTTAGAAATTAAATGCTAAATGGACCAATAAGGAGAGAGTGAAACTTTATCAATCTTATGAAATTCAATAAAAATCCCAAAGATTAATTCATTTTTTTATCTCTTTTAGATTCACTTAATTTAAGCCATATTGCTAGGTTAAATTCTAATGATTTCCTCTTTGTAGTAAAATTTTGGAAATGGAATATCAAATTGTTTTTATATAGGAAATCAATAAATTACAAAATTTTGAATTAAATAAAAATTATAATGATCTTTATATAATATATTTTGGATCAAAAAAACTAAATATAATGATGAGTATAATAAATTTTTTGGAGGTAAGAGAGAGTTAAAAATTTTGATTTAATAATTCTATTAGAATAGTTTATTTTGTTAAAACATTGCATATTTTTAAAAATAAAATAAATATACATGAATGAAGATGATTGATAATTATTTTTTACAGCCACCAAAATTTTATTATATGTATGTAATTAAAAATTGAAAATAAAAAGAAGACAAAGAAGGATGAAAGAAATACATTAAAACAAAGAATCAAACACAATATAAGATACATATCATATAGTCTCTAAAATATTTAAGATACATGAATATAGTAAAAGAGGATGAAAGAATGATTACTTATAAGATGATGGAACTAAAATATACAACAGATATGGATCTTCAAAAAATCAAAAACAATATAAGATACATATCATATAGTCTCTAAAATTAAAATTTAGAATTAAACTTTTACAATGATATTTAATTTGGTTTTCTAACAAATACAACAACAAAAAGCACAAAAAAAAATACAATATTTGAGATAGAGTGGAAGAGAATGAGAAAATGAGAGAATGAGAAAATGAGAGAATGAAAGAAACAACAAAAAGCACAAAAAAAAAAACAATATTTAAGATAGAGTGGAAGAGATGAGAAAATAAGAGAATGAAAGAATGAGTACTTATAGGATGAAAAGTGATTATAGTTTAGAAAAAAAGGTGTGAGAGTTAATTCTAATTTATTGTTGAATTTTGGGAATGTAGAAGGAGTTACATTTTTTTACTATCCATAAATGGAATCACACTAAAGAGAGGTGGTTGACTATCCATATAAGGAGTTACATTTTTTTAAAACATATGAATATTCTTGGAGTTACAACAAAAGAGAAAATTAAAAGCAAATAGTGGAGTAATATTCTTAGAGTTATGACAAAAGAAAAAATGTAAATGGAAATCGTGGAGTTATGTATTGGGGACAATTTATTGACTATGTATTGATTAAATTTGTAAATTTTTAATCACCATCACATTTAATTATTATTATATATAAATTGGTTGGTATGGATTTGTAATTATTATATATAAATAAAAAGAAAAAGGAAAAAAAAAGCAATTAATGCAAATCAACTAATAAGGAAAGACCAAAACTTTATTTTTATATTTATGATTCTACTTAATTATTTCTCAAAAAAAAAAATTTTGGTCACTGTCTTTTGGTTACTCTTGTGAAAGGGAAGAAGCTCGAGGGGGAAGGTTGAGGGAGATGAAGATGAGGTCGAAAAGGAAGATGAAGATGAGAAGAAGGTTGAAGGAGATGAAGATGAGGTCGAGAATGAAGAAGCCAAGAAGAAGCTTGAGGCCCTTGCAATGTTTGGAGAAGTTCTAAAACATGTCAAAAGGCCTTGCAGTGTTTGGCGATGTTTTAACTTTCAATCTGCGTGGCTCTCATAGTTATTTCAATCTGCGTGGCTCTCATAGTTATTTCCACTTCATCGCAAGAAGATTTGCACTTTGACATTCTTGGTTTTGTTGCAAATTATGTTTTAACATTAAATGCTTAAATCTCTTAAGTGATTAATAATTCAATAGGATTAAATTCTTAAAAAAAACGATAAATAAATATTTCATTAATAATTGTATATTTCGATCAAATCAACCAATCGATGTGATATACAATGAAAAGAGAAATCTCATCCAAGAGACGAGAAACTTTAAGGAACGACAATTTTGATCAAAGTTCCGAATTAGAATGATTAAGGATAAATGTAGGTAAGACTTTGCGTTTAGTTTAATTGTTACTCACTTCATTGCGTGCTTGCTTTGCCACCAAAACAACAATATCATAATATACATATTACAAATACCAACATTTATAACACACTAATTTAAATATGGTTTCAAAGATTTTTCAATAGTGAACAAAAAAAAATGTGTGGTTTTGAGAATAATAAAAAGAGTTGTAATGGTTGAATATTATTGTAAAATAAATAAATAAATAAATAAATGATTGAAAAGGCACATGCAGTCCACATGACCCAAAAATGGATCCAAATATTTTTTATATTTGAGAGAGTTCCTTCTCTATCCACATTATGAGCAAAAGGTCCTACACTTCTCCTAATACACAAACACCTTTTTAATTATTCATTCCCTTTGATGCAGGGCAATGCAAAAACAACATTCACGTCAGTTGGTATTTCCCCACGTATTTCTACTTTTTGTTAATTTTATTTTCTTATCTAAAATTGAAAATATTAAACCGGGAAAAAAAAATAAAAAGAAAAAGGAAAAGACGAGAGAGGGTGACCACTCTGAAAACACCAAACACTTTTTGTTTTTTTTTTTTTTGCATTTTTATAGTGAATTTGCTGACTGACCAAACCAATAAAATCCATATATTTGAAAAAATTGAAAGGGATTAGGGGTGGAAAATTACCAATTTAAATAGGTTGGTTGATGGTGATGAAGGTGGCCGGAGTTAGGTGAAGGTGGCCGGCAGGTGACCGGCGGAGGTAGTGAAAGGTGGCCGGCGGATTCCGGCGGTGGTCCGGCGGAAAAAGAAAAGATGGAAACGGGATAATATATTGAGATAGTGGTTAAGAGGTGGAGGTACCACTCTGAAAACACCGGCGGTCCGGCGGTAAAAGTCACTAGTTTTGTCCGGCTGGCGGTATTTATAGTTGGTTTTGATAGGAGGTATTAGTATTGAATCATAAAATTTATATATTTTTTTTTGCACTTTTTTTATATATACATAAAAGAATGATTGTGCTAACAAAAGTTGAAGACTTTGTGGAGAAGCAATCCAACTCAACTCCTCAGTGAAGAACAAAAACGACACCAGAGGCAGAATCGATCTGTGGTCTTTGTTTAGTCTCTCTCCCACAGCAGCAATGCCATAATTTTAGCCCTTGGTTTTTTTTTTTTTTTTTTTTACTTTCTTCTTCTTCTGAGCGTTTCTTTTGAAGACGCTCTCCTTCTCCGGCAACAATGGCGTCCAGAACCAAGTGAGGATTTTTCTTCCTTCTAGTCAATTAAAAATACAAAAACAACCTTATTTTTTTGTTTTTGTTTTTGGTTTGGTTGTTACTTCAATCTGAATTTGGTTTGGATCTTCAGAAGCCTGGAGTCACACTTGTAGACTACTTATAAAGTCTCTATCTTTAAGACGTTTTGGTCACTGCTAACACTTTTTTAAAGAGAACTCTGCAGTTGAATCAATGTTTAATTGAATACAGTTGAACTACTTGGATTCATTTAGACGCTTATTGCTCTTAATTAGATCTCTTAACTGAGATTGGAAAGTGTTGATTTTTTTTTTTAAATGCTTGTTATTATGGAGTTAGATAGTTAGATCCATAGATTCACAGAAAAAATGGGGATGGTGGTCTGATTGTTTTCTTTATTGTTTGATGGTGTGATTGTGACATTGTGTGGTTTTAAATCTTTGTGCTGGTGTAGAACTGGTTTAATGGAGACTCCTCGTAGCAAACCGTCACCGCCAACACCAAGAATTAGTAAACCAACAGGGACTAAATCAGATGGCAATTCACCATCTCCGGTTCACAGCAATCGTCTCTCACTAGACCGTTCACCGCAATCTGTTAGCTCCAGGCCTGTTTCTGATCGTAGGACTGCAAGGGTTCCTACTCCACCTGAGGCAAGTAGTTTTGAATCAAGTCCATCCATTTGAATAGCTTGAAGTTTTGATTTTTAAAATTTTGGAAGACTAATTTATTGATCATTGTCATTTTTAGAAATCGCAATCACGGTTAGGGAAGGGAACTGAGCTACTGGCTCAACTGAATCAAATTCAGGAGGATTTGAGAAAAGCTAATGAGCAAATAGAAAGGCTCAAGAAAGACAAAGCTAAAGCTCTTGATGATCTTAAAGCATCAGAGAAACAGACTATAGAAGCCAGTGAGAAACTCAGAGAGGCATTAGCAGCTCAGCGTAGTGCAGAGGAGTGTTCCGAGATTGAGAAATTCCGAGCGGTTGAACTAGAACAGGCGGGAATTGAAGCGGTTCACAAAAAAGAAATCTCTTGGAAGAAAGAAGTTGAGTCTATAAGAAGCCAGCATGCTTTGGATATCTCAGCTCTTCTCTCTACTACAGAAGAGCTCCACAGGATTAGACAAGAACTGGCTATGACTGCAGATGCTAAGAATAAGGCTCTCAGTCATGCTGAGGAAGCCACGAAGATTGCTGAAAATCAGGCTGAGAAGGCTGAGGCTCTTTCTTCCGAACTAAGCCGCTTAAAAGCATTGGTTGGTTCAGATGAACAAAAGAAAGCTATTGAAGGCGATGAGGTTGTGTCTAAACTGAAATCTGAGATTGAGATGTTGAGAGGGAAACTTGAGAAAGTTAGAATCCTCGAGAATACGCTGAAGGGTCAAGAAGAGTCCATTGAACAGCTCCACGTTGATCTTGAAGCTGCTAAAATGGTTGAATCCTATGCTAATAGCTTAGCAGCAGACTGGAAGAACGAGGTTGATAAACTTGAAAAACAAGTTGAAGAATCAAATAAGTTTAAGACATCTGCTTCAGAATCCTTAGCTTCAGCAATGAAGCAGCTGGAGGAAAACAGTCATGCGCTTCATGAGGCAGAGTTGAGTAATGTTATGTTAAGAGAAAAGGTTGAGTCACTGGCGACGACGATTGGAAGGCAGGAAAAAGATCTTGAGGAATCTCAACGCCATGTTTGCAGTTTAAACCAAGAAACTTCTAAGCTTGGAAAGCTTGTTGAGTCAATAAAATCTGACCTTACAACCACCGAAGAGGAAAAGGTTAGGGCTTTGGAGAATGAGAAGACTGCAACATCACATATTCAGAACCTATTAAACGAAAAGACAGAACTTGCGACAGAGTTGGAAAACTGTAAGAAGGAAGAAGAGAAAAGAAAGAAAGATATGGAAAGCTTAACTTTGGATTTGCAACAAGTATCTCTGGAAGCAAGGGAAGCAAAAGAGAAGCTCTTAACATGTCAAGAGGAGCTTGAACATTGTGGATTCCAGATTGACAGTTTGAAGTTGGCTGAGAAAAATACTAATGAAAAGTATGGGAAAATGCTTGACGATGCAAGAAATGAAATTGATGGCCTGAAAAAAAGTCTGGAAAACATTCAGAATGAGTTTGTCAATTCGAAGACTGAGTGGGAACAAAGAGAACTTCATTTGATGGTTTGTGTGAAGAAATCAGAAGAGGAAAATCACTCTATGCAGGAAGAACTTAGCGAGGTGAGGAATTTGCTTAATCTTAAGGAAATTGAGGCGTGTGCAGCGAAAGACGAAGAAGCCAAAGTGAAACGTAGTCTTAAAGAACTTGAGGAGGAGGTTAAGGAGCTGCAGGAAAGAGTTGGAGAAGCTAAAGCTGAAAGCGTGAAACTCACAGAAAGCTTGTTGGAGAAAGAAGAGAAGCTAAAGAACGCTGCTGCAGAAAGCAGAAAACTCAGAGAAATAGAGGTTTCTTCTCTTGAAAAAATTAATGAGCTGACAAAGGTGAATGAAAGCTTGGTTGATAAAGAAACAAAACTGCAGAGCGTTATTCAAAAAGCGGAAGAGCTCAGAGTTAGGGAGATTGATTATCTCAAAAAGATTGAAGAGTTGTCAGCGGCGAATGAGAGCTTGGTAGAAAAAGAAACCAAACTGTTGAGCATTGTTCAAGAAGCTGAGGAGCTTAGAAGAAGGGAGCTTGCTTGTCTGAAGAAAATTGAAGAGTTGTCAGCAGTGAACGAGAGATTGGTTGAGCAAGAAACCAAATTGCAAAACAGTATTCACGAAATCGAGGTGCTCAAAGAAAAGGAGGCTGAATATATCAAGCAGATCGAGGAATTTTCATTGTCGAATGAAAAATTAGTAGTGAAAGAGGCCAAACTGCAGACCATTGTTCAGGAACATGAAGAGCTAAGAGAGAAGGAGTCTTCTTATCATAAACAGATTGAGGAGTTATCAAAGGTAAATGAAATCTTTGCTGATACAGAAACCAAACTCCAGAGATCTACTCAAGAAAATGAAGAGCTAAGAGAAAGGGAAGTTGCCTATCTTAAGAAAATTGAAGAGTTGGCGAAGCTGCAAGAAAATCTTCTTGATAATGAAAATGAGCTGCATGATATGGTCCTTGAGATTGAAAACCTTAAAGCCAAGAATTGTCTAGCCGAAAAGAAGATTGAAGAGCTTTCAAATCTAAATAAAAGCTTGCTCGTGAAAGAGAGAGATATACAAGTTGTTGTTTGTGAAAATGAGGAGCTCAAATCTAAAGAGGCTTTATCACTCAAGACAAAAGAGGAGTTGTCCGATCTTAGACAAAATTTGGTTGATAAAGAAAACGAGCTGAAGACTGCAGTTGTTGAGAATGAGAAGCTCAAGGCCCAAGCTGCCTCATCACTTGAGAAGATTGGAGAGTTGACACATCTTAAACAGAGTTTACTTGATAAAGAGAACGAGTTGCAGAGTGTTTTTCAAGAAAACGAGGAGCTTAAGGCCAAGGAGGCATCATCTTTAAAGAAGATTGATGAGTTATTACATCTCGAGCAGAGCTGGCTTGATAAAGAAAGCGAATCTCAGAGAATTAGTCAAGAAAATCAAGAGCTTAAGGTGCAAGAAGCTTCAGCGACAAAGAAGGTAGAGGAGTTGTCAAAGATGAAAGAGAGTCTATTTGAGAAAGAAGCTGAGTTGCAGACTGTAATTCATGATAACAATGAGCTGAAAGCTAGGGAGGCTTCTTCACTTAAGAAGATCGAAGAGTTATCAAAGTTGCTAGAAAAAGCTTCTTCCACACAAGAGAAACCAGATGAGAACGGCAAGGTCAGAGAAATAGTTAAAGATAGTAACTTGCTCCCTAAAGCAGAAGAAAATGGTCTCAGGTGCAGAGAAGAGGTTACTGATACCAATCCTTCTGATCACATAACCGGAGTAGAAAAAGTAAAAGAAAGTCCAATGGAAGCCAGTGATAGACATTTGAAAGATGACACATCAATCCATTGGTTAGATCACAAAGTTGAAGCAGTAGGAAAAGGAGACAAAGATAAAGACTCCATTAAAGGCGAAGGTTATCATTTAGAAAAGAGAGAAGCTTCTTCAGAAAGAGAGGCAGAGCATGACTTTGCTGAAGAGGAAGTAGAATCGAAAGCAGAAGGCAGCGAAAACTTAGAGCAGTTAAGTAATGGCTTGTCTTCAGGAGAACACACAGAAGATGCTGGAAGTCTGCTCTCAAAGGACCAACAGCAGAAAAAGAAGAAACCTTTGCTCCGAAAGTTTGGAAATTTACTGAAAAAGAAGAGTAGTAGCAGCAGCAGCAGCAGCAGCCAGAAATAGAGGAATGTGTGATGATCATACTACAATCTCTCTACTGCAACTGAACATTCCTTGGTTGATTTGTCTCAAAATCTTTAATAGTATAGCTCCAAATCAATATAAGGTGTTTGATCTTTGCTTTGTCTTTTTCAAGATCTCATCGGTCCTTGAAACTCTGATTTAACCGACTAATTTACATTTTAACAAAAAGACAGCCGTATTGTTAAATCTTACAAAACATACTCAGAAACTGATACAGAATTAGTATATTCTTCCTCATTGATCACTCGTGTCGCCTCATCTGAATCCTCTTAATTCTTAAATGTATGATGAAATAGCTATGAATCATTTTGGACTTTTTTTCACAAATCTTAACTAACTATATCAGAGTTTATAGGGGTCATACAACTGAATTACATGAGTGCCAAGAAAGACAAATTACCGGGAAAATATAAATCTTTGACATATATATAAACAACAAAGCACTGACCATTGAACTACCACCAATCCGTTGCGAACGTAAAGTCTTACCAACTAGAAACTTTTATACGTTATAAGAGATCCAATGAGAGTAATTTCGTGGAGGCATTATTAATTAAGCTCACATATAGACGTGATTCAAAAGGAAAGGGATCTAGAGAAGACCTTCTTCACGGCTTTCCATGTGAAGGAAGATGTTCTAATGAGTGATAAAGGAGGTCTTATATTGAATCTAGGAGGCGACGTGGAATACGTATAAAACGCCGATGACTTTTTTGAGTCCAATGAAGTTTTCGTAGTGTCTTCTTTCACGACGATGCCATCATCAACGCTCTCTTGATCATCATTATTGTCGTCTACATTCCAAAACCGAGCTTCTTTGCGCTTCTTTTTCACCGTTGCTAACACATCAAGCTTGTTACAAATTCCCCACACCGCCACCTTCTGATTGTAGTAGTCTACTTTCACTGAATATATTCCTGAAAATTTTATTTCAGAACTTAGACATGTGTCACCTAAAAAGTTATTATCTATAAAAAGTGTTATAAGATGTTTAATTTTTCTTCTACTTTTTAATCATAATTTCTAAAAATCATTTTCTGTTTTATCTATTCTCTTTAATAGAAATAATTCACATAATATAATTATTAATTTATTTTGTAAATTTCATTCTAATTATAATAAACTAAAGTATATTTTGATATAGAGTTTATTTTAAAACTTTTTTCTAGGACTTGACACATGTCACCTAAAGAGTTAGCCTCTGTAAAAAAACAATTTGAATTAAAGTATTATATTATAAGTTGTTCAATTTTTCTTGTACTTTTTAACCATAATTTTTTAATAATAATTTTCTGTATTATTTCTTCACTTTAATAGAAATAACTCACATAATATGATTATTATTTTGTTTTGTAATTTCACTCTAATTATCATAAACTAAAATATATTTTAATATATAGAACGTAGAAATATTTATAGACAAATAGCTGAATACATATCTCTTCTCTTAGAGAGAACAAAATGTATATTTAAAATTACAGTTTGATTAACTTGAAGTTCCTGTCATATATTTATATTAATAGTAATTTCAATTTTTTTATATTCAAACAAAAAAATCAGTTCTTTGTTCACAATAAATTTATTTTTATGAATTTTCTCACATATTTTATTAACTTACATATTCTATCAAATATTTTGTAAGTCTCATATTTATAATCATATCCATATTTTAAGGCACTAAATTTTAATTAATTGCAATTATTTATTTGTGTTTATATTATTTTTTTCACCTCCATAGTATTTATAACATTCTAGTGAATGATTAATGACAATTAAAATAGGATAAATAATAAAAGATATTAATATTAATTATTTCATTTTTGTAATTCTTATATACTTTATGTAAGAGTTCAACATGTGTGTAGCATATGCTATTATGTTTATAAGAAGTTCAACATGTGTGTATGATATATATATATATATATATATATGTGTGTGTGATATTTTTGTATTAAAATATGATGTAATATTTAACTTTTCTATCATCTAAATTGTTCTTAATTTTTTTTTTTGGATATTAGTACTACATATATATTATTCCTATATTATGAACATCAAAATGTATAGTTTTATTTTCAATTCTACTTGTCATCCGTAAGATATGTCGCATATCTTCTATTTTGATTTTTTTTTTTCATTTTAGGATAAATAATTCACATGAAATTATTATATAACTATTTTTAAATTTCTATTCACTTATTAATATTATTCTAATCATATATCATTTATCAGTATATATTTAATTAACATATATATATATATATTTATATTAATTTATTAAAACCAAATTATTGTGAATTGTAAATATATAAGTTAGGTTGTGGTATCACCTATACCGGTGTAATTGAATCCTTTTTCATATGATTTTAATATATGACTTTATCAATCATCTCGGAAAAGCGTATTTAGTTTTTGATTAATCATCTCGAATAATATTTATTTTCATAATGAATCTAAATAATATAATAAATAATAGGTAAGTTTTCTTGCATTTGTTGGATAATGGAAAAACTATTGAAGGAACTAAGAAAGCTATAAAACCATAATTGAGGAAAATTTTCTATAATTTTTGTACAAATTTTGAAAGATACTTATTTTAAAAAATATTTATGTAATATTAACTATTAAATAATTAATTTGTTCAATAAATTACTAAATTTTTTAAAAGTACGTAATTATATTTTGTTAGATTAATTTCAAACCCATGTAACGCGTGAGACATTATCTAGTTCATTATAAAGAAGATTAGAAGCTTATTAGTTATATATATGTATCTACATTTCATGAAATCATTTATGATTCATCATAAAGGTGGGACTAATCAAAAATCTTGACTATGTACCCTTGAGATGAAAATATGATGTGTGCATATATATATATTGACGACAGTGATTGGGTTTATGCAGAAAAAGATGGTGCATGTTGTTGAAGTCGTCATTTTATAAGCTTTTTAGGATCTAATGACTTGGATCACTTTTCCCTTGTTGAATAGTTTTTTCACAAAATATGTATTTCTTAAGACTTTCTATCCCATGTTACATGTTCATCTTTTTCTTTAGCCCACCAAAAGAAAACTTGAACTGAATCTTTTGAAATCTTAGCTAAATAAATAAATTAGTTTCTTAGAAAAGGATAGTCAAAAGGGCCTTTTAATGTATATGTTCTCATTTGTTAATATAGATTTCTTCATTTTTTTAATATGTTCTTTTGAATAAAAAAAATTTAACTAGTGCTTTCATTGTCAGTTGAACTCAAGATCTCCCGCTTACTGAACGGGTGCTCTAAGACCATCTTTAGGCCATCATTAATGGGGCAACATTTCATATGTTCTAAGCCCAATAATATTATTAAAAAACGAAACAGTGGGCTTAGACCAGAAAAAATGGTTTTCAGATAGAACTGATCCATAGCCTGTTCTTATTTTTTTCCTGCGTTCTGATTGGTCGAAAACTTTTTGAGAAAATTTTCATTTCTCTCATTCCCTTCGAAATCGAGTCTAGGGATTGTCTGTCTCTCCAAAATGGCGAAATCTTCGTTCTCGCCATATTGGCCGCCGAAGGTTAGTTTTCCGGCAATTGAAACACCAGAATCGAGAGCTCTTCCTTCTCGAAGTCAATCCGTTTCGATTCCCTTCTTTTGTCGTTTGATATGTCCGGCGATTTGAAGGTGAAGTCGAAATCTTGTTGACGAGCCTTTGTCTCCTCCTCTCCTTTGTCTCCTCTTCTCCTTTGTCGGGCAAATCTCTGGTCATATAGAGAAGGTAGTTCCGTCGTTTATAAGAAGGTGAGAGCATATGGAATTGTTGCTTCTCTTTGTATATCTTCTTTATTCTAATGTGTGTCATTCGTCATCTATGCGTTAAAAGATTAGTCTTAAATTCTTAGTTTTAGCTACATTTTATGATTTATGGGAATTTGAATTACTATCTTTTTTAGTAAGAGGTTGTGCCATGAGCTTGTTCTGATTCGTTTCAATGGGAATTGAGTTGTTTGTTTTGTTTTGAATGCGAATGTTAATCCAAAATGTAACATCTCTTAGTAAGGAATGCTCTTATTGACCTTTTGATAGTGGATTATATGCCAGAATGACCTTTTTGTTTTGATAGTTTGTTGCCATTACGTGAAGACTGATTAGTTGGAATCGAGAACTTGCAATGATAGCATTATTGAGTGTCTTTTGCTTAAACTGGCCTTGGTCTGATATGTGGTGTGTTTCTTTGTGGATAAAAAGGCACGACGATGTATGACACGGGCGAGCTGAAAATAACTGTGACAACAAGCGAGATATCTCATGAAGAGGAAAAGCCTGTTCACAAGGAAAAGACCCAATCAACAGAATCGGATTCCACGGCAAGAGCCTCATCAAAGCAGCATGTGCCTGTGAGGAAATCCAAACCCATGAAGCAGAGCAGGAAACGTTTAGGCACCAAAACTATGAAGAAAAGGGAGAAGAAGAAACAAGCAAGAGGGATTAAGACTTCGCGGTAGCAATATAGATATCTGTTGTCCTTTGAAAGTGATACTCTCGGAGTTCCTGATGGTTTATTCTGTGTTTGCAATTGTGGGTAGCAATCGGATAATGTTGAATCTTGTAGTAACAATCACATTTCATAATCAAATTTTGTAATGTTTAAAGCCTTACTACTTATAAATCGCTTTACCGTTCTCATTAACTTGTTAACTCTCACTATACATTTGGTTTTATTGGTGGCTGGCGCCAACTGTTGTGATTGAAGGTTAATCACATAGAACACCAAAATTAGTTCTCCTATTATTTTAACATATGATCTTAACGACTGATCTTACATTATTTTCACTATATATATAATCTAAGAACACAAAAAAAAGTTACCCCATTAATGATGCCCTTAGTGGTAGATTCTCACAACGTTACTCTTGCATGTAGGGCCCAAAAACATAATAAAAAATCTATTTTTTGGTTCATTAGGAAGAGAATCGATTTTGTGGGAAGGAATTGAGTAACGCACTAAGCAACGCTACATGGCGTGTTTTGATACGTTGATGCATAAATATAATTTTTTTTTCATTTTATGTTCTTCTCTTCTTTCTTTCTTTCTTTCCCTATCTTCTCTCTTTTCTCTCTCGATCTAAAAGACGAATCCAAACCAGAAAAATCAATCGATTCTCTGTTTCGCGACCCTCCCTGCCGTTATCGTCATCTGGATCATTATCTCCACCGACGCGACTTTGGGCTGAAGAGATGGTCACTGCCTCACTGGCCTGGAGAAATCACCAGACCTCTCTTCTTACTTCCTCGTTTGGTATGTTTCTTCTTCTTCGTTTTTCTTTTCAATTCTATTGGTGAATACTCAATTAGGGGAAACATTTGGCTCTCGGTAAGCTTTTGGGACCATATGCTCCTAATTTTAAATGATATAAAGGTTGAACGGTTCAAATCCGTTTTTGATTTTTTTTTTGTATGTAGATGATTGGAATCGATGATTGGTTTGGAACTTGCAGTTGCAGGTTAAAATTGCAGGTAATGTTTAACATTACTATAATTTAACATTACTATAATTTAGTTATAGGGTCTGCCTTTTGGTTGGATTCGATTATTATAACAACACTCTGTTTTACTTTAACATTAGTCTTATATGTTTTAGTCTAAGACTATTGGAGTGAGGTGACCAATTAGCGAATCACATTTTAGCCGTGAGGCTACTTCTTTGTGTATTTGGTCAGTATGTCACCAATAGCAGTTTATTCTTGTTTGTAGTCCCATTCCTGAGTACGAGCTGACATTGTGCTCTCACTTTTGTGGCTGCTAACTGTACACCTAAATGTTTCAGCTTTACATAATTCTCTTACTTGATGATGTGAAGCTTTTAGTTTAGATTGTTAAATCTTCAAGCTTTTGTCCTGTGAAATGTCTACTTTTTGTTTTCTTAAAACTGACCCTTGTGTTTCAATGAAAAGTTCCTTGTCAATGTTAGTAGCGCTTTCTTGATCAGTCTATTAACATGTGAATAACTATATGTATGTATAGCCCACTGAATATGGTTTTAGTTAGGGGCTTCTAGTGCAGGATTAAGGATTAAGGATTATGGGTCTTTCTCCATCAATCCTCCTGTTTTGAAATAATATATCTTTGTGTTTGACCTTTGTTTCAATGCAGAGGAAGTTACCGTCGCCTGAATTTATGGTTGAAGTTGTTCTTGCTGATATAAAAGCAACAATCCCTAGTTCTGAAACAACATCCACAACACCGGAAGAAACTCCAGCAGCTAATTCTGCCCCGTAGACGGCTCTGCATAAAGCTCAACTTCAAAGCTTGTGCCTTCTCAACACAAGCAAAAGAGAAACTTGAAGTTTAAAGAACATACAAAACTTATTGGGTCTGTTTTTTTTGGTATCGCAGGATCAAATCAAAAGCCTTGTTACTTTTTTGTTTTTGTTTTTATGAATGCTTGTTGGTGTTTGGGATTTTATCTAGTTACTACTACTATTGATGTCTGGATTTTATAAAAAGTTTTGGATTTTTAAGTTAATTGTTTGAAGAATTACTACTTTTGCATTCTGCATTTCGAATTTTGTTTAATAAATTTAATATTTCTAATTTTGTAAAATATGTAAACTATTTTGAATTTTGTAAAATATGTTTAATATTCTAAAGTTTGTAAAATATATTTAAGATTCCAAAATTTTATGTAATATAAAATTTTATTAATTGTTTTGTTATTTTAGATTATTAAAGTTTAATAATTACTAAACATAAATTAAAAAATTATTATTTAAAAAATTGAGTAACCTTCTTTGGGTTCTCTAGTAAATGAATGATTTTGCAAATATATTCTTAGAATTGCTTTATTTAAATTATTATTAATTATATAATTAATTAATTTGAGAGTAACTTAGGAGAGGTATTCCACTAATGATGCTCTAACCAACTGAGATATGAAAGCTTTTTTTTTTAATGTTTATCTTCATACCTTTCCTTGTTTTAAAATCGCATAGTTCTTCTCTTTATTTATTATAGTATAAAGACTTTATAATGATGTATGTATCCTGTTCCTCGACATAAAAACTTGCGTCCAATATTTCATACGAATGTCACTTTTTCAACCCACGTCGATTGCCTCATGTCGGTCAACACACGATTTGGAGTCATCAGATAAGACAACTGGTCGCCCATAGATTTCTACACGACTACACCTCAACAAGCGATCGATCGATATGTAATAAACATATATGTCTATAATCAGTAGTCATCTATATTTGAATTCAAGTATGAATAGTAGTGCATCAAAGGCGAAATAAATAAATACACGTGAATGATCAAAGGAAACCTAAACTTTTTCATATTTTAGAAAAAGGTTGATGCATGACGTCGACGTGGATACATAAAGAAAGAAAGAAAGAGAGGATACTTTTTAAGGGTGAGATGGGCGTCGCGTCATTTGCCATTTTTATTTCTCGACGTCTGTATCAAAAAGTTAAATGGCGCCCGATCTTGATGACTCAGACACAAGGCCTTCCATGTGAATTCATGCTTTAATAAGTATCCTTAGAAAAGAGAGAAGCTTCTTCAGAAAGAGAAACAGACACTACAAGAAAACAGTCGTTTTGCGATAGAACTTTGCGACGCCAGAAGCTCCTCGCAATTTTGTGACGGAATTGAGAGCAACTTGCGAGAAAGACGACGAAAGTTGCAAATCCCTCGCAAAATTTGCGAGGGAAGAATCCGTCGCAAACTAGCGAGGGATTTGCTATAGTTTTGCGAGTCCGTGAAATTTCCTCGCAAAACGCACGCAAATCCCTCGCAAAACTTGCGACGGATTAGCGGTGAAATATATTTGCGAGGGAGTTGCAAGGGATGAAGATGTCGGCAACCACGTTTTCTCCGGGTGTAACTGTTTTGTCGGTAAAACAGTGAATGCCTCGCAAGTCTCTTGCAAAAAATAAATCTTTTTTATTTCCCTCGCAAATCCCTTGCAAATTTCCCTAGCAAATCCATAGCATCTATTTTTAGTATGCCTATAAATAGCAAGTCCATCATCTATGGAAACCACAACACAAAACACTTACAACAAAAGCAATTCTACTACCAAAAAAAAAAAATTTTGAAAGAAAAAAAAAATAATACAAAAAAAAATATTGTAAAAAAAAGAAAAACTACAAAAAAAAAAGCCTAAATTTTTTTAAATTCTACAATAATGCTTGGAGGGGGGCAACATGAGATATACACAAGGCGACAGTGGATGTACAATCACAGAGATCCGGAGACCGGTGATGTGACGAAAGAGTTTTGTGACGGGTTGCGCGGTTTTATGTACCAGGCGACAAACCAAGACTTTGCTCGTGAAAACGGTACAATATTTTGTCCATGTCCTAAGTGCTTCAGCATTTAATATTTGGAATTTAATCTAGTGAAGAAGCATCTTTACAATAGAGGATTTATGCCAAATTACTATGTATGGTTACGTCATGGAGAGAGTTGTGGCAGTAACGTTGGAAGTAGTAGTATGAATTATGCTGTTGATCAACGTAGTAATTATGGGCATCAAGAATCTGATCAATTTGGGGTTTATGGGTATAATGAGGAAAATAGATTTCATGATATGGTTAATGATGCATTTCATGAAACTACTGCTGCATTTCGTGAGAATAATACGGAAGAACCCAATGTAGATGCACAACGTTTTTATGATATGTTAGATGCTGCAAATCAACCTATCTACGATGGATGTAGAGAAGGTCATTCTAAGTTATCATTGGCATCTAGGATGATGACAATTAAAGCTGATAATAACTTAAGTGAGATTTGTATGGATTCTTGGGCTGAACTCATTAAAGAGTATTTGCGAGCTGATAATGTATCGGTTGAGAACTACTACGAAATATCAGAAGTTGGTTGCGAGTCTTGGATTACCATATGAAATGATTGATGTGTGCGTTGACTATTGCATGATTTTTTGGAAAGACGATGCTAAGCTGCAGGAATGTCGGTTTTGCGGGAAGCCGAGATATCAGCCTACTCAAGGAAGGACGCGAGTGCCATATAAACGTATGTGGTACTTGCCTGTTGCTGATAGATTGAAACGCCTATACCAATCAAAACGGACTGCAGCGGCAATGAGATGACATGCATAACATTCTACTGAAGAAGGAGAAATTACACACCCATCTGATGCAAAGGCGTGGAAACATTTTCAATCGGTATATCCTGACTTTGCTCAAGAGTGTAGGAATGTTTATCTTGGGTTGTGTACAGATGGTTTTAGTCCATTTGGTATGTCAGGGAGGCAATATTCTTTATGGCCTGTTATATTGACGCCATACAATCTTCCTCCAGATATGTGTATGCAAAGCAAATTTCTGTTCTTGAGTATTTTGGTACCAGGTCCAAAGCATCCAAAGCGAGCTCTAGATGTCTTCTTACAACCTCTGATTCATGAGCTGAAGCAATTGTGGTATGAAGGTGTGCAGACGTTCGATTCGTCGAGAAAACAGAATTTCAATATGCGGGCAGTGCTAATGTGGACGATTAGTGACTTCCCTGCGTACGGAATGTTATCTGGGTGGACAACACACGGAAGATTATCATGTCCTTATTGTATGGAACGTACGGTGGCATTTCATTTAAAGCATGGGCGAAAACCTTGTTGGTTTGATTGTCATTGTCGGTTTCTTCCCTTGCATCATCCGTACCGGAAGAACAAGAAGTTGTTCAGAAAGAATACAGTTGTTCGTGTTCCTCCACCAACTTATGTCTCTGGAAATTATTTATTTGAGCAGATTGATTACTATGGCGCTCAAGAAACCTGTAAACGTGGAGGTAACTATCACACACCAGCAAACATGCCAGATGGATATGGAAGCGCTCACAATTGGCACAAGCAGAGTATTTTTTGGGAGCTTCCATATTGGAAAGATCTTCTATTGCGGCCCAACCTTGACGTGATGCACATCGAGAAAAACTTTTTCGAGAATTTCATCGTTACGCTTCTGAATGTGCAGGGTAAAACAAAAGATAGCATGAGATCAAGGTTGGATTTGGCGGAAATATGCGCAAGGATCGAGTTACATCTTACTAGAGATGGGAAACTACCAGTACCCCAATTTCGATTGTCAGCAGAGGCTAAGAAGGTGTTGTTCGAGTGGGTTATATCTGAAATGAAGTTTCCAGATGGATTTGTCTCTAAAATTTCGAGATGTGTAGAGCAAGGCCAAAAAATTTCTGGTATGAAGAGCCACGATTGTCATGTCTTCATGCAACGGCTACTACCGTTTGTATTTCTTGAGCTCTTGCCAAAACACGTTCACGAAGTTATTGCAGGTATATAAGTATATAATGATATATATATATATATATATATATATATATTTATATATTGATATATATACCTATATAATTAATTCACCCATGAATTTGTTATTCATTGGTTGTAGGTATCAGAGTTTTTTTTCGGGACTTATGCACTAGAACATTGACCAGTGATGGCATAGAGCAGTTACGAGCTAATATTCCGGTGTTAATTTGTAACTTGGAGAAAATCTTTCCCCCTGCTTTTTTTGATGTGATGGAACATCTTCCAATCCATCTACCACTTGAAGCTGATCTTGGTGGGCCAGTGCAATTTCGCTGGATGTATCCTTTTGAGCGGTTTATGAAAGGTCTAAAAGGAAAGGCCAAAAATCTTGCCAGAGTTGAGGGGTCGATAGTCGCCGAGAGTTTAACAGAGGAAACATCTCACTTCACATCATACTACTTTAGCCCCACCGTGAGAACCAAAAAAACACGTACTCGACGATATGATGACGGAGGCGTTGCACCTACATATAACGTTCCTGATGTTCCAGATATCTTTGCTCAGATAGGAAGACTTGCTGGAAAGTTAAAGGAAATTTGGTGGGAAGATCATAGCTATTGTCGAGCAGCTCACAATTACATCTTGAGGAATCTAGATTATGTTCAACCTTTTGAGAGGTATTCTTGTTTAAAAACTAAAATTAATTTTATTTTATAAGATAATGAACTAACAAATCTCTATTATTTTAGAGTTTTTGAAATGCAGATTCGTGAAGCATATCCTAATTTAGAAGAATCTGACTATGAGGCTTACAAAGAGCGGGATTTCGCTAATTGGTTAAAATACTATGTAATTATATGTATGAAATAAATTTAAATTAACTATATGTATTATAATTTTTAATTTAAATAAACTAATAGTCTAAATATCTTATTCATTTATATAGGTTCAGAATGGATGTGGAAATGAACCCTTGCCTCTTTGGTTGCATGAGCTTGTTCAAGAACCAAGAGCGAAGATCACTACTGCTCCGATGTACTTTACTCGCGGTTATACTTTTCATACGTACGCACACGGAAGTCGCCAAGCTACAGCAAATTATGGAATCTATGTATAAGCTGGTGATAGCGATTTCTATGGCGTTTTGCAACAAATATTAGAAGTTGATTATCCAGGGCTTCTGAATCTGAGATGCGTACTTTTCAAGTGTAACTGGTTCGATCCATCGGCCCGAGGTGTGCGAGTAAATAATTGGGGAGTTGTCGATGTGAATGCGAACAGATCGTACGCCAAATTTGATCCTTTCATCATAGCATCACAAGCACAACAAGTGAGCTTTCTGCCCTATCTTCGTTTAAGACCAAGACGTGAAATGTGGTTATCATTATTAAAGTTCATCCTCGAGGCCGTATAATCGGGTTAGTTGATGATCAAGTCGTGTTGCAACAAGAAAGAGTCGGTGAAGTTACCATTTCAAACATGTCAACGGAAGATGTTATCCACACTGATCCACAGAACAGACAATTTGAAGATGTTGACGATGTTTCTGAAGAAGAGGGTGAATTAGACGAATTCGAAGAGTCCGATGACATAGAAGATTCTGATGATGATGATGTTAATTCTAGTAGTTCAGAAAATGAATCTGATTGAGTAATTGTATTTTTTGTTGTTTTTGTTTTTCTTTTTGTTGTTTTTTTTTTTAAAAAAAGAGTTATTAAGTTGCGAGGGATTTGCTTTGGAATTGCGAGGGATCTATTGCTTTCCCTCGCAAAATAGTAGCAAAATCCTATACCCTAAACGTTATTTGCGAGGGACTTGAGAGGAAGTGGTAAACGTTCTAGCAAATTCCTCGCAATTTGCGAGGGATTTGTGATATTTTCTAGCTAATCCCTCGCGGATCCCTCGCTAGTCCCTCGCAAATCCCTCGCATCTTAATAAACTTGCCAATTTTGTTTACTAATGATCATTAACCTTTTCAAACTAAAGGAATGCAATCCCAAACCAATATCAAGAGACAAGAAGCTTTTGATTGTTTATTGATATATGTTGTTTAGGGTATAGGGTTGGTAAATGTTGTTTAGGGTAAAGGGTTGATAAATGTTGTTTAGGATATAGGGTTTATAAGATATATTTGGTAAGTGATTTATTTAAAGCTTTTGATTGAGTAAATTTGAATGAGGATATGTGATTCCTTTTTCAAAGTGTATGATATTAGTGAAGATTCTAATGATGATAATGTAAGTGTTTAGGGTATAGATTTGCGAGGGATTTGCGAGGAATTTGCGACGACCACTAGCTAACCCGTCGCAAAATTGTAAAATATAGACTCAAATATTGCGAGGGCTTTGCGACTAGTCCTAGCTAATCCCTCGCAAATTTGTAAAACCTATTCTTAAACTTTGCGAGGGATTTGCGACTGCTACTAGCTAGTCCCGCAATATCGTAAACCCTAGACAATCAAGTTTTGCGAGGACTTTGCGAGGCGTCCTAGCCAATCCCTCGCAATATCGTAAACCCTAGACAATCAAGTTTTGCGAGTGCTTTGCGAGGCGTCCTAGCAGATCCCTCGCAATATCGTAAACCTAGACACTCAAACATTGCGAGGGAGTTGCGAGGGTTCCTAGTTAATCCCTCGCAATGTTTTTATTTGCGACTGATTTGCGAGGCGCCCTAGGTAATCCCTCGCAATGTTTGCTAGGGCTTTGCGAGGCTTTAAAAAGTTTATATATACAAGATCAATCGCGGTTTGAGCTTGCTCAAACCCAAAACATTCACCGTCAAACCCTAATTTTCTCTCCGATCTTACGTCAAACCCTAGTTTTCTCTCCGATCTTCTTCTGGTGTTCCGGTGTTCTTCTTCCGACAAGGTAAAACACAAATCTCATCTGATTTCTTCTTCTATGCTTTTCATTTGTTTTTATTTCGATTTTGCTTTTATCTCGCATTTTGCTTTCGATCTTTCCTTTTTTTTTGTTTTGATTTCGATCTTCTTTGTAGATGTTTGGAGGCAACGATTACACAAGATTCCTGTCGGATCGAGGTTTATCCTCTCCCACTTCTTCTAATCTATCTCCCACTGCTTCTAACCGTCGCGGTGCCTCCGGTTCTCACACCCCTTCGAGTTCTCACAATAGCCGCCGTCAAACACTGCCTGCGACGCCTGCTTATAATACGCCTTCACCAATTTCTGCGGCGGATCCTGACATTGGAGCGTCTCAACCCGCGCCTTCCTCGTCTACAGTCATGTCCCAACGTCTCAACAATCTAACTTTGGAGCAGTTACTCGATAGTCCTGGTCAAGCTGGTTTGACTAAACTAGATCCGCGACGACCTCCAGGAACTCTGTGGTAAGAATTTTTTTTTAAGTTTTTAATTAATAATATAATTGCGAATTGTATTTGCATAGATTCTGAAAGTTTTATTTGTTTTCAAGGTTTGAGCAAGACCCCTGTGTTGCTTCTACTGTTCGAAGCATCTTTGAAAGAGATTTCAAAGAGCCCCATGCCAATTGGACACAGACGCCAACTAATGTGGTAGACCGTTGGTATGAAACATTTGCGGTAAGTGAATCTGTTTGTTTGCTATTTTACCATATGTTTTCTTTGCCTTAATTAAATATAGACTAATCCTTTCTTTTTTTGGAAGCAAATATACAATTGGGACCGTTGCATAAACGATAGAGTGAGGAAAGAGTTTGAAGACAAGTTGAAGGAAAGGATGTGTGATCAAGAGTCGAGGTGGAAGTTGAAGTGGAAGCTGAAAGGTGATGAGGCAAAGCCACGGTGGATTGATCCTCAAGTATGGGAGGGTCTTGTTCGGTATTGGCTTGATCCAAAATCAGAAATGAAGAGCATCAACACTCGGAATGCTCGCTATCATGATCCGGATGGCACCGGAATATACAAGCACCGTTCAGGCCAAACTTCGTTTAAAGCCCGTGCTCGAAAGCATGTAAGTTCCTTAAGTTTTTTTCTTTTTCTTAAGATTATGCCTTATGAACTCTTTTATTTGTTAACTAATCTATCTCTTTTTTTTTTTTTTTTTTGAGTCTGAGATCACTAGGGAGTTAACTCCGGATTTCCTACGAATCTTAGATGAAACTCATCGAAAACCGGATGGCTCATTTACGGATGGCAAGTCCGAGTCCCTGTTCAATGAGGTGTCGTCCAAGATTCAAGAGTTAGAATCTGAGCTTTGTACGGGGAGAATGGAGAGAGTTCTGCTTCTGGTGGGGTGCCCATTTATATCAAAAACAAAATTTACACTGAGGTAAGTTACAAGTTTGTAGTTCTTTTCTAAAAAAATACTCAACGGTTAATGATTTTGTGATATCTTAGTATTGTTTTGTATGTGATAACTTAGGATTGTTTTTGTATGTGATAACTTAGGATTGTTTTTGTATGTGATACCTTAGAATTGTTTAGTATGTGATAACTCAGGATTGTTTAGTTGGTGATAACTTGCGATTGTTTAGTATGTCTATTGTTTTCTTTTGTATGTGATGATTGTTTAGTATGTGATCCATTGTTTTCTTTTGTATGTTTGTAACTTGTCGTTTGTTGTTTTGTCTTCAGGTTGCTCCGAAGAAGAAAAACAGAATATTTGGGGTTGGTTCTCTGCAGTTTGAAGCGTCCTCTACCAGTAGCTGTCCACAACCTCTATCTCCAGCTAATGATCCGGTTCTCTTGGCTCAGAAGCTTGCTGCCGCTGAGGAATGCATTCAAACCCAGGCCATCACTCTTCAAGCCCAGGCGAGTCAAATCCAAGAAAGTAATCAAAGAATGCATAGCTATGATGCATACTTTGACTACCTCGCGGAAAAAGATCCTGAGTTTGCTGCCAAGTTTCGAAAAGCGACCAACCAACAAAGGGAGCAACCCAGAAGGCACCAACCAAGAAGGCACCAACGCAGAGGGCAACACAGGTGAAACGGGAGCAGCTGGTAGCCAAACTGGGACCAGAAACGTGACCTCTCTCTCTCAATCCTTTTAAAAACTCCGTTCTGTTAACTTTGTTCTGATATCCCCATGAGGGAGAAAACATAAACACAACTTTTGTATTTGTATGGATTATGTTTTATTTTAATTTTAATTTTTAATTTTGTTCTGTTTATTATTCTTTTTTTTGTAAAATATAAAAAAAAAATAATAATAATCAAACATAAAAATGTAAAATTGGCAAAAGAAAATATAATTAAATATGAAGAATTGCTATAAATTTGCGAGTACCAACAGTACTAGGCAGATTCATATAATCGTGGCAAAGCTGTCGCAAAATTTGCGAGGAATCTTACATTGCGATGGAGTTGCTACGATTTGCCGTCTTCGCAAATTGCGTGACAGTTGCGACTAAGATGGTCTCTCGCAATTTGCGTGTGATTTGCAAGGAACATTTCCCTCGCAAATTGCGAGGAAATGTATCCCTCGCAATTTTTGCGAGGGAATTGCGATGTCCTTTAGTTTGCGAGACGCGTTTTGCGAGGAATAGTTGTCCCTCGCAAATCCCTTGCAATTTTCGATTTGCGAGAGACTTACGATGGATTCTTCCATCGCAAAACGACTGTTTTCTTGTAGTGAGAGCACGACTTTGCTGAAGAGGAAGTAGAATCGAAAGCGGAAGGCAGCGAAAACTTAGAGCAGTTAAGTAATGGCTTGTCTTCAGGAGAACACACAGAAGATGGTGGAAGTCTGCTCTCAAAGGACCAACAGCAGAAAAAGAAGAAACCTTTGCTCCGAAAGTTTGGAAATTTACTGAAAAAGAAGAGTAGTAGCAGCAGCAGCAGCCAGAAATAGAGGAAGAAAATGTGATGATTATACTACATAACTACAATCTCTATTGCAATTGAACATTCCTTGGTTGATTTGTCTCAAATCTTTAATAGTATAGCTCCAAATCAATATAAGGTATTTGATCTTTGCTTTCCCTTTTTCAGCATCTGATCATAGTCATCGTTCCTTGAAACTGTGATCTAACTAACTGATTTACATTTTAACAAAAAGACAGCCATATTATTATATCTTACAAAACATACACCTACAAAAGAGTCCTGATATGATAGACAGAGAGCAACATCCAGAGAGAGAGAGAGAGAGAGTCGCATACACTCTGTTAAAAGCCTTTGGAATTTTTACCATCAAGAAAGTGGATACATTCCTTGCCTTGCGGGTATTTTGTTCAATACATTAATTTCGCCTTGTTTTCTCCTACCTCATCTGTATTATCTATCTTAAATGTACGATGACATTGCCATTAATCATTTTGGAATTTTCGCTAGGCGGCGGCCAACATTTTGTTCTTCCTTATCCAAAAACTTAACTAACTTTCAGATTTTATAGGGGTTAATTATATATCTGAATTATTTACATGTGTCCAAAGATAGATTTTACTGGGAAAAAATAAATCTTTGACATATATATATAAACAAACAAAGCGGTGACCATTGAACTACCATCAGTCCGTACGTTGCGAACATAAAGTCTTATCAACTAGAAACTTTTATATATTATAAGAGATCCAGTGAGAGTAACTTCTTGGAGCATTATTAATAAAGCTCACATATAGACGTGATTCAAAAGGAAAGGGATCTAGAGAAGACCTTCTTCACGGCTTTCCATGTGAAGGAAGATGTTCTAATGAGTGACAAAGGAGGTCTTATATTGAATCTAGGAGGCGACGTGGAATACGTATAAAACGCCGATGACTTTTTTGAGTCCAATGAAGTTTTCGTAGTGTCTTCTTTCACGACGATGCCATCATCAACGCTCTCTTGATCATCATTATTGTCGTCTACATTCCAAAACCGAGCTTCTTTGCGCTTCTTTTTCACCGTTGCTAACACATCAAGCTTGTTACAAATTCCCCACACCGTCACCTTCTGATTGTAGTAGTCTACTTTTACTGAATATATTCCTGATTATATATTCGTTATAAAGAAAAGTAAAAGCTTATTAGTTATTTATGTATCTACATTTCATTAAATCATTTATGATTAACTAGATAGGTGGGACTAATCTAAAATCTTGATTATGTACCTTTGAGATGAGAAAGAGCCCTCTTCACTTTCTTCTCGCAACCGTAAGAATACAAAGGTACCATCATTTCTACGTACTGTGCTTCCACCTTGTTGTACACCGGCACGATTTGAAGATCACCCATTACAGTTTAACTATGTATTTTGATCAATTTCTTTCGAACTTCTAACTACAAACTCTATATATTATGCACACTTGTCTATATATATAGTAGAGAGATACACGAACATAGGTGTGTGCATATATGTATTGACGACAGTGCTTGGGTATGCAGAAGAGATGATGTGCATCATTGCATGTTGTTGAAGTCGTCATGTTATAAGCTTCTTAGGATCTAAATGACTTGGATTTAGTGTAAAGTGTGTCACCACTTTTCTCTTTGTTAAATAGTTTTTCCACAAAATATGTCTTTCTTTAGACTTTGGATCCCATGTTACATGTTCATCTTTTTCTTTATCCCACCAAAAGAAACTTGAACTGAATCTTTTGAAATCTAAGCTAAATAAATAATTTAGTTTCTTAGAAAAAGGGCGTTTTAATGTATATAATGTTCTCATCTTTGTTTATTAATTTCTTCATATTTTTTTTTTGAGAGTTGAACTCAAGACCTCCCGCTTACTAAACAGGTGCTCTAACCAACTGAGCTATGAAAGCTTTTGTTTTTAAAGTATTTATCTTCATACCTTTTCTTGTTCTATAAAATCGCATAGTTCCTCTCTTTATCTATTATAGTATAATCTAACGACTTTATAATGGTGTATCATGTATGTATCTTGTTCCTCGATCTTAAACTTGCGTCCAATATTTCATATACGAATATCACTTTTTCAACCCCACGTCGATTGCTCATGTCGGTCAACACACGGTTTGGAGTCATCAGATCACACAATTGCTCCCATAGATTTCTTCTACACGACTATACCTCAACAATCGATCGATATATATGTAACATATCTATATCTATAGTCAGTAGTCATCTATATTTGAATTCAAGTATAAATAGTAGTGCGTCAAAGGCGAAATAAAGTACACGTGACGTGAATGATCAAATTAAAGGAAACCTAAACTTTCTCATATTTTAGAAAAAGGTTGGTGCATGACGTCGACGTGGATACATAAAGAAAGAAAGAAAGAAAGAGAGGATACTTTTTAAAGATGAGATGGGCTTCGCGTCATTTGCCATTTTTATTTCTCCACGTCCTCGGTATCAAAAAGTTGAACGGCGCCGGATCTTGATGACTCAGACATGTGAAACCCTTTAAACTTTGCTTTTCCCCCATGCATTCTGAATTCATGCTTTTTAAAATAAAAAGTAAAAGAAACCATAAGTCCATTAACCATTTTTGTAATAAATTTTTGTACAAATGAATTCAAATTCAACTAAATCCTTTAAAATAAGTAAATAACAACAGTGAATGAGTAAAACAAACACATATGGATCTTACAGACATATTAGTGGGCTAGATAGAGATAAGCCCAATAGCAATAGGCTGTATTACACTACTACCCATCGAAGCCCAAACCAGATTTTTTCTTTCTTTTTTTTGCCTCCGCTCCACGCCAAATTGCGTGAAGGCTTCAAGATCCGGCGAAGAAACAGCACCTGAATAGTGTGAAAGACGACTATAAGAGGTTTTTGTTTGGGGTTTTTCCTTTTTTTTTTTTTTTTCTTAATTTCTACAAATTTCTGATTCCAACAACAACAAAGGATGAACCACCTCGTTCGTAAAAGCTCCGTCGGTTACACCGCCTTGAGGTCCGTCGCGTACCTCCGCCAATCTTCCCTAACCACCACTCCTCCTCCGATTTTCTCCGCCGCCGCATCAACCGTTCGCCACTTCACTTCCGCCGGCTATCCTTCCAACAGGTACGATTTCGTTTACGCTTGTGTGAAATTTCGAACGATGTTGAGTAGAGAGAACCTTTAGGATTGATTTTACGGATGTTCATTTTGGTGTAGTTTTCAATTAACGCCGCCGGTTAACTGGGGAATCCGGATAGTTCCGGAGAGGAAGGCGTTTGTGATCGAGCGATTCGGTAAATACGCTAAGACGTTGCCGTCGGGGATTCACTTCCTTATTCCTTTCGTGGATCGTATTGCTTATGTTCATTCCCTCAAGGAAGAAGCAATCCCGATTCCGAATCAGACTGCGATTACTAAAGACAACGTTAGTATTCACATCGATGGTGTTCTCTACGTTAAGGTCCGTCTATCTTCTTTTTCTTTTATTAAATCCATTTTCTGAGTACCTTTGTTGTTACTGCTTTCTTCTTATCGATTTGGGATCTTTCGCAGATCGTGGATCCTAAATTAGCTTCTTATGGCGTTGAGAGTCCTATCTATGCTGTTGTACAGCTTGCTCAGACCACAATGCGTAGTGAGCTTGGTAAGATCACGCTTGATAAGACCTTTGAAGAACGAGACACTCTCAACGAGAAGATAGTGGTTTGTTTTCTTATCCTTCTCTTATCTCTCTTTCAGGTTTTTAGGACTGTATTTAAGCTCCATTACATTGCAAAGAATTTAGAATCTGCTACTTGTTCAATTTCAAAGTCTAGTCAATTTAGCTTGACTATTGGTGTTAGTTGTTAGTCCCTACTGATCATTTGCAGCTTCAGCTGTTTAGTTGGAAAAATTTATCACTTCTGGCAATGTTGTTTGTATTCCACAAGTTGGGTTTATGGATTTTAGATTCAGCTGGGGGATTTAGTCATGTTGTATTTGTTGGATATCCAAAGTCATTTGCGTCTCTTTTCCAAATAAATAAGGAGACCTGATGGTTAGAGGAAGTATATCCATTAAAGAAGAAAACATATGATGGATTTTTGAGATGGATATACATTCTTGCAGGAAGCCATCAATGTTGCTGCAAGAGACTGGGGTCTTCAGTGCCTTCGTTATGAGATAAGTAAGTTGTTTGTGTTTTCTTTTTTCAGGTGATATATATTTTTTTTTTGCCTATTTCTAATCTATGTATTTCCAGGGGATATTATGCCCCCTCATGGAGTGAGAGCTGCTATGGAAATGCAAGCTGAAGCTGAGCGTAAAAAGAGAGCCCAGATCCTTGAGTCTGAAGGTAAAACCTTACTGTGTTTTCTTTGAAAACTCATCTTCGAGGCCTGCTTAGCATGTTTCTTATCATTGCTTTACTATATTTAACAGGAGAAAGGCAATCCCATATCAACATTGCTGATGGTAAGAAAAGTTCTGTAATCTTGGCATCTGAAGCAGCAAAGATGGACCAGGTGAATCGAGCACAAGGTTAGTAAGCGATTATGATTGAGAAAGAGAACACATAGCATGTAATCTCAATTGTTAGTTAATTACGTTACAAGAAAGTTTTTATTCCATTTGCTTATTCTTTCACTATATACCGATGAATCATTGGTGCATGAGGAACTGTTTTATTACCTGCTAATGCGCGATATGGTTACTATCTCCCACTGTTTTTAACTTATATTATCCTCTGATGATGTTCAACAGGTGAGGCAGAAGCAATACTAGCTAGAGCACAAGCAACTGCGAGAGGCCTTGTCTTGTTATCTCAGTCTCTCAATGAAACTGGGGGAGTAGAGGTGAGTAATTGGGATTAAGCAGGGGAATGGTATTCATATTTTTGATTTTGACGAACTAGCTTTTCTTCATAGTATTTACACAAATTGCTAGATGTGTATGTCTTTATTCACTCCAGATAAAGTTCTGTCTTGTTGAACTTGCCAACGTGTGGGATTTTTAGTCATAGCACTAATATTACTGGGCTTAATGTTCTTACTTTTTGGTGTCCAAAATATGATCTCATACTTTCTCGCTGTACAATTTGCAGGCGGCGAGTTTGAGAGTTGCAGAACAATACATTCAAGCCTTCGGTAACATTGCCAAGGAGGTAAATAAATATATCACGACAATCCTTTCCAATCTCTTGGCATAGGCACGGCTCGGGCTTTTATTTAATGTTCTTGTGTTTTCTTTGTTGGGGGGTTTAGGGGACGACAATGTTACTTCCAAGTGGTGCTTCAAATCCTGCTAGCATGATTGCTCAAGCTTTAACGATGTACAAAAGCCTTGTCATCAATGGTCCAAGCAGTGATCACCAAGTAACAGAAGAACTTGATGAAGCAGACGTGGAAGACTTAGGTGGGAAACATATATCAGAAGGCTCTAATAACCGATCAGGGTCAGCACCTTTTGACACAGAGAATTTAGGTCACACCGGTGAACCACGATTTTCTCTTCAGGATCGCACCAAGGATCCGAGGTAGGCAGCTAAACCAAGGATGATGATACAATTCTTTGGGCCTGAGAAAACTGGAAGCAATTTTTCATCTTTCAAATATGAGACAGTAACCATCTTCTCCGTTTGAATGGCTTCAATATTATTACTTTGCATATAGATCGTTTTTGTTAGAAGAGGCTTCCCACTGGATTTGTTCTGAGCATAATCCTTCTGTTTTTTATTCATCTTTGTTCCCATTGCATTGGTGCTTAGACCCGAATTTGTTATCCGCAATTCCGTTCTGTTATTCAGTTTGATTGCAATCTAATAAATGAGGAGCTATGTGAATCCATGAAATGTCCGGATTTGCCAGCGGAAAAAACAACCGTTGTCCCCTGAACCGGAAATAGAAGAATGGTGGAGATTAAAGTTGTCTTCCGGATAAATAGGTCGTGACAGAGAATCGAAGTTGTAATGACTGGTGAATCTGAAATTGACCAGACTTCACCTGAAATAGCTTAAGCCACACCATCCCTCCTATATATCTCTCTTCACAGTCATCTCCATTTGCACAGCCTCCAATTGTAAAATAAGAAATTTAGTCTTCGCCTCTTTGTCTAGGGGAAGTTTGTATTTCTTTCTTTTGTTTTGGCTCCACAGCTCTTCCCAATTGTAATTTGCATTTTCAAACTAATCCCTCCAACCAAATACCATGGGAGGCTGTGCGAGCAAACCTAAGGAATCTGACATTGTCGAAGGCTCCGTCCCGACCGAAAATGTTGTTGTTGAGTCCAAGGATGCCACGACCGAGACAGATGCCACATTAACTCAGGTTTGTAGATTCCATTTTATCATTTCTTTTGGCTTTGTCATTGTGTTTCTCTTATATCGATCGTCTTCTTTTTTTAATCACTGAAAGACGCATTTTGGTATTGCATGGGTTTTGAGAATAAAGTCAAGTCTCTTTAATTATAAGAGCCTCATCGTTTGTTACTGTTTTCGTTTGTGTTCCATGTTATACATTCTAGTTATTATATCATGGAAGCTCAAAAGCAAAAATACTATGAAATATGATTCGTCATATTTTCTTGCCTGATAGCCTGATAGTAATATATTCTTTTAAAAGGATTTTAGAAGATTTCTTGAAGATTCTTAAATTAAAAACATGAAGTTTAACAGTTAGACAGAATTCAGTATAAATCCTTGATTGAACAAACTCATATATATTAAGTTGAATCACAGGAGAAGAAGGAAGAGTCCAGTGAAGAGACAAAGAAGGAAGGTGAGACAAAAGAGGAATCCTTTGAGGCACCCAAGGCCGAACCAACTCCAGAAGCTGTGAAGGAAGAAGTGAAAGCTCCTGCTGAGACTGAGCCACCAACACAAGAGACCACACCTGCCAAAACCGATGAGGCCCCTCTCGTGATCCTTTGATTGTCTTTTCTAAATCTCTAAATCATGTGTATGCGCGCAAGTGCAAGTGTTCCTCTCCTTGTAATTTGTCATCTCTATTCTATTGTCAGTTCTCATGTACATTGTATTGTGACTGTCCGCCTCTAGTACTCAAAATCTCGTTATGAAAAAAATATACATTCCTCTTTTGTATAGCTGGACTATCAGTTGGAACTACTATAACCAATTAGAAATCTAGAGGCTCCTCTATGCACCAAAAAGTTTTCTCTTGCTAGCTAATTGTTGGTTCTGGTCCGACAACTGGTCACATTCTAAAAACCTGAGACACTACTTGGAAATAAAGAGACATGTGAGATTAGGCATCTCACCACACCATTACTCTAGTAGATTTTTGGGGAAATGGAAATTGGTTGGATATCAGAGATTAAGTTTGTGACCAAAAAAGAAAAAAAACAGTTGGCTGGCTACTTATTCTCCAATCTATACTTGTTGGGTTCTTATAAATTATGTGTTTGTTGGCTATTTAGCAACTGGGAATAATGGCTTTGTCAACATTTTTTGTTTGTTTTTTCCAACACCTATTATCAGTAGTGACGGACCAATCGACTGCAATATGTCTAGGCAGTGCTCAATTGATATCATCAATCGAAAAAAAACACACACACACACAAAAATAGACAAAAACAAAAGAGACGAGAATTTAGGTTTGATGGTTTATTTTCCTAAAGTTATATATATACTTGACAAAGTAATTATAAATATTTCAAGTGAAAATTTGTAATTTAGTATATTTCTGCAACTAAATTGGAAAAATGATACATTCACTATTTAATATATATTAGCAAAATAGACATTTTATATTATTTACTACTGTTTACAAGACTTTACACCTCCCATAAATATTTCATATTTACAACTAATGTCATTCAATCTTTTTCTTTTTTCTTTGCACTCAGATTTTTTTTTTAAAGATTTTGTTTCTTCTTTATTTACTTTTTTTGAATAAAATGTTAAATTATATTCAAAAGAAAAAAAATATCCTTTTACATCTGCTTCTTCTAGAAAATTGGAAAAAGAATTAAAAGAATTTCCTAGCTGTGTATTGTAAAAAATTTATGAAAAAATTGTTTAAAAGTTGAAAACCCTCCCATCATCTTGTGGCAAACCAAATCTGAAGCCTCAGTTCATAGCGGCGATCCTCCAAACGAGAAATTGCTAAGAGTTGTGCTCGCACTTGCTTATCGATCCAGCTTATCATAGTAGCTTCTGGAATAGGCTCTTCACCATGTCGTCTTGCATTTCTCTCCCTCCAAATCAAATGTATGGTAAGTTGGAAATGTAATTTCTTAAAAAACCTTGGACTCGGTCTGATGGTGATTCTGAAACTGTAGCCACGAGCTGCGGCCAGAGTATTGAAAACTTATTCTGGTAAAGAGTCCTTTCCGTTGCAGAACAGACAGCTGCAGTGTATGGGCAAGAAAAAATAAATGGTCTCTCGTCTCAACTTGGGAATTGCATAAAACACAGTTCACAGCAGACCCATTATTCCAAAGCGACATTCTATCACCCGTTGACAACCTATTTTGCATAGCTAGCCACATACAAAAAGAGTATTTAGGAGTTGCATGAGCAAACCATACTCCTTTGTGCCAAGGGACTCTGTTTGATGTTGTGCAAATATGGTTCCATGTGTCTTTCATGGAAAAACTGGTCTTATATACATTCCCTTTGCCTCGCCATAAAAAAAGAATAGGTTGTTCTGTTCTAGCCCGAAAAACTGTAGTAAGTGCCTCCTCAATATCATTTAACAATTCAACCCGGTGATTTCTCCGTCGCCTTTGAAACCGTGCATCCTTTAGCATCATGTGTTCTCTTATTCCCAACCAATCAGACCACTAGACCCAATGTTATCCATCAAACAGCCTTTGTCCGACCATTTATTATACCAGAACAATGTAAGATCCCCATTCTTAACCTCCACCTTGACAAAAGTTGTAGCAATCTCTCTATACTTCAACAAACGTTCCCACATCCAAGAACCCAAAGAGGAAGTGGTCTTAACCGAACAGAAAGAGACATTCTTCAGAAGATTTAGCCTAGACCATTGAACCCACAGTGAATCGCTATGAGAGATCAATCGTCATATCAACTTTAAACAGAAAACATCATTTGTCTCCTTTAGAGATCTTAGTCTGAGCCCTCCTTCAGTCTTAGGTTTACAGACCTCCAACCAGGACAAATTCGCCTTGTTGGGATTCAACTATAGCCCTGACCATAAAAATGCAGAGCAGATACTCTCAATCTCCTGGATACTCGCTCTAGGCAATCGAAAAGCACTCATCCAGAAATTAGCCGTACTCCATAGCACTGAACTAATCAGATTGAGTCGCTCTGCAAAAGATAGGAAGCGGGATGTCCACGTACCTACCCTTGAGCGAATTTGGTCAAGAAGCGGAGAGAGTTCCCTTGGTGTAAGTCTTTTTGTGAGCAATAGAAGACCCAAATACCGAACAGGAAGCTGACCTAAACCAAAAGTGTATCGTCTTGCCATAAGTTCCCGATTATCCTCTGATACACTAGCAAGAAATAGTGTTGTTTTCTCCAGACTTATAGTTAACCCAGATCTCTTGGCAAAGAGGTTCAAGACCTGAAAAATATCATCCACTGATCTAACTTTGCCATCAGTTAAGATCATGAGATCATCTGCAAAACAGAGATGTGTCAGACCTGAATTCTTACAGCGAGGGTGATAACCAAAATCCTTAGCACCTGTGGCTCTATCCAGCAATTTGGAAAGAACATCCATACTGATGACAAACAAATATGGCGATAGGGAACAGCCTTGGCGTAGCCCCCGTGCACTGCGAAAGTAGCCAGCTAACTCCCGTTGACCTGGACAGAGAAGAAGGCCGTAGTAATACAGAGGGAAATCCAGTGAATAAACTCTCAGGGGAAGTTCATTGCTCTTAAAGCATATATCAGGAAAGACCACTGGACGAAATTAAGTGCTTTCAAAATGTCAACCTTCATTGCACACCTTGTAGATATATCCTCTTTATGGTAATCTCTTACCAGCTATGTGGCAAGGAGAACATTTTCGATAAGCAACCTGTCCGCAACAAACGCCGATTGGTTCCCTGCAATAAATTTAGGCAGGTTACGTTTAAGCCTATTCGCAATCACCTACGATATGATCTTGTAAATAACATTACAGCAGGAGATAGGCCGATAGTCTTTTATCTCCTTAGCATCTTTCTGCTTGTTTCTTCTTTATTATACTTCTCTTCAATCTAAAAACTAAAATACGAGTCAATATAAATTTGTTTTTAAATTTTTTTCAAATATATAAAAATCTACGGTTTTTCTTTATAATTTCATATGCATTTTGTTTGATGATTTTATTTGATAATGTTAAATATTTTTACAAATTTTGTATCCGTACACCTTATTAAAGGCATCTCCAATAGTACTCCTCATTTTGAAGGGAGCAAATCTTCAAAATATGCTCCCTTCAAAATAAAGATTTGAAGGTGGTTTGCTCTAACAATGAATCCTCAATAAATCCTTAAAGACTAATTAATTTGCAATATAGTCCTTAATATTTATAAATTCACTAATAATGATAAAAACTCACAAAAAAATATATAACATACATTTTATTTATTATACAACACAAAATATTATTTACTTTATTATACAACACACGATACTACATAATAAAGGTTACATGATAATATAATTACATATATAATAATAAAACACATATAAACATAAATTTTACAAAGTTACATACAAAATAGCAAATATATCAAGCATTATTTTGCTTCCATATGTGATCAATCAAAGCATTCTCAAGTGATAAAATGAGTTTTTTTTTTTTGTATATTACTAGCTAAAATTGTTGAAAACGGGTATTTTCATTTACTGCCATTTCAACTGTTACTTATGGTGCTGATCTTTCATCTCCACTCGGTGCGTTGATATCACATTCATCTTCAATTATCATGTTATGCATTATAATGCAGACTGTCATTATATGATGCAAGTCTTCTTCCTTCTAGTAACGTGATGATCCTACTATGATAGCAAACTCTGATTGTAGAACTCCAAAGGCACGTTCAACATCTTTCGACATGATTCTTGTCTTGCTGCAAATAGTTTTTTCTTTGGACCTTAAGGATCTCTTATTGTTTGAACAATAGTTGACCATTTTGTATAAATGCCATCAGCTAAGTAGTAGCTCACATTATATTCATTCTCCTAAATAAAATAATTGGCAGGAGGAGCGCGGTACTTTGAGCAAGCTTTGAAAATAAGTTAGAAAACTAGCTCTTAAAGAAACCAGATGATAGGATATTACTAACAAATTTAGACTCTCTTGATGACAATACACATGAGTTTATGCAATGTGAGAAAACGAGAATCATACAAAAAAGAACTCAAGAGCAGCAACAACAACCTTCATTTGCTCAAAATATATATGGACAATATTTTTATGATTTGAGAGGTTCAGGAACCGATTTACCTAATTACTAGTATTTTGGTACAACTTGTAACATATGTAATATATGTGTGTTCAAGTAATTCGTGTGTACTTTGCTTTAATTTGTGTTAATTTTGTTTGATGTATTTTTATTTTGTGGAAACCTTGTTTAAAGTATCTTCTTTTGTAACTTTGTTTTTAATATTATATTTTATTTTGTAGACTTTTTTTTAATATTATAAATTATTTTAGTGTGCTTAATTTATTTTTCACCCAAACACACATACAGACCTTCGGCAGCCTCTTTGGTAATCTTCTCACCAACCTTCTGTCTTACCCAAGTTTCTATCTCTCGTTCAGTACTCTATTTCCCACCCCCTCTTTTACCAATTTTGAATAGTAAATGTATGTATTGCTCCATAAGAAAGGTTCACTTAAATTTATTTTTTGAATTTTGTATAAAGATAATGAATGCTAAAGACCTAACAACACCCCCACCAAATTTGATTAGTGATACATGCTACAAAAGACCTAACAACACCCCCACCAAAATTGATTAGTGATACATGCCACCAAATTTTGTCGTACCATTGGATCTAACTACAATGATCTGGACGACTGGACCGAGGCTCAATCAAATTATAAATGGACCAATCGACTGCGTCATGTCTACTCTGGGCTCAATTATTACGATGCATAAAACAAGACACAGAACAAAAGACTTACGTCTACTACACATGCACGACATGTGGCCTACGACGCATGTGGATCAAGCATGCAAGACCCATCGACATGTCGCAAATCAATATCAGTGCAAGAAAAAACAGAAACAAAAAAAATGAGTAAATAATTTTCGACAAAGTCAGAGAGAGCACATACAGTGACATTGGCCGCCATAGATTTTTCATACCAACCTTGGCATAATACAGGTTTAAGCCCTTTTCATCTCCAAATTAAGCAAAGCAGAGATACAAAAAAAGAAAACGAAAAGAAAAAAAAATTTCATAAATGGGTAGTTCGAGGTTTCATGCACTTATGTATCCATGGTTCGCAACAGGCCATATGACTCCGTTCCTTTATCTTGCCAACAAATTGGCTGAGAAAGGTCATATGGTTACTTTCTTGCTTCCTAAGAAAGCTTTGAAACAGTTAGAACATCTTAATCTGTTTCCACAAAACATTGTCTTTCGCTCTGTCACCGTCCCTCATGTCGATGGTCTCCCCGTTGGCACAGAGACAGCCTCTGAGATCCCGGTATCAACAAATAATCTCTTGATGTCCGCTATGGATCTCACACGTGATCAAGTTGAAGCTGTGGTCCGAGCCGTGGAACCGGACCTGATCTTCTTTGACTTTGCTCATTGGATTCCAGAAGTAGCTAGAGACTTCGGCCTAAAGACTGTAAAGTACGTCGTGGTGTCTGCATCGACGATAACCAATATGGTTGTCCCATTTGGTGAGTTAGGTGTTCCTCCGCCGGGATATCCTTCATCGAAGGTGCTGCTTCGTAAACAAGATGCTCACAGCATGAAGAATAGCATGAAGAATCCGAATCCTACAATCGATGTCGGACCAAACTTCTATGAACGAGTCACTACAAGTCTTATGAACTGTGATGCCATTGCGATAAGAACAGTCAGAGAAATCGAAGGAGACTTGTGCGACTATATCGAAAAGCATAGCAGAAAAAAGGTTCTCTTGACTGGTCCAGTGTTCCCTGAGCCAGACAAGACTATAAAGCTAGAGGAACGATGGGTTAAGTGGCTAAGTTGGTATGAACCGGAGTCAGTGGTGTTCTGTGCATTGGGCTCACAAATCATTCTAGAGAAAGATCAGTTCCAAGAACTCTGCTTAGGAATGGAGCTAACAGGCTCACCGTTTCTTGTAGCGGTTAAACCACCTAGAGGCTCATCAACGGTTCAAGAAGCACTTCCAGAAGGATTCGAGGAGCGGGTTAAAGGAAGAGGCGTTATTTGGGGAGGATGGGTTGAACAACCATTGATATTGTCTCATCCATCGGTTGGGTGCTTTGTGAGCCATTGTGGGTTTGGATCAATGTGGGAGTCCTTGCTGAGTGATTGTCAGATAGTCTTGGTGCCACAGGCACAGCTGGGTGATCATATCCGCAACGCAAGATTGATGACTGACGAGCTCAAGGTTTCGGTTGAAGTTGTAAGAGAGGAGACAGGATGGTTCTCCAAAGAGAGCTTGCGCGATGCTATCAATAGTGTGATGAAAAGCGACAGTGATATCGGGAATCTGGTGAAGAAGAATCACACCAAGTGGAGGGAGACACTTGCTAGTCCTGGACTTATGACCGGTTATGTCGATAATTTCATAGAGTCATTGAAGGATCTTGTGTCTGGGACCAACCATGACTGAAAGATAGGAACACTATGATGTTTCTAAGTATCAGGGGGTGATCAATAAGGTTGATATAAACCAAACTATCTTGAAGTGCTTCCGTTTCCTAGTGTCTGTGTTTTGTTTGTATTATGCTTCTATTTAAGTGGCAGTGGGTGGGTTATCAATAAGAGGTTTGTATAAACCAAACTACCTTGAAGTACCTTTGTTTCCAAGTTGGCTTTAGAATAATGTGTTTCTTGGATGTATGGTGACGGTTTATTGCTTTGTGAGTTAGCTTTCCAACACAATATTAATAATTCTTAAGGAAATAGTTTCTTATCCATTAAAGAACAGAGGGAGACGAAAGACAAAACAAGAAATAGAAAAAGAGAGAGAGAATTACGCAAATGAGTTTGTGAAGTGCCATTTAGCCAAGCATCTCTCGATACAGAGATAATGAAGATGAATCAAGCACTGTTGTGTGGGAAAAGCTTGTGGATCAATTGCACAACGTCATCAGATGAGTCAAGGAAATAGCGAGCCCTTGTGTACTTTTGTCCAATAGCTACGGAGAAGTAGTTCTCTCCCATGAGGTCAACAATGGTCGATGACACCTTCTTGGGGAAGTCACCACCCGAAGGAAACGACTTAGTTTTCTTGGTCACCTCGGGATCGAAAAAGGTGTAAACGTCTTCGTCCTGTAACATAAATAACCCCTTGTAACAGTTACATTCCATGGACGGTTTTAATTTATGATAGTAATTAATAATCAATAATACTATCTTACATGTTACATAATAAAAAGCTTACTTTTCCCAAGAAACAACAAATGCACAAGAAAAAATCAATTGGTGTAGTCATTGACTTATTGTGCACTATGTTTCCGAGGATACATGTAACGACCCGTTTCCTCCGTACTTATACGGTACGGTACCAGAGTCGATAGCGGTACGTACGCGGTATGATACCAGGGTTGATAGCGGCACGTATGCAGTACGGTACCAGGGTCGATAGCGGTACGTACGCGGTACGGTACCACGGTCGTGATGTGCCTGCATTTTACTGGGTTTTAATTATAGTTTTTAGGCTTGTTTTGAGTCTTTTCTTAGGTCCAAGTGTGCTTTTAGAGTTTTTTTAGTCTTTTTAGTCTTTTGTGAGTCTTTACAGGTCCTAGATGACTTTGGAAGGAATCTGAGCGTTTTGGGGATTAAAACATGCTTCTGGAGCCAGTTGGTTGAAGACTTATCGAGCTAGTGGACAGATGAAGTGGGAGCAGAAAAACGTTCCGGATCGGCTGATCCTCGCTCGAGATCGACCATTCCCGTCCCCGACGCAACTTTTCCTTTTTCGTTTTAAACCGACTTTTAGGGTTTTATTTTGATATTTAAGTTAGAGGCTCGGCCTCCAGAGACATAAGTTTTATTTTTCTGAGACTATTTTGTATTGAGAGCAAAGGGAGAAGATCTCTAATCCTACTTGACACCTTGGAGAAAATTTCTAAACCCTATTTTCTATTCTTTTGCAATTCAATTATGTTTTCTTCATTATTGATTTGCTGTTCTTTTACTTCCATGTCTGAGTAGTTTTTCAATTGGGTTTAGGGTTTCAGAAGGGTTTCTATGATTAATTGATGATAGGTTTGTTATATTAGGGATTGATCTTATTGTTCTTCATCAATTGTTGTTCTTAATGCTTAAGCTAGATTGATCACCTAGATTAAGATCTTAGGTTTAATTCATCGGGGCACCAAAAGTGTTGTTGAGTTGCTTGAAAAGAACATAGGTGAGCAAGGTGATCCTTAGCCAAAGAAAGTTGAAGTTAAGGCACCTTGTGAACTTATCAAACCTGAATTTATTGCTTGCTAGGATTGCTAGATTCAAACGACGGTTTAGAGTTTGATCAATTCCTTGCATAGATAACTAACGCTGCGACAGTAGGTTAGTTTTACATTTGAGATTTGAGTTCAAGAATTGTATTTATTGCATCCCTATCTAATCATCTAAATTTGTGATCATAGTCCCTAATGATTCTCTGCACCCAATGTTTTCTCTTTTGATTTAAAACACTTATTTACTTTCTGTTTTGATAGTTACTTGTTACACAAACTTTCTCTTTTGTCTTAGCTATATTTGATCTATACAATTTCATAGTGCATCGCTTGGTCTATGTGGATTCGATCCTGAAGTGTTACAACGATACCACTAGATCGTGGTGGAGTACACATTAGGTTTTAATTGACATGTTAATCAATTTGGCGCCGTTGCCGGGGACCAAAACGATTGCCTTTGAGATTTTAGAATTGAGTATAGTCTAAGATTTCTTTTTGTTTTTACTAATTATTATTATTTTCTCTTTTTTGTAGATTTAGAAAAAAAATTAAAAATGTTTTTGGGGCCATGGATTACGATGACTGGCAGCAGGAGGAGGAGACCACATTTGATGAAGACATTCTAGATGAGCATTATGAGGAGCCACCGTTCGATGAGAGTGTTCTTACACCGGATCAAAAAGTTAAGTTGGATGAGCTTTACATGGAGTATCCAACAACGACAAGGAGAAACTTAGCAGCAATGATCCGGTTGAATCTCATCTCACATCGAGCAGTACTTGAAGGGAGGGAGCCCACTTTCACAGAGATTAGGGAAGCTCATGCTTGCGAAGAGGTAATATATTGGGTTCCACCAAGCCAAATAGAAGGTACATGCGTTTCCACCCTTGAAATTCATGATTTTGAGGATATTCACATGCCATGCATTGAAAATGTGACTTCTAGTTTGGATACTCCATTGCTCATTGATGAATGCTATGATTTGATATGTGAGTCTCAACGTCTAGACATCTTAAGAGCAGAAAAACTTGCTAGGGATTACAATGAAATATGTTTTGATATTGAATATCATTGTGTTTTGAATGTTCATGATCTCGAGTTTAAGTTTTCAATGCCTGATGTATCTAGCTCTCTTCTTGAAGAATCTTACCTAGGGTGTGTTCTTGATATTGATACAATTTTGCATGAAACAAAAGACCCTGATTATATGAATGAGGATTTTGTGTTTTATGAAATTAATGGTGATGAAGTTGATTATTTTGTGAAAACCTCGTTTGAACCTGAAATTGACTTTATTTTTCCATTAAATGCATTTGATCCTCACGAGCATCCAACCATCAAGGAATATTTCAAAGTATATGCTACATTTGTAGTAAACTTCCTAGATGTGAATTTTATTGTTTTGCCATGGATAATTGTGTGTTACTTGACACATATTGTTTATTGCATTAACAAGAGAAGGACTAAAGGTCCATTGGCTCAGCCTTTTGATACTCATGATTAACATTTTTGTGTTGAGCGGTCAAGCTATAGACCTTAAACAAGCGCTTATGGGAGGCAACCCATGGGGTTTGTGCTGGCTTACCCTTTTATTTTTTTTTTATTTTTTTTTTATTTGTCTTAGGATTTATTACGGTGAAATCACGTCCGGTGTTAAGTGTTTTCATGAACAGGTTCCAAACGCAGAAGATGCAAAATTTTTTGTTCCAGGAGCTTCGGATCGATCGATCCTCCATACAGATCGACCGATCTCGGTGGTTTTCTGAGGGTGTCTCTAAATTCAATAATGTTGCAGATCGGTCGATCCCACCCTGAGACTGATCGGTCCCCACCCTTGCCAACACCACTCCAACACCAGATGCGAGATCACCGGTTTTTCATTCTTTTCCTTTCTTTTTCTTTTTCAATTTTCTTATTTTCTTTGTCGGACTCATTCTTTTCTTGGTTTTGCTTTCACACCGGGACGGTGTGAAGTAAGTCCGGGGGAGGGATGTCTCCAAGTTACTGATATCGTTTTCTTTGGTTGTTTTCTTTGAATTTTTCTTTTATTTGAGTCATTTTCTTATTTTATTGAGTCAAAAATGTTTGGAAACTATGAGCATTTCTAGGAATCTTTTGCTTTGAACTAACACTCTTATGATTGCTTTAGTACTTCTGATTTTTGAATGAACATGAGCAGTCTCAACACGCCTCAAAAGACCCACACCGAAGAGAACACTAAGCTGATCTGATGTTGTCTCTAGCTTTGATAGGACTTAACCGGATTTAACTTCTTGCCTTGGGACTTGATATACATCTAACAAGACTCCTCCCTTAATCCTTACAAGACATGCATCTCCTCGCAAAGTATGTTTCCCCTCTCTCTTCCCTTCAATACTCAATAAAGAAAAAAAAAAGAGAAAACAAAAGAAGAAAGAAGAAGAAGAGGATAAAGGTAATAAAGAAGTGAACCGAGGGTTGTGCGTAAACCCGTGCGTCCTTCGGAATTCATGGAAACCTGTCCACAAGAAAAGAGCAAAGGTTTGATAAAAAAAAAAAATACAATGATACCCTAGAAAATTAGGGAGAAATCAATCCTTTGGAAGTGAGAAAAGAGAGAGGAAAGGAAGCATATGAAGGAAGTCTTGGGCATTAAAAGGTTGAAGGAGTCAATAAGTTCAATGATCGATATTCCGTCGGCGAGATCACACATTTTCACTAATCTGATTTAGAGAGAGAACATTGGGGATGCAGAAGGTTCTTTAAAGTTGTGGAGTTCAGAGTAGGGAGTGTTGATCCTAATCATGGGCAGAGTACAAAAAGTAGTTCTTAATTCGATTTGATGAAGAGTGCAAGGAAAAGGTTCCCAAGAATATGTGAGTTTCCACTTTCAAACATTTTCTCTGTTCCTGAGTTTTTGTCTGTTCTTGCTTGAGGACAAGCAAAGATTCAAGTCCAGGGGAATTGATGTGTCTGCATTTTACTGGGTTTTAACTATAGTTTTTAGGTTTTTTTTGAGTCTTTTCTTTGGTCTAAGTGTGCTTTTAGAGTCTTTTTAGTCTTTTGTGAGTCTTTACAGGTCCTAGGTGACTTTGGAAGGAATCTGAGCGTTTTGGGGATGAAAACATGCTTCTGGAGCCAATTGGTTGAAGACTGATCGAGCTAGTGGACAGATGAAGTGGGAGCAGAAAAACGTTCCGGATCAGCTGATCCTTGCTCGAGATCGACCATTCACGTCCCCGACGCAACTTTTCCTTTTTTGTTTTAAACCGACTTTTAGGGTTTTATTTTGATATTTAAGTTAGAGGCTCGGCCTCCAGAGGCATAAGTTTTATTTTTCTGAGACTATTTTGTATTGAGAGCAAAGGGAGAAGATCTCTAATCCTGCTTGACACCTTGGAAAAGATTTCTAAACCCTATTTTCTATTATTTTGCAATTCAATTATGTTTTCTTCATTATTTATTTGATGTTCTTTTACTTCCATGTCTGAGTAGTTTCTCAATTGGGTTTAGGGTTTCAGAAGGGTTTCTATGATTAATTGATGCTAGGTTTGTTATATTAGGGATTGATCTTATTTTTCTTCATCTATTGTTGTTCTTAATGCTTAAGCTAGATTGATCACCTAGATTAAGATCTTAGGTTTAATTCATCGAGGCACCAAAAGTGTTGTTGAGTTGCTTGAAAAGAACATAGGTGAGCAAGGTGATTCTTAGCCAACGAAAGTTGAAGTTAAGGCACCTTGTGAACTTATCAAACCTGAATTTATTGCTTGCTAGGATTGTTAGATTCAAACGACGGTTTAGAGTTTAATCAATTCTTTGCATAGATAACTAACGCTGCGACAGTAGGTTAGTTTTACATTCGAGATTTGAGTTCAAGAATTGTGTTTATTGCATCCCTATCAAATCATCTAAATTTGTGATCATAGTCCCTAATGATTCCATGCACCCAATGTTTTCTCTTTTGATTTAAAACACTTATTTACTTTCTGTTTTGATAGTTACTTGTTACACAAACTTTCTCTTTTGTCTTAACTATATTTGATCTATACAATTTCATAGTGCATCGCTTGGTCTCTGTGGATTCGATCCTGAAGTGTTACAACGATACCACTAGATCGTGGTGGAGTACACATTAGGTTTTAATTGACCTGTTGATCAGGTCGATAGCGGTACACGAAGGGGACATCATCAGGATGGTTCTTGGAACGAACCTTAGTACCGAATAGGGCGAGTAAATGGAACAGAAGGACACTGACATGAGTCCAAGTGGAAATGAGAACGAAAGTCCTAGTGATAGTGATAGTGGAAGTGAAGCGAGAGTGATAGTGAAGTAGGACTATCCGGAAATGGTCGCATCAGTGAACGATGGATCGGGCCGATGGAAAAGGATGGATCGACTAGACTATGGGCCGTTGGATGGCCCGGGAACTCGGTAATCTTGCGAAGATTTAAGCCAACTCACGGGAAAGGAAACCCGAGAGAAATGGAAACTCGCGGAAAAGGCAAAATTGATCGGATAAGGATAGATGCGAGAAATTAGGGAAGTTAGGGGACGATAAGGCTTATCGTTTTAAGGCAGCTTAAGGCGGTTTGGTCGACCCTATAAAAGGGATGGAACCTTTAGAAAATACCTAGTACTCGCACACACATCCGAGAGCCGCTGCAAGAGAGAAAAGAGTTTCCCATAAAAGCCTAAACCGAGAGATCCTAAGTCTAGGTCGAGAGAGGAACGGTAAGTATCCTTCCACCTTGACCCGTCGATAGTTATGGGTTATACATCGGATATTAACGATGTTGATCTGTTGATACTAGGATTTTTGTGTCTCCTAGTAGGTTCAATTAACCTTATACGTTGTAATACTTAAGGTGTCAATCCAAATGAGATGTTGCTAGCAATCAAGATGCAATCAAGCAATCACAAGTTAAGCCAATTCAAAAAGAGTATTTTTCTAACAATCCTAGAATGGTCAAAATACAAAATGGAAACGAATCACAGAATCATAAACGAAAATGTATGACAAGTACCGAATAAGAATAAGTCAAACCGAAAACGATTCTAAGCATGAACAAACGAAATAGTTCCAGGAATGTAATAAAAATCAGAAAGAAAGAAGTCCTAAGGATGGGGTAATTGATGTCGGTGGAGTATTCTAGTCTACAGAGTGTTTAACATACCTCAAGCAAACTATCCCTAAACAATGAACATCACAACTTAGCTAATCCAATCTCTTGGCAAAAGCTACTCAGACTCAACCACTTCCATACCTAGCTCTCGCTAGAGAAACGTGGTCGAGCAGGCATGACAAACAAGTTCATTCACGTCAACAAACATCCTAGATAACTAATCTCTTAGGCTAGGAACGTAAGTCTCTAGCACTAGTTGGTCAGACATTTCATCAAACACCTTTTGGGTGCGGAAATGTCTCGAACCTAGTTCCAATTGATCAGAGAGAAACTAGTAATTCTAACTTAGGTCCAGAAGGGAATCATACAATCAAAGCTAAACACTCTACATCCTAAGATCCTCCACCTAATATATCTCATCCTCAAGAACCTACACACTACTCAGATCCGAAAATCATAGTCAAGGATGCAAACACAGAAATCATTGAATCAAGCATAATAAGATACATAAAAATAAGATGAACAACTTTGTAGAAGGAATCAAATGCAAAATCTCAATAAATCTCAACGATATCGGAATACAAGTCCCAGAACGTATTTTGTGGCTAGGTTAAAAACCTTCTGGGAAGGATAACAATACAAAATTAAAAGATAAGATGTCTCTGCAAACACTTAACAAAATGTATATATAGTAGTCCAACATGGAAAGCCCTAAAACTTAAAACGACAAGGTAAAGCGTCGGTTCGGAAATCTCCTGAAGCGTGTGAAACCAAACGTCTTTCTTCTCGACATGTGCGATCGAGTCCGTATGCGTCGAATGGAATGCAATGTCATCATGGCTCGGACGGAAGGCTGAGGAGCATGGCTCGGACGGATGCTGGGGAGCATGGCTCGATCAAACAAGCTGGAGTGCATGGCAGGGAAGCATGGCTCGAGCGTGGTGTATACGCATCCACTAAAACGATGATAACTCTTGAACCACACCTCCGATTGACTTGAAATAAACGGCGTTGGAAAGATAACTCAATTCCCTACAACTTTGATGAATACGTCGAAAGCTAAATCCCACTCGAGTGGGATGGCTCGGACAGAACGGAGATGGTGACAATGGCTCGGACGAAACGGAGATGGTGACAATGGCTCGGACGAAACGGAGATGGTGACAACGGCTCGGACGAGATGGAGATGGTGACTGATATATCATGGTTTTTACGGTTTTTAGCCATGATATAAGTGTGCTTTTTGAGTCTTTTGATTTGTTTCTAGGTTGTTTTTGAGTCTTTACAGGTTATTTAGGAAGTTGGCACGGATGGAGCAATATGGAACATTTTGGAGCATTTTACCGAAGGAAATCAAGTGTGGAGTCTGACCAGAGACCAGCATCGATCGACACCACAGTAAAGGGCATCGATCGACACTCATGTCCACCCGAGAGAACAAGAAATTGGAAGTTTTACAATTTTGCCCGAAGTCTTCTGTAATTGCAACATAAGCCCCTGAACGTATTTTAGGGTGTATATATATTGTTTTTGGGTTTTAGATTAAGGAGGAGTCATCATTGAGCAGTTTTTGAGAGAAAGACCATTGAGAGCTTTTGGGAGAAATAGATCTGAATTCTTTGTAGAGAGAAGATTCTTGAACTCCCTCTTTTACTTTTGATATCCATTCATGTTATTCAGAATTATGATTTGTGCTTTATTTAACATGTCTGAGTAATTTACTTGTTAGGTTTAGGGTTTTTCATAGGGTCTTTATGATTTATTAGATCTGAAATTTTTAGGGTTCTAAATCTTTTATGATCTTCATCCTTGGTTGTTCTTCACAATAGTTCTTGACTGATCACCTAGAATTATTATCTTAGGGAAATTAACTAATATGAGAATATGTTTGTTTTCCTGAATAAACCATTGATGAACAGAATTGTTTCTTACAAAGAGATTTGAATTTATGATTCTGTGAACTTATCTAAACCTGTTCTTAAAGCTGATTTTCAACTTAGGATTCTTACAAAGAGATTTGGATTTTCTGGTTTTAAATCTAGATATTATTTGCAGTGAGAACTGATTTAATTTACCAAAAGTTTAGAGTTCTAGATCTGATCTTTATTGCTTGAACCTTAATTAATTTATCTGATTTAATATTTCATAATTTCCTGAGAAATTCCCTAGGCTTAACTCTTTTGATTTCCTGAATTTACAACACCTTAATTTAAATATTTGTTTTCGTTTATTTTTAATTCAATTGGTCTTATTTAGCATAATCTACAAAACTCTATAATCTATTGTGTTTGATTCTGAGTCTCTGTGGATTCGATCCCTAAGTACTGCAGTGATCTCTTAATTTGAGAGAGTAGCTCTAGGGTAAATTTGAGCATATCAAATTTTGGCGCCGTTGCCGGGGATTTTTTGATCTACCATTAGATTTGAGTTTTAGATTGTGTCTAAATTTTCTTTTAATTTTTTTACTTACACGTTTTTGTTTTTCTTCTCTTTGGTGTTTCAGGTGTATGCCTCCTAGACCTCACACAAGGAGCAATAAATCTGGTCCTACTGTGAATTTGTCAAACCAACAGTTAGGAAAACTTGAGCGTGTGAACAGAAAAGCAGCCAAATCTCTGAAGATGGTTAACACGATCATTCTGATACGTGATGAGGCTGGTGTTTTGAGGGATCAAGAGGGCCACTTGCGCAATGAGCAGGGTCAGAAGCTTGATGCAGAAGGAAACGTAATTGCTGAACCCATTGTCAACGAGCAGGCTGTTGTAAACCAGCAAGCTGGTGTCGTTGATGATCCAAATCCCGGTGTCGATCGACACCAACCAGGTGGCATCGATCGACACCCTCTTCCTGCAGACGGACGTGGAGCTGCCAACCACGCCCAAAACCCGGTTCGAAGACAGGAGCAGAACCGAGACCTTATCCGGACCATTGCTGATTACAACCGGGCTGATCTGGTGTATGAGAACCGGTCCGCTATTGTTCCTCCCCCTTTCCGAGGAATGATTTTGAGTTGAAACCTGCATACTTTCAACTAGTTGGGCAGAGACCTTTTCTGCTTTGCCCAATGAGAAGCCCTTGGACCACATTGAGCATTTTGAGGATCTGGTGACCAGCATCAAGGCTAATGGGGTGACTGAGGACTACATCTTCTGCAAACTTTTCCCTTACTCACTTGCAGGAGAAGCATCTCAATGGTTGAAACAGCTGCCAGCTGGATCATTGACAAGCTGGCGTGATGTCAAGGTGGCTTTCCTCAACCACTTCTATGATGATGCAATGTCGATGAGTTGAGAATCAAGCTGTCTTCCTTCAAGCAGAGACCAGATGAAGCTTTCAAAGCAGCCTGGGTGAGATTCAAGGCTTACCAAAGGGACTGTCCACACCATGGTTTCTCAAGGGTTCAACTGCTAAGCATCTTTTAGAGGGTGTGACTGGGAGTATCAGTTGGCTTTAGATGCTGCAAGTCATGGAAATTTCAAGACAAGAATGCCAGAAGATGCTGAATTGTTGATTGAAAACTTAGCTGCCAGCAATAGTACTAAGAGAGCAGATGCTGAAAGAAAGAGAGTGCAAGGAGGATATGACTCCCACCAGTTGGCTTCTGTTAATGCTAAGTTGGATTCTGTGCATAATCTCCTTGTGGGTAAGAAATCTGTTCAGTTTGCTGCTGAAGTTGAGACATATGAGCCAGAACCTGATCAAGGAAATCATGAGGAAGAGGAGGTGAACTATGTCTATGGGAATCAGGGGCAGAGGTTTGGAAACCAGCAAGGTAGTAGGCCTTACAGTGGAAACAGCCAGCGCAGTAACTTTCAGGGTACCTCTCCTGGTTTCACACCCAAACCTGAATATCAGAAGCAGCAACAAAACAGTGGATTCACAAGGACCTATGGCAACAACTCATATCAGTCTCCACCTCCTAAGTCAGCTGAAACTAGTAAGATGGAAGCTATGCTTGAGCAGCTTTTGCAAGGCCAAGAGCAAATGACAGTAACTTTCAATGGGAAGCTGGATAATGTCTACACAGATCTTAATGGGAAGTTTGAAGCTTTGAACATCCATGTAAAGAAGCTGGAAAGCCAGGTTGCGCAGACTGCTGGGTCTGCAAAAAGGCAAGAAGGTTATCTCCCTTCAAAAACTGAATCAAATCCTAAACATTTTTGCAATGCAGTAACTTTGAGAAGTGGCAAACAACTTCATCCTATACCCCAGAAGAATAAAATTGATGATCCACAAGAGTTGATTAATATAAACGATGAAGAGGATGATTCTGCCGAGCCAGTATCGACCGACACACATGGGCATCGGTCGACACTGGGACAATGCGAAGTTACGGACAAAAACCCAGAACGTAGCATCGATCGACACCAACCATGTGGCATCGATCGACGCCAACCACGGACAGAAACTACGATTGTGAAATCTTCTACTCCAGTTGCAGAAAGAGTTTACACACCTAAGGTTCCATTCCCCAAGAATCCAAGGAAGTCTAAACAAGAGCTAGATGATGCCAAGTGCAAAGCCATGATGGATAAGCTTATTCTTGAGTTGCCTTTGGTTGATGCTGTTAAGACTTCTCCAATGCTTAGAAGGTATGTCAAGAGGATGGTAACCAAGGATTTTAATGCTGAGCAAGGAGTGATGATGATATCAGCCCAAGTCAGTGCCATCATTCAGAACAAAGTCCCAGAGAAACTTCCTGATCCAGGGAGCTTTGTTCTTGATTGCACTATCTTCACTGATAGATTTGCTAGATCTTTGTGTGATCTTGGTTCTAGTGTCAACCTCATGCCAAGATCAGTAGCACTCAGCCTGGGAATGACAGACTTCCAGCCTACTAAGCTCACTCTCATCCTTGCTGACCGGTCCGTTCGTATTCCGATGGTGTTCTTGAAGATGTTCCAATTAAGATTGGTGAGTGCCTAATACCTACTGATTTTGTGGTGTTAAAATATGAGGAGGAACCCAAGGACCCTCTTATTCTGGGAAGATCATTCTTAGCTACTGCTGGAGCTATAATTGATGTCAAGAAGGGTCAGATTGGTCTCAACATTGGTGATTTACAAATGCGCTTTGACATGGAGAAGCTGGTTAAGAGGCCAACCATTGATGGCCAGACATTCTATGTAGACACATTGTCTAATCTGGCTGAAGAGATATTTCAGGAGCTGCATCCTGAAGATCCTTTAGAGAGAGCACTGGTTGCTTCTGCTGAAGAAGCTGAGCATTTAGATGACATTGCTGCTGGGTATGTCAAACTGCTTGATGCTAATGAACAAGTGAAGAAGCTGGTTGCACAAGTGGAATTGGTTAGTACTTCTTCACAAACTGCAAAGGTTTCTGATTGGAGTCTGAGAAAGCTCCAAAGGTTGATCTCAAGCCACTTCCTGCAGGTCTAAGGTATGCATATCTCGGTGAGAACTCTTCTTACCCTGTTATTGTTAGTGCTTCCTTAAACAATGCAGAGCTCACTTTACTGCTAAGCAAGCTGCGCAAGTTTCGCAAAGCTCTTGGCTATTCTCTTGATGATATTGCAGGAATCTCTCCAAACTTGTGTATGCATCGGATTCATCTTGAGGAAGGAGCTAAGACATCCATCGAGCATCAGAGGAGGCTGAATCCGAATCTGCAAGATGTTGTCAAGAAGGAGATCATGAAGCTGCTGAATGCTGGGATCATCTATCCAATATCTGATAGCAATTGGGTTAGTCCGGTACATGTTGTTCCTAAGAAGGGTGGTGTCACAGTGGTGAAGAATGACAAGAATGAGCTGATCCCTACAAGGACAATTACTGGTCATCGGATGTGCATAGACTACAGGAAGCTGAATGCTGCAACAAGGAAAGATCACTTCCCACTTCCTTTCATTGACCAGATGTTGGAGAGGTTAGCTAATCATCCATACTACTGCTTCTTGGATGGTTACTCAGGCTTTTTCCAGATTCCTATTCATCCTGATGACCAAGAGAAGACCACCTTCACTTGTCCCTATGGTACCTTTGCCTACCGCAGAATGCCTTTTGGTCTCTGTAATGCTCCTGCGACATTTCAGAGATGCATGATGTCAATCTTCACGACATGATTGAGGATTATATGGAGGTGTTCATGGATGATTTTTCAGTTTATGGATCTTCATTCAAAAGCTGTTTGGATAATCTCTGTAAGGTGCTAGCAAGGTGTGAAGAGAAGCATTTAGTGCTTAACTGGGAAAAATGTCATTTTATGGTTAGAGATGGCATAGTGCTTGGCCACAGGGTTTCAGAAGCCGGAATAGAAGTTGACCGCGCTAAAATAGAGGTGATGACAGGTCTTCAACCACCAGAGAATGTGAGGACAGTAAGGAGTTTTCTTGGGCATGCAGGGTTCTATAGGCGTTTTATCAAAGACTTCAGCAAGATAGCAAGACCACTTTCTGCCTTGTTGTGCAAAGATGTCAAGTTCGAATTCACTGATGAATGTCGCATAGCCTTTGAGAGGATTAAGCAGGAGCTTGTTAGTGCACCTATTGTTCAGCCACCAGATTGGGATCTTCCTTTTGAAGTAATGTGTGATGCTAGTGATTTTGCAGTGGGAGCAGTGCTGGGACAAAGAAAAGATAAGAAACTTCATGCAATCTACTATGCAAGCAGGACACTGGATGAGGCACAAAGAAATTATGCAACAACAGAGAAGGAGTTGTTGGCTGTAGTGTTTGCTTTTGAGAAGTTTAGATCTTATCTGGTTGGTTCAAAAGTCATTGTTCATACTGATCATGCTGCATTAAGATACTTGATGCAGAAGAAGGATGCTAAGCCTAGACTTTTGAGATGGATTCTTCTTCTACAAGAGTTTGACATTGAAGTGAGGGATAAGAAGGGGATAGAGAATGGTGTTGCTGATCATTTGTCCAGGATTAGGATTGATGATGATGTTCCAATTCGTGATTGTCTTCCTGAAGAGCATGTTTATTTTGTTGATACTGGGTTTCGGACTGTTGATTCCAAAGACTTGTATTCGGCTGCATGTGGTGTCGATCGACGCCACACCAGCATCGATCGACACCCTTTGTTCCCAGAATCAGATTGGTCGACTGATGGAGATTTAGCTGCTGTGGCTAGCTCCAATCAACCTTGGTATGCTGATATTGCCAATTACCTTGCTGCAGAGGTAGAACCTGATCAATTCACAGGATATCATAAGAAAAAGTTCTTGAGAGAGCTAAGGAGATATTACTGGGATGAACCTTACTTGTATAAGCATTGCAGTGATGGTGTTTACAGGAGATGTCTAGCTGAAACAGAAGTGCATGATGTCCTTTTCACTGTCATGGATCAGATTATGCTGGACACTTTGCTACTTTCAAAACAGTGTCTAAGGTCCTACAAGCTGGGTTTTGGTGGCCAACAATGTTCAAGGATACTAATGAGTTTGTCTCCAGATGTGATGCTTGTCAGCGGAAAGGTCAGATTAGTAGACGGCATGAGATGCCACAAAACTTTATCCTTGAGGTTGAAGTTTTTGATTGCTGGGGCATTGACTTTATGGGACCATTCCCTTCCTCTTACAAGAATCAATACATCTTAGTAGCTGTGGATTATGTCTCCAAGTGGGTTGAAGCAATTGCAAGTCCAACTAATGATTCTTCTGTGGTTCTTAAGCTGTTTAAGACCATCATCTTTCCGCGGTTTGGAGTTCCTCGAATTGTCATCAGTGATGGAGGTAAGCACTTTATCAACAAAGTGTTTGAGCTGCTGAAGAAGTATGGTGTTCAACATAGAGTGGCTAGTCCATATCATCCCCAGACTAGTGGACAAGTAGAGGTTTCCAACAGGCAGATTAAGGAGATCCTAGAGAAAACAGTGGGTGTTACAAGGAAAGATTGGGCTATGAAGCTTGACGATGCACTTTGGGCATATAGAACTGCTTATAAAACACCACTAGGCACTACTCCTTTCCATCTGCTCTATGGGAAAGCCTGTCATCTCCCAGTGGAGTTAGAGCACAAAGCAGCCTGGGCAGTTAAGTTGATGAATTTTGATGCCAAGACAGCTTCAGAGAGACGGTTAGTGCAGTTGAATGAGTTAGATGAGCTGAGATTTCATGCATTTGAAAATTCCAAGCTGTATAAGGAAAGGACCAAGGCTTATCATGATAAGAAGATCATCTCCAGACACTTTGAGCCAAATGACCAGGTACTCCTTTACAATTCGCGCTTGAAACTGTTTCCTGGAAAGCTGCGTTCCCGCTGGTCTGGTCCTTTTACTGTTCAAGAAGTCAGACCATATGGAGCTATTGTGCTGTTGAACTCAAAAGGAGAGAAATTTACTGTTAATGGCCAAAGGGTGAAACACTATTGGGCAAAAGCTGAAATACCAGACGGACACATTGTGCGTTTGGATGATGCACCCTCTGCCTAATCCGCTGCCAAGTCAAGCTAATGACTAAAAATAAGCGCTGAGTGGGAGGCAACCCACTGGTAGGAATTAATTTTGAATTTTTTTTGGGAATACTAACATACTAATTTCTGGTTTTGAGTTTTCATTGTTTCAGGAAAAGTTTCGATTATCAATGATCAGAGCTAGCATCGATCGATGCCGCCTCATATAGCATCGATCGACGCTATTATGAACAGACGAGAAACCGGATGGATCGGTTGATTTTGCTGGGCTAAGAACGTTATTGGGCTTATAATTTGACACTGGGCCGGACCGATAAAGGAAGCATCGATCGACACCAACACGATGGCATCGATCGATACCACTAAAACCAGAAACAGAAAGCTCAAAATCGCGACTTCATCTTCTTCCTCCTTTCACCCCCAATTCCGAACTCAACCCTAATTCCCTCATAACTCTCTCGATATAGCTCGGTTTTGGGTGATTCCAAGCTCCAATCCACTCGATTTTCTCTCCTCTACCTGGAATCAGTGTCAATTTTGTGTTTTAGAGTGATGGCATCCAACAAACGGAGTAGAAGGAACGATGGTGAAGCTTCTTCATCCGCCCGCCCAGTCCGTCAGTCCGGCCGCCGGCCACCTCCGAGACCTCCGGCGGATCTTCCCCAGCCTCCACGTCGTCCGGCCACAACTTCCCCCACTCCACCAACCCTCTCTCTTCCTTCTACCACTCCATCAAGATTCCCATGGCCAAAGGAAGAAGGTACACCAATTCCAACAGAGAGAGAATGGCCTATACACAAGCTTCCTGAGCTTAGCAAGCCTGAATTCATCAATAGACCAGTGGGTGTTTGGGGAGATTATGAAACTATGCTTTACAATGCATGGTTGGGAGTTGAGATTGAGCCTACAAGGTTTGTTGATCCTGTCATTCTTCGTAAGCTGCAGATTCATGATGAGGTTTTGGATTTGCTTGATAGGATGAATTTAGGAACGGTATGTACTAGGCAGTATGATTTGTATCCGGATTTAGTGCGACAGTTCATGGCATCAGTTAGGATTACTTACAGAAATGAGCAGGCACCGGATGCGTTTGGGGGTGAATTGCATTTCTTCATCAACGGACTACATTATGATATCGATTTTGCTCATTTGTGTGATGTGTTTCGTTGGATTCGTTTTTATCAAGACGTTGCCTTGCCCAAGCATTATGAGGATCTCTCTCCTTTGTGGTCCTACATAGGACTTGGTGAGTATAACTCCAAGAGGATGCTTCAATCAGAGGTCCGCCATCCTGTACTCCGGTATGTTCTTAGAGCTGTTGCTACTACTTTGCAGTGTAAGATGGAACCTAACAAGATGAGAGCAGCAGAGCTTTATCTTCTGTACAAGGGAGTTTACACCATGACCCCTTCTTTGGTTCCTGCTGACAGTCGCGACCCTCTGAGCCTCAACCTTGGGGCTATTTTCGCACACCACTTGGTTGCCCAGACCAAGCCATTTCTGGGTACTGGCCAAGAGAGAGGCTGTGGGGAGCCTTATTACTGCTATTCTTCAGTACATGAAGATTCCTCTGACTGGTTATAGTGTTGTCACTAGGAGACAGCTTATGGATGAGCAGTACTTGAGGAGTGCACACTGGTTGAAACCAGGTTTATTATGGCGGTTTACTGATGAGACCGGAGAGCACTTTGTTCGCCTTCCGCGACCTGATCTTACCACTATTGGTACTGATCCTGAGCAGTTGCGTTTTCGCCCTTCACCAGCTGACTATGCTGCTTATGCTCCTTCCCGTCGCCATCGCACTTCGCGGACTACTTCGCTGCTGCTGACCCTGCTGGGGGTTTTGAGACTGGTTCTTCTTCCGGACTGCAGCATTTGAGTTTCCAGAGCCACCGCAGGATCCCGCTATTATGGACCAGGGAGCTCATCAGACTTATGTGGTTTCCGCTTTGCGTGCCATCTGGAATGGCATGGCTAGACTTTCTCAGTGCGGCTGCATTCGTCCTACCAGGCGTACTAGGCGCCGGTCCCCTTCGCCATCTTCACCGTCTGCTGATCCTGCTTCTGATGAGGATACTGGTGATGATGATGTTTCTGCTACATTCTAGTTTCGATCAGGATTCTCTTTATCTTTTCCTTTTCTGATTGAGTCATTTTTCTTTTTGTTTGAGTCAGTTTGTGTTTGGAAGTTGTTTGGATTTCGAACTATCTATCATGTTGCTTTTAACCCGTGTTTGTGTTTAAGTGCTTCTTAACAGAATTAACATCTACGGATTGATCCTACACACACAACTAACTGCAACTCACAAGTTCTCTGCCACAATTCACCATTCGCCGAAGGCGTCGATCGACGCCGCCTTTCATGGCATCGGTCGACGCCGTTTGGGTAATCCGAAAAACTGTTCATTTTTCCATTCATTTTTTTTCTGACACCATTTTTGTTTCCTAACTTTTCCCTTGCTTGATCACACTGAGGACAGTGTTGTTTAAGTCTGGGGGAGGTTACTACTAATTACTAACTTGGTTTTTGTGTCTTGTGTCAAAACCGTATTTTTGTTTTTATTGAGTCAAATTTTTCAAAACTTACTGTTGAATTATGATCTCTAACTAATGGTTCTTGTTCTTTGGCTAACACTCTAATGGATTTTGACTAAGCTTGACCTCGAACTGAAGTGTGAAAAGACTATGAGCTGTATCAACAATCCTGAAAGCCCTTATTCAAAGGATATCTAGTTCAACCAATGATGTCTCGACTTCTATCAAGATTTTTAACCTGACTTAATCGCTTACTTTGGGGTAGGAAATCAGTGGACTAGACTTCTTTTTCAGGCCATACAAGACAGTGCAAATTTTCAAAGTATGTCTCCCTCTCTCTCTTCCTCTTTAAAAGAAAGAAAAAAAGATACCAAATGATGTCTAGAAAGAAAAAAAAAAAAAATCAAGAAAAAAAAGAAGAAAGATAGAAATAAAAGATGAGATGATTTTGATCAGTTTAGAGAGGTAGGTAAATTACCAGTGACCTCATTTTTCTACTCTTGAGTCAAATGATCACACAAAGCTTGGAAGCGAGGTAGGTAAATTACCGATGACCCCGGTATTCGCTTACACCTTTGCTAAAGTTTAAAAAAAAATATAATAAGGAAGTGAGTAAAGAGAGGAAAGGAGATGTAAGAAGTATGTCTTGGCCTGAAGAGAATCCATATGCCACTGTTTGAATACCACAAGGTAAGAACTCACCTGTACTTGCTTTAATTTATAAAATGAGATGGCAATGGTGAGACTAGAGATTCCAAAGGATTGTGGGGTTTGAGTAAGGAATGTTGATGCTTTTCAATTGACAAAGTATATGAAGTAAGTTCTTGAGGATCAAGGTGAGGAAGAGTGCAATGTTCAGTTACCAGCAGTTGAGTGAATTCTATGTTTTCAAACCTCTTTCACAGTTCTAAGTTTCTGCTTGAGGGCAAGCAAAGGCTAAGTCTGGGGAGTTGATATATCATGGTTTTTACGGTTTTTAGCCATGATATAAGTGTGCTTTTTGAGTCTTTTGATTTGTTTCTAGGTTGTTTTTGAGTCTTTACAGGTTATTTAGGAAGTTGGCACGGATGGAGCAATATGGAACATTTTGGAGCATTTTACCGAAGGAAATCAAGTGTGGAGTCTGACCAGAGACCAGCATCGATCGACACCACAGTAAGGGCATCGATCGACACTCATGTCCACCCGAGAGAACAAGAAATTGGAAGTTTTACAATTTTGCCCGAAGTCTTCTGTAATTGCAACATAAGCCCTGAACGTATTTTAGGGTGTATATATATTGTTTTTGGGTTTTAGATTAAGGGAGGGTTATCATCGAGCAGTTTTTGAGAGAAAGACCATTGAGAGCTTTTGGGAGAGATAGATCTGAATTCTTTGTAGAGAGAAGATTCTTGAACTCCCTCTTTACTTTTGATATCTATTCATGTTATTCAGAATTATGATTTGTGCTTTATTTAACATGTCTGAGTAATTTGCTTGTTAGGTTTAGGGTTTTTCATAGGGTCTTTATGATTTATTAGATCTGAAATTTTTAGGGTTCTTAATCTTTTATGATCTTCATCCTTGGTTGTTCTTCACAATAGTTCTTGATTGATCACCTAGAATTATTATCTTAGGGAAATTAACTAATATGAGAATATGTTTGTTTTCCTGAATAAACCATTGATGAACAGAATTGTTTCTTACAAAGAGATTTGAATTTATGATTCTGTGAACTTATCTAAACCTGTTCTTAAAGCTGATTTTCAACTTAGGATTCTTACAAAGAGATTTGGATTTTCTGGTTTTAAATCTAGATATTATTTGCAGTGAGAACTGATTTAATTTACCAAAAGTTTAGAGTTCTAGATCTGATCTTTATTGCTTGAACCTTAATTAATTTATCTGATTTAATATTTCATAATTTCCTGAGAAATTCCCTAGGCTTAACTCTTTTGATTTCCTAAATTTACAACACTTTAATTTAAATATTTGTTTTCGTTTATTTTTAATTCAATTGGTCTTATTTAGCATAATCTACAAAACTCTATAATCTATTGTGTTTGATTTTGAGTCTCTGTGGATTCGATCCCTAAGTACTGCAGTGATCTCTTAATTTGAGAAAGTAGCTCTAGGGTAAATTTGAGCATATCAGTGACAATTGCTTGGACGAAACGGAGATGGTGACAATGGCTCGGACGAGACGGAGATGGTGACAATGGCTCGGACGAAACGGAGATGGTGACAATGGCTCGGACGAGAATGGCTTCCAACGTCTCCTAAATACCTGAAATACTCTAAAATGCACAATGTATGCAAGGATGATGCAAGAAATACCTAGACGTACAAAGTGTATAGAAAGAACTAGAAAACGATGCAAACCAATGAGTTATCCTAGCTAAATGCATGATAAAAATAGGCTAAGGAGAGACAAAATATAGACATATCAACTCCCCCAAACTTACTCTTTGCTTGCCCTCAAGCAAACAATCAAAAATAGAGTATGGAGAAGAGGTGTGAAGATGGGGTCTCAGAACCTAAAACATGCTAAATAAAATAGTTAGAATCAAGGTCTTTGTTTTTAGTTCTATGATGCATGGTGAAGGAACTCTATATTTTTTTCTACACACGCAATCCTATCAATCATTCCCTTTAACATGCATTAACAGAGAACCCTGATTCAAGCTAAGCAATGTCGTTGAACTCATTTGGCTAGGGTGAAAGGTTAGAGACTTAGATGGTCTCCTTCTCGAGTGGTTTCATCAATACAGGACAAGATTCTCTCACGAAAATGAGTTGAGCTTAAGAGAAGGCTAAAGGTTGAAACCTACTGATACATACAAGAGCAGCGCCCTGTCTACCCAAAGAACGTTCCAAACCGAAGTTGGTTCTACCCTTCATCACAAACATTGTCTCAAACCCAATCTTTCATTCTTTACACTTGGTCTTAGGAGGAGTTCACTTCTTATCATTCTAGCAGATTGGGAAATCTTTATAATCAATGAGGTTCTTTTTCTTTTCTTCTAAGGAATCTAGACATCTTAAACATTTTACTTTCTTTTCTTTGTCTAATCTTTTCGTTTTATGCCTAGAACCGATAACTCATTATTTTTCTCAACCCAAATCCTTTACTAGACTTGTAAACCTTGAAAACACATCCCCCTCCTAAAGACTTTCTACCCTTTACTTTCTTTTTACACTCACTCTTCTGCACAAATCCATACCCAATACCCAAAATTCGAGTTCTCACCTAGTCCTACTAGTCCGGATAATGCGAACTAGAACTACATAGGATCCTACTCTTGTCGGTTAGAACCTAACACTTTCTAACAAGCTCAACTCGGAAAAAAGCATGACACTCAAGAATACAGTTGGCTTGAAAGAATGGTTGGTTAAGGGTGCGGAGAACTGTTCCAAAGATGGGAATCAGCTACTTGGATTGACAAGGGTGGTAAAAATGTGAAAGACAATCCAAGTATGTATATGGTATCCATGAGTTCAACTTCAATGCATAACAGGATAATTGCAAGTCAGGATTAGGTTCAGGTAGATAGGGAATGATATCAATCCAAAACATGCTTCAATCTTAAATTTTCAAGTTCAATCAACAAGCATCAAAGAACTAAGAACAAGGGCCTTGATCCTATCCTATTGAATCCAACATGCTAACAAGGTTACAATCATCATCAACCCCTATGCTAAATGCAACAACCCTATATGAATAAACTTAAACGCAATCCTAATATGCAAGTGCAAACTACATGAACACTCTGTTTTTGTGGAAATTTTCGATTTTTTTTTTGTTTTTTTTGTTTTTTTTTGTTTTTTCTATGCAAATAGATGGATGCAAACTCAAATATAATATGATGCAAAAATTTGAAATAAGAATCACAAAACACAACATTAGATATCATCTCAATCCCTCCCCCAAACTTAAATTACACAGTCTCTTGTGTAAGAAAAATTTGCAGGAGGATTTAAGAATCACAACAGAAACAATGCATGAATGAAATGGTATGTACAAATGGAACGTCGGAGTACCTCAGTAGTAGAAGAAGTTGTCTGTGCTCGCCCAAGGAGGAGCGTGATACTGACTCTGTCCTTCCTTTTGTTCGGGATCCGCAGGAGTGACTTGAGCTGGTTGGTCGACTTGCTGCTCTACTACTTGGGTGTTCTGATAAACATTTGGTTGCTCGTCGCACTGCATGTCGTCGACTCTGGACTCGCCATGGTCCGATACTAGCACAACCACCTCAGTAGGCTGATAATCGCCTTGATGTTCGACCTGCTGCTCAACCCCGTGCATGTCCTGAGGCGCATCCCGCTGCTCAACCTCAACCCCACGGTCGTGTTCATCTCGAGTTGCAGAACGACGCGCTGAACGATGACTAGAAGAGGCTCTGGAACCTCTCGATCCGCGTCTTTGTCTCTCCCTAGACTCGTGTGACGAGTGACGTGAAGGAGTGGGTGTAGGTTGACGCTGCCGGGACACATATGAAGATTGGCGAGCTGGAGATTGGATTGGAGAGGGTGTTCGCTCTAGGGTCGCGGAGGCACGTCCTGGCATTGGTCTGGTGTCCTCAGGGACAGACCTAGGAATGGCGGTCGTGGAAGTCGAGCAGCTAAACTTACGCATGAAGCTCTTGATAGTTTTGGTGAAACTGCTGAGCGCCTTGTCTCATGCCTTCCCCCATCGCTGCAGTTGGTTGAGGCGGTGATGCGCTGCTCTGACTCCCTTTGCCATCCTTGGATCTGTGTACTCCTCGAAGTAGAACTGCTCTGGGCAGTATTCCTCGGTGTCCTCCTCCATTGGGTCGGTCTGTGCTTCCGCGACGTCAACATGTTCCTCCTCAGCTTCGGAATTGTAGAGAGTATCCGCGGGGGGAATGAACTCGATATGCTCGCCCCTCAAGATGGTGGTCAAGTCGACGCAAGGGAGTAGTAATCGCGAGGGAACCACCGCAGGATGCACAAACTTGTAGAGCAACCTTCCATGCCTCAAACCCCAATCCAAAGTGCGTAGCTGTCGCAGGTTGCTGATGTCTATCCAACGTGGTGGGTGCGACTCAGAGTGTAGGGGGACGCTGACAGCCTCAAGGAACCAAGTCACGATGCCTCCCATGCACATCACTCCGGGAGTGTGGTTGAGGCTTAGTCGTGAGACCCAATGCTTGTATGTCAGCATGTAGTTGATAAGGTAGAGCAAGACGGAAGTGTTGGATATGTCACCTTGCAGCGCGGTGCAATCCATGGCAGTGAATGAGAGTCCCTTAAGCGCCAAATCGATCATCTCTAGCTCGCCATTCGTCATGTATCCCTTGATCTCTTTAGCGTAAAATGCATTGGTGATCGCCTTCTGGAAGTAACACAACACTGGGCTTCGCACGTTCAGCGCTTTTGTCTTTGAGAAAGTGAATGTGGGCGTGCTCCCAATCGTTGCCCAGAGTGCGGATATCTCATCCCGATCGAACTGCGGCGTAGTCCCCGTTCCGCTGGGAAATCCAAACATCTCTTCGTGAGTTCTGAAACTGAGAGTGTAGAATTGGCCATGAACGCGAATTGTAATGTAGCCCAGACCTCCATCAGACATCATTCCCGGCTCATCCGCATACAGATGCGTCTCCAGAGTACAGAAGAACTAAATTGTCTCCTCCCTTTATCCATTTTTGGGTGTGTTCACGATTCTCTCTAGATGGCACCGCCTAAACAGATACTGAACATCCTCCAAAATCCCGAGTTGCTGCATAGTCTCAACATGGGGATATCTTGTTCCCTCGAACTCCATCTGCTGGAACAGCTCGTAGTATTCTTTGGGAGTTAATTTCATCTCAGCGCTCTTCCGTCTGACCGATTTTTTGGGAGCTAGTGTTGAGCGCAACGCAGGTTCCTCCTGTTCGTAATCACTCCCGTCCTCCTTTGAGTTTGAAGCTTGTGCCGGTCGCTTCTCGCGACTCTTGCTCTTAGAGAGCGTTTTGTCTGGTCTGCTTGACCCAGCACCTTGCGTAGGCGGCTTAGAAGTAGCAACACGTCCTGGTACCTGATAACCATACTTATCATACATCTCGTCCCAAAAATTGTCAGACATTGCAAAGCTGAGACAATTCAAACTCAAAATCAAATATTAGTAGGTTAGTGATCAGGCAATAATACAAATCGCAAAAATCAATGAGAGTGAGGATGACTCGTTCAAAACGGAGATTGTGATAGTGGCTCGATCGACAATTTAGAGTGGCGACGGGAATCACGGCTCGAACGGGAGCGAGATAGTCGCAGTGGCTCGGACAGGAGCGACATGGTCGCAGTGGCTCGGACGGGACGAAGAGAAGCGACGGCTCGAGCTGATGGCTCGAACGAGGTGTGGAACAGTATCTCGAGAGAGGCGGTTGGTGAGTGTCTCGAGCGGAGCTTCGCGGGGTGGACGAGAATGGCTCGGACGAGAGCAGACGGTAGCGGCGGACACTACGAGGACGATGGCTCGATCGGAAGTGTGGCTCGATGGAGGCAGCAGTTCTCGTCGGCAGGTCTAGCAAGGGAGAGTGAAAGGTGAGAGTGTTTGTTGGTTGGGGAGAGGGGAAAAAGTTGAGAGAGTTGTGTAATAAATAGGAAGAGGGAAGAGATGATATGTCGACATAAAGGGAGAGAGATGGAGTGTGGTGGTGGGTTGATGTGGGAAGATGGGATACAAAGTTGATGTGTTTGGTGAGAGGGAACAAGAGAGGGATGGGTGGTGATGGGACAAGAGAGTTGAAAAATCTCATGGGGGAGGAAAAGAGCAAGTGGGTGAGTGTTTCCCATACATTGTTTTTTTTTTTTTTTCGTTTTCGGTTTTTTTTTTTTCTTTTTTTTTTCGAAAAGAAAAAAGTTTTTCCCCAAACTCCTTTTCACTCTGCTTATCTCTGTATCCTCTATTTCTTTTCTGTAGAACTCCTCATACTTGACGTCATTCTGAACTGAACTCACTCCTTTGACTGCTATTTTTTTCTGTTGCTTTTACTCCCTTCTGTAGATTCCTGAACACAAGAAAAACAAAAATTAAAAAGACAAGGGTCCTAAAAAATATTTACAGTGATACCTTTGGGACTTCCTCCCAAGTGAGCTTGTTTAAAGTCACTAGCTTTACTTTTCAGCTTTTTAGGCTTTTGGGGGTTCATAGAGGAGCACAGAAAACCCCTCTGGTCGGACTTGATCAGCTAAATATTTCTTGACTCTCTGACCATTTACAATGAATTCACTACCATCCTTGTTCAGAAGAGTGATAGCTCCGAATGGCAGAACTTCCTTGACTTCAAAAGGTCCAGACCACCGTGACTTAAGCTTTCCAGGAAATAACTTAAGTTTGGAGTTGAAAAACAAAACCTGATCTCCAGTCGTGAGCTCCTTGACTATAATCTTCTTGTCATGAAAATTCTTTGTCCTTTCCTTGTAAATCTTGGAACTCTCATAAGCATCAAGTCTTATTTCTTCCAACTCATGGATGTCAAGAGTTCTCTTAGCCTGAGCTGTGTCAATATCCAAGTTCAACAACTTGATAGCCCGGCGCCTTGTACTCAACCTCAACGGGAGGTGACATGCCTTACCGTAGATCAGCTGAAATGGTGTTCGTCCTATTGGCGTCTTGAACGCTGTTCGTATGCCCAGTGTCTCGTCCAGCTTGACAGACCAATCTTTCTTGAAACCCCAACAATCCTTGACAATATTCCCTTGATCGCTTATTCGAAACTTCAACCTGCCCGCTGGTCTGAGGGTGATACGCAGTAGACACCTTGTGCTTGACCCCATATTTTTCAGCATACTCTCAAACACCTTGTTGACGAAGTGAGTTCCACCATCACTTATCAACTGCTCTGGGTATCCCATACCGTGGAAAAATTATACTCTTGAACAACTTTAAAACGACCTTGTGATCATTGGTAGGACTGGCAATGGCTTCAACCCACTTAGAAACATAATCAACTGCCACGGAATATAGACATTTCCATTTGATGGAGGGTTGAAAGGTCCCATGAAGTCTATCCCCCAAACGTCAAATATCTCTACTTCCAGGATCGGATTCTGGGGCATCTCGTTCCTCCTTGTGATGTTGCCCATCCTCGACAAGCATCACACTTGGTGATGAAACTGTGAGTGTCCTTGAACAAGGTTGGCCACCGAGAGACCTGCTGAAGAACCTTCGAGCTGTCTTGAACGTGGCGAAGTGACCTCCATAGGTGGAGCCATGACAGTGCTCAAGCACTCCTGTACTTCCTCTTCGCTATGCATCTTCTGAATAGACCGTCGAACTTCTCTTGTGAGATAGGGTTCATCCCGAGTAATGGTTGACTTCTCTGAAAAACTTCTTCTTCCTGTAGGGATCCATGTCATCAGGAACTTCTCCACAGACCTTGTAATTCACGAAATCAGCATACCATGGTGCAGTATCGATGTGATCGCCATACAGTTGATTTTTAGGTTCTCAACCCGTTGTCATGCATCTGCTCACAAACACTGGGCGACCGGAAGTTGTTCCTCGGGCATCGAGTCATCTATTGGAAACAGCATCTTCAATCCTCATCCTTGACAAGTGGTCTGCAACTCCATTCTCTATGCCTTTCTTGTCAACAATCTCCATGTCGAACTCCTGAGTAGCAGAATCCATCTCAACAGTCTCGGTTTGGTATCCTTCTTCGAGTAGATATGTCTCGAGCATGGTCAGTATACACTATGACCTTGAACCCACAAGGTAACTCCTGAATTTTTCGAATGCAAACACAACTGCTAGGAGTTCCTTCTCTGTGGTAGCATACCTTCCTTGAGTCTCGTCCAAGGTGCGACTCGCGTAGTAGATGACATGAAGCTTCTTGTCAATTCGCTGTCCCAGAACTGCTCCAACTGCGAAGTCTGAAGCATCACACATGATCTCAAAAGGATGATCCCAATTCGGAGCTTGTACTATGGGTGCCGAAACCAAAGCCTCCTTGATTGTGCTGAAGGCTTCCAGACATGCTGCATCGAATTCGAATTCAACCTCCTTGCAGAACCTTGTCAATGGTCTTGCAATTTTCGAGAAATCTTTGATGAATCTCCTGTAAAACCCAGCGTGTCCCAGAAAGCTTCGGATGTCCTTCACTGTCTTAGGCGGTTGAAGCTGAACCATGACCTCAATCTTAGCTTTGTCAACCTCAATTCCTTTCTCAGAAATCTTGTGTCCAGAACGATCCCTTCTTCAACCATGAAGTGGCATTTCTCCCAGCACCAGGTTCGTCTCCTCACATCGCGTCAATACCCTGCACAGATTCAACAAACAGGAGGAGAAAGTGGAACCGTATACAGAGAAGTCGTCCATAAACACTTCCACTGACTCCTCAATTAAATCCGAGAAAATTGAAGTCATGCACCTCGAAAGGTGGCAGGAGCATTGCACAAACCAAATGGCATGCGTCTGTAGGCAAAAGTGCCATAGGGACAAGTAAAGGTTGTCTTTTCTGATCATTTGGGTGGATAGGGATTTGGAAGAATCCACTATACCCATCAAGGAAACAGTAATAAGGATGACTAGCTAGTCTTTCCAACATTTGATCAATGAAAGGCAGAGGAAAATGATCTTTCCTAGACACAGCATTCAATTTCCTATAATCAATGCACATCCTATGTCCTGTGATGGTCCTAGTTGGGATTAACTCATTTTTTCATTTTTAATTACAGTTATTCCTCCTTCTTAGGTACACAGTGCACTGGAGATACCCAAGTACTATCGAGATAGGATAGATAACTCCAGCATCAAGTAGTTTTAGGATTTCTTTCTTTACTACTTCTTTCAGATTAGGGTTCAATCTTCTTTGGGGTTCAATACTGGCATAAGACTCATTTTCAAGATTGATCCTATGTGTGCAAAGACTGGGTGAGATTCCTTTGATATCATCTAAAGAATAACCTATGGCCTTTCTAAACTTTTTTAGCTCAGTTACTAGCAACCCAATTCATCATCACTCAACCTAGCATTCACTATGACAGGATAAGTAGAATTGGTTCCCAGAAAACGTACCTGAGCCCGGAAGGAAGAGTTTTGAGTTCTACCTTTGGAGCCTTCAGTTCGACCAGTCGTCAGCATGGGAGTCAGGAGCGGTCACGGTCGAGTGGAAGGTGTGCGACTCGAGTGATGGCTCGATTGAGTGGGATGTCGGTGTCTCGATTCGGGTCCTGACGACGGTCGAATGGGAGATTTTTCGTTCTGAACCCTCTGTCTCAACTACACATACCCCATCCGCGTCGATAGTTGCTCGAACTCCTCTTGCCCATTTATTTCTCTGTGGAGTCTAGCAGATTCTTGTAACAAGTGGTTTCCTCATGCAGGAACCCGTCTTCTCCATCCTTGGTTAGAGCAGTTTTTAGATGGTCCTCCTCAGCTAGTTCCTCCAACAACTCATCAGCCAACTTATCCATCTCTTCAATGTAGAAGATTTGTCCTCTATTGTTGGCTTCTTCAAAGTATCCTTGATGTCAAACTTCATGATGAAGTCGTCACCCATATTGAGATCAATCTTGCCATTCCGACATCAATGATGGCTCCAGCGGTCGCTAGGAACGGTCTTCCTAAGATCAGAGGCTCTTTTGGTTCTTCATCCATCTCCAGAACCACAAAGTCAGTTGGCACTTCCACGTCTCTGATCCTGACAGGTAAGTCTTCCAAAATACCATGTGGAAGTCTCACTGATCTATCTGCAAGGATGAGGGAGATGTCACAACCCTTAAACCTTGTGAAACCCAACCTCTTAGCCACAGAACGGCATTAGATTGACTGAAGCGCCAAGATCACATAGACACTTATCAAAAGGCATAGGTCCAATGGAGCAGGGTAGAGTGAATGATCCAGGATCTTTGAGCTTTTTGGGTACAACCTTCTTCTGGATGATTGCACTGCATTCAAGACTTAGTACCACCATGCCTTGAACTTCCTTTGATCTCTCCATCACTAAGTCCTTGAGGAATTTCTGGTAGTGAGGAACAAGTGCGAATGCATCCAGCAGTGGCATTCTCAACTCAATCTCCTTGACTTGTTTTTCGAACAAGGCTTTGTATTTCTCGGTAAGCTGCTTCTTGAACCTCACTGGAAACGGTAGAGGAGGCTTGTACGTGGAGGGATGAATCTCGCAGGTCTGTCATCGGAACAGCAGGTTCCTTAATAGCTTCAGGTTCGACAGCTTCACTGGCTCGATTGGGTCTTTGACTGCTTCTACTAGGTTCTCCATCTGAGCGTCATCCTGAACAAAATCCTCCCCATCTAATTCTGCACTGTCCTCAGTGACGTTTGGAACTCCTTGTCAGGGGCAATGTTTTCCCACTTCTCAGCGTAATGGCGTTGGCAAACTCCTTGGGGTTCTGAACAGCTTTCCTGGGAATTGGCCAGACTTTGGTGCAGAAGTAGAAACAGATTGGCCTTCCATATACCTTATTTTCGAATTCAAAGCTTCAAACTTGACGTTCAGATCATTGTAGGAACATTCCATCCTCTGACTAAGGTCAGCAAACTTCTTAGCAGTATCCATAGAACCACTAGCTTGACCCTGAAGAATTTGTTGCATCATCTGCTTCATTTCTTGATCTGGGGTTGGTGTAGGCTGAACTGGTTGAGGGCGGAATCCGGCGGTGGTCCTGAGGGAGCTTGGTAACCCTGCTGGAACTGTTGTTTTGGAACGAATCCCGGATTATAAGGCACAAAAGGTTTTTGTTGCCCTTGCTGTTGTTGCGGCGGGTACACCTGATCTTGTGGATTAGCAACATTGGTACTTCGGTAAGACAAATTGGGGTTCGTCTTGTAGGGGTTGTAACCTTTGTTGTATCCACCCTGATTCTGAACATAGCTGATCTCTTCACTCGCTCACCCTCCCCATCTGGAACTTGGAAAGGGTCGTCCTCGAGACGAAGTGGACGCTCCTCGCTGGCTCAGCAAGATACGGTCAAGCTTCTCGTTGACATTCTTGAGGTCCTTCTTGTACTTTCTCTTCGACCCAGCGTCGCCGCGAAATGTGCGGTCATAATCCTCGTTGTAGTTGCCGTCGGACTGAGCGAGATTCTCCACCAGTTGCCAACCTTCATCGACATCCTTGTTCAGGAAGTTACCGTTAGAAGCGGTATCAAGCAGCATACGTATTTTGGGAAGGACACCACGGTAGAGAGTACTCAGTAATGACTCGTTGCTGAAACCATGATGTGGGCACTGGCTGTGGTAACCCTTGAAACGCTCCCATGCTTCACAGAATGATTCTGAGCTCTTCTGAGTGAAGCTGGAAATCTCATTCCTGAGACGTGCTGTTCGGAGTTGGAGAAAACTTGGCCAAGAATGCTTTCTTGCAACCATCCAGGTGGTGATTGATCCCTTGGGAAGGTTTTTCTCCCATTGATGAGCCTTGTCTCCCAGGGAGAAAGGGAAGAGGCGCAACTTGTAACCATCCTCACTCACGCCGTTGATCTTGGTAAGACCACAAAGACGGTCGAACTCGTCCAAATGGTCGAGTGGATCCTCCATAGGCAACCCGTGAAACTTGTTTCCTTGGATCATGGTGATCAGACCACTTTTGATCTCGAAGTTGTTGTTCGGCACGGCGGGAGGGACAATTCCAGCACGTTGAGTATGAGTGTTCGGTGCATCCCCATCACCAATGTTTCGCGGTCCCTGATGTGGTTCATTCTGGTGTTCCATAGTGACTTGTGTGGGATGATCAGTGGGTTGACGAGCTTGTCGTGGGCGTTACAACCGATTGATTTCGTCGATCACAGGAAGGAGATTCTGATGCCCTCTTGATCTGGTGTGCATGCAAGGTAACAGGTACCTGAGATGCAAAACAAACAAGCAGACAACCAAAACAAGTCAGTACTGAATGATAATTGTATCGAACTTAATCTTGCAATACTTGAAATCTTAAATGTAGCAAAACGAATCCCAAATGGCAACGGCGCCAAATTGATACTAGGATTTTTGTGTCTCCTAGTAGGTTCAATTAACCTTATGCGTTGTAATACTTAAGGTGTCAATCCAAATGGGACGTTGCTAGCAATCAAGATGCAATCAAGCAATCACAAGTTAAGCCAATTCAAAAGAGAGTTTTTCTAACAATCCTAGAATGGTCAAAATACAAAATGGAAACGAATCACAGAATCATAAACGAAAATGTATGACAAGTACCGAATAAGAATAAGTCAAACCGAAAACGATTCTAAGCATGAACAAACGAAATAGTTCCGGAATGTAATAAAATCAGAAAGAAAGAAGTCCTAAGGATGGGGTAATTGATGTCGGTGGAGTATTCTAGTCTACGAGTGTTTAACATACCTCAAGCAAACTATCCCTAAACAATGAACATCACAACTTAGCTAATCCAATCTCTTGGCAAAAGCTACTCAGACTCAACCACTTCCATACCTAGCTCTCGCTAGAGAAACGTGGTCGAGCAGGCATGACAAACAAGTTCATTCACGTCAACAAACATCCTAGACAACTAATCTCTTAGGCTAGGAACGTAAGTCTCTGGCACTAGTTGGTCAGACATTTCATCAAACACCTTTTGGGTGCGGAAATGTCTCGAACCTAGTTCCAATTGATCAGAGAGAAACTAGTAATTCTAACTCTAGTCCAGAAGGGAATCATACAATCAAAGCTTAAACACTCTACATCCTAAGATCCTCCACCTAATCTATCCCATCCTCAAGAACCTACACACTACTCAGATCCGAAAATCATAGTCAAGGATGCAAACACAGAAATCATTGAATCAAGCATAAAAGATAGATAAAAATAAGATGAACAACTTTGTAGAAGGAATCAAATGCAAAATCTCAATAAATCTCAACGATATCGGAATACAAGTCTCGAACGTATTGTGGCTAGGTTAAAAACCTTCTCGGAAGGAAAACAATACAAGATTAAAAGATAAGATGTCTCTGCAAAGACTTAACAAAATGTATATATAGTAGTCCAACATGGAAAGCCCTAAAACTTAAAACGACAAGGTAAAGCGTCGGTTTAGAAATCTCAAGCGTGTGAAACCAAACGTCTTTCTTCCCGACATGTGCGATCGAGTCCGTGTGCGTCGAATGGAATGCAATGTCATCATGGCTCGGACGGAAGACTGAGGAGTATGGCTCGGACGGATGCTGGGGAGCATGGCTCGGACGGATGCTGGGGAGCATGGCTCGATCAAACAAGCTGGAGTGCGTGGCGGAAGCATGGCTCGAGCGTGGTGTATACGCATCCACTAAAACGATGATAACTCTTGAACCACACCTCCGATTGACTTGAAATAAACGGCGTTGGAAAGATAACTCAATTCCTACAACTTTGATGAAGACGTCGAAAGCTAAATCCCACTCGAGTGGGATGGTTCGAACGGATGGCTCGGACGAAACAGAGATGGTGACAATGGCTCGGACGAAACGGAGATGGTGACAATGGCTCGACGAAACGGAGATGGTGACAATGGCTCGGACGAGACAGAGATGGTGACAATGGCTGACGAAACGGAGATGGTGACAATGGCTCGGACGAGAATGGCTTCCAACGTCTCCTAAATACCTGAAATACTCCAAAATGCACAATGTATGCAAGGATGATGCAAGAAATACCTAGATGCAAAGTGTATAGAAAGAACTAGAAAACGATGCAAACCAATGAGTTATCCTAGCTAAATGCATGACAAAAATAGGCTAAGGAGAGACAAAATATAGACATA
>CM043880.1:10112410-10294439 GCA_024034495.1 Camelina laxa
ATGATATGTCTATATTTTGTCTCTCCTTAGCCTATTTTTGTCATGCATTTAGCTAGGATAACTCTTGGTTTGCATCGTTTTCTAGTTCTTTCTATACACTTTGCACGTCTAGTATTTCTTGCATCATCCTTGCATACATTGTGCATTTTGGAGTATTTCAGGTATTTAGGAGACGTTGGAAAGCCATTCTCGTCCGAGCATTGTCACCATCTCCGTTTCGTCCGAGCCATTGTCACCATCTCTGTCTCGTCCGAGCCATTGTCACCATCTCCGTTTCGTCCGAGCCATTGTCACATCTCCGTTCTCCGAGCCATTGTCACCATCTCCGTTTCGTCGAGCCATTGTCACCATCTCCGTTTCGTCCGAGCCATTGTCACCATCTCTGTTTCGTCCGAGCCATCCGTTCGAACCATCCCACTCGAGTGGGATTTAGCTTTCGACGTCTTCATCAAAGTTGTAGGGAATTGAGTTATCTTTCCAACGCCGTTTATTTCAAGTCAATCGGAGGTGTGGTTCAAGAGTTATCATCGTTTTAGTGGATGCGTATACACCACGCTCGAGCCATGCTTCCCCGCCACGCACTCCAGCTTGTTTGATCGAGCCATGCTCCCCAGCATCCGTCCGAGCCATGCTCCTCAGCCTCCGTCCGAGCCATGATGACATTGCATTCCATTCGACGCACACGGACTCGATCGCACATGTCGGGAAGAAAGACGTTTGGTTTCACACGCTTCAAGAGATTTCTAAACCGACGCTTTACCTTGTCGTTTTAAGTTTTAGGGCTTTCCATGTTAGACTACTATATATACATTTTGTTAAGTCTTTGCAGAGACATCTTATCTTTTAATCTTGTATTGTTTTCCTTCCGAGAAGGTTTTTAACCTAGCCACAAAATACGTTCTGAGACTTGTATTCCGATATCGTTGAGATTTATTGAGATTTTGCATTTGATTCCTTCTACAAAGTTGTTCATCTTATTTTTATCTATCTTTTTATGCTTGATTCAATGATTTCTGTGTTTGCATCCTTGACTATGATTTTCGGATCTGAGTAGTGTGTAGGTTCTTGAGGATGGGATAGATTAGGTGGAGGATCTTAGGATGTAGAGTGTTTAAGCTTTGATTGTATGATTCCCTTCTGGACTAGAGTTAGAATTACTAGTTTCTCTCTGATCAATTGGAACTAGGTTCGAGACATTTCCGCACCCAAAAGGTGTTTGATGAAATGTCTGACCAACTAGTGCCAGAGACTTACGTTCCTAGCCTAAGAGATTAGTTGTCTAGGATGTTTGTTGACGTGAATGAACTTGTTTGTCATGCCTGCTCGACCACGTTTCTCTAGCGAGAGCTAGGTATGGAAGTGGTTGAGTCTGAGTAGCTTTTGCCAAGAGATTGGATTAGCTAAGTTGTGATGTTCATTGTTTAGGGATAGTTTGCTTGAGGTATGTTAAACACTCTGTAGACTAGAATACTCCACCGACATCAATTACCCCATCCTTAGGACTTCTTTCTTTCTGATTTTTATTACATTCCTGGAACTATTTCGTTTGTTCATGCTTAGAATCGTTTTCGGTTTGACTTATTCTTATTCGGTACTTGTCATACATTTTCGTTTATGATTCTGTGATTCGTTTCCATTTTGTATTTTGACCATTCTAGGATTGTTAGAAAAACACTCTTTTTGAATTGGCTTAACTTGTGATTGCTTGATTGCATCTTGATTGCTAGCAACGTCCCATTTGGATTGACACCTTAAGTATTACAACGCATAAGGTTAATTGAACCTACTAGGAGACACAAAAATCCTAGTATCAATTTGGCGCCGTTGCCATTTTGGATTCGTTTTGCTACATTTAAGATTTCAAGTATTGCAAGATTAAGTTCTGATACAATTATCATTCTGAGTACTGACTTTTTTGGTTGTCTGCTTGTTTGTTTTGCATCTCAGGTACCTGTTACCTTGCATGCACACAGATCAAGAGGGCATCAGAATCTCCTTCCTGTGATCGACGAAATCAATCGGTTGCAACGCCCACGACAAGCTCGTCAACCCACTGATCATCCACACAAGTCACTATGGAACACCAGAATGAACCACATCAGGGACCGCGAAACATTGGTGCTGGGATGCACCGAACACTCATACTCAACGTGCTGGAATCGTCCCTCCCGCCGTGCCGAACAACAACTTCGAGATCAAAAGTGGTCTGATCACCATGATCCAAGGAAACAAGTTTCACGGGTTGCCTATGGAGGATCCACTCGACCATTTGGACGAGTTCGACCGTCTTTGTGGTCTTACCAAGATCAACGGCGTGAGTGAGGATGGTTACAAGTTGCGCCTCTTCCCTTTCTCCCTGGGAGACAAGGCTCATCAATGGGAGAAAAACCTTCCCAAGGGATCAATCACCACCTGGGATGGTTGCAAGAAAGCATTCTTGGCCAAGTTTTTCTCCAACTCCAGAACAGCACGTCTCAGGAATGAGATTTCCAGCTTCACTCAGAAGAGCTCAGAATCATTCTGTGAAGCATGGGAGCGTTTCAAGGTTACCACAGCCAGTGCCCACACCATGGTTTCAGCAACGAGTCATTACTGAGTACTCTCTACCGTGGTGTCCTTCCCAAAATACGTATGCTGCTTGACACCGCTTCTAACGGTAACTTCCTGAACAAGGATGTCGATGAAGGTTGGCAACTGGTGGAGAATCTCGCTCAGTCCGACGGCAACTACAACGAGGATTATGACCGCACATTTCGCGGCGACGCTGGGTCTGAAGAGAAGTACAAGAAGGACCTCAAGAATGTCAACGAGAAGCTTGACCGTATCTTGCTGAGCCAGCAGAGGAGCGTCCACTTCGTCTCTGAGGACGACCCTTTCCAAGTTCCAGATGGGGAGGGTGAGCAGAGTGAAAAGATCAGCTATGTTCAGAATCAGGGTGGATACAACAAAGGTTACAACCCCTACAAGACGAACCCCAATTTGTCTTACGAAGTACCAATGTTGCTAATCCACAAGATCAGGTGTACCCGCCGCAACAACAACAGCAAGGGCAACAAAAACCTTTTGTGCCTTATAATCCGGGATTCGTTCCAAAACAACAGTTCCAGCAGGGTTACCAAGCTCCTCAGGACCACCGCCAGGATTCCGCCCTCAACCAGTTCAGCCTACACCAACCCCAGATCAAGAAATGAAGCAGATGATGCAACAAATTCTTCAGGGTCAAGCTAGTGGTTCTATGGATACTGCTAAGAAGTTTGCTGACCTTAGTCAGAGGATGGAATGTTCCTACAATGATCTGAACGTCAAGTTTGAAGCTTTGAATTCGAAAATAAGGTATATGGAAGGCCAATCTGTTTCTACTTCTGCACCAAAGTCTGGCCAATTCCCAGGGAAAGCTGTTCAGAACCCCAAGGAGTTTGCCAACGCCATTACGCTGAGAAGTGGGAAAACATTGCCTCCCAGACAAGGAGTTCCAAACGTCACTGGAGACAGTGCAGAATTAGATGGGGGGGATTTTGTTCAGTATGACGCTCAGATGGAGAACCCAGTAGAAGCAGTCAAAGACCAAATCGAGCCAGTGAAGCTGTCAGAACCTGAAGCTATTAAGGAACCTGCTGTTCCTGATGACAGACCTGCGAGATTCATCCTCCACCGTACAAGCCTCCTCTACCGTTTCCAGTGAGGTTCAAGAAGCAGCTTACTGAGAAATACAAAGCCTTGTTCGAAAAACAAGTCAAGGAGATTGAGTTGAGAATGCCACTGCTGGATGCATTCGCACTTGTTCCTCACTACCAGAAATTCCTCAAGGACTTAGTGATGGAGAGATCAAAGGAAGTTCAAGGCATGGTGGTACTAAGTCTTGAATGCAGTGCAATCATCCAGAAGAAGGTTGTACCCAAAAGCTCAAAGATCCTGGATCATTCACTCTACCCTGCTCCATTGGACCTATGCCTTTTGATAAGTGTCTATGTGATCTTGGCGCTTCAGTCAATCTAATGCCGTTCTCTGTGGCTAAGAGGTTGGGTTTCACAAGGTTTAAGGGTTGTGACATCTCCCTCATCCTTGCAGATAGATCAGTGAGACTTCCACATGGTATTTTGGAAGACTTACCTGTCAGGATCAGAGACGTGGAAGTGCCAACTGACTTTGTGGTTCTGGAGATGGATGAAGAACCAAAAGAGCCTCTGATCTTAGGAAGACCGTTCCTAGCGACTGCTGGAGCCATCATTGATGTCAGGAATGGCAAGATTGATCTCAATATGGGTGACGACTTCATCATGAAGTTTGACATCAAGGATACTTTGAAGAAGCCAACAATAGGAGGACAAATCTTCTACATTGAAGAGATGGATAAGTTGGCTGATGAGTTGTTGGAGGAACTAGCTGAGGAGGACCATCTAAAAACTGCTCTAACCAAGGATGGAGAAGACGGGTTCCTGCATGAGGAAACCACTTGTTACAAGAATCTGCTAGACTCCCACAGAGAAATAAATGGGCAAGAGGAGTTCGAGCAACTATCTGACGCGGATGGGGTATGTGTAGTTGAGACAGAGGGTTCAGAACGAAAAGTCTCCCATTCGACCGTCGTCAGGACCCGAATCGAGACACCGACATCCCACTCAATCGAGCCATCACTCGAGTCGTACACCTTCCACTCGACCGTGACCGCTCCTGACTCCCATGCTGACGACTGGTCAGAACTGAAGGCTCCAAAGGTAGAACTCAAAACTCTTCCTTCGGGGCTCAGGTACGTTTTTCTGGGAACCAATTCTACTTATCCTGTCATAGTGAATGCTAGGTTGAGTGATGATGAATTGGGGTTGCTAGTAACTGAGCTAAAAAAGTTTAGAAAGGCCATAGGTTATTCTTTAGATGATATCAAAGGAATCTCACCTAGTCTTTGCACACATAGGATCAATCTTGAAAATGAGTCTTATGCCAGTATTGAACCCCAAAGAAGATTGAACCCTAATCTGAAAGAAGTAGTAAAGAAAGAAATCCTAAAACTGCTTGATGCTGGAGTTATCTATCCTATCTCTGATAGTACTTGGGTATCTCCAGTGCACTGTGTACCTAAGAAGGGAGGAATAACTGTAATTAAAAATGAAAAAAATGAGTTAATCCCAACTAGGACCATCACAGGACATAGGATGTGCATTGATTATAGGAAATTGAATGCTGTGTCTAGGAAAGATCATTTTCCTCTGCCTTTCATTGATCAAATGTTGGAAAGACTAGCTAGTCATCCTTATTACTGTTTCCTTGATGGGTATAGTGGATTCTTCCAAATCCCTATCCACCCAAATGATCAGGAAAAGACAACCTTTACTTGTCCCTATGGCACTTTTGCCTACAGACGCATGCCATTTGGTTTGTGCAATGCTCCTGCCACCTTTCAGAGGTGCATGACTTCAATTTTCTCGGATTTAATTGAGGAGTCAGTGGAAGTTTTTGGACGACTTCTCTGTATACGGTTCCACTTTCTCCTCCTGTTTGTTGAATCTGTGCAGGGTATTGACGCGATGTGAGGAGACGAACCTGGTGCTGAACTGGGAGAAATGCCACTTCATGGTTGAAGAAGGGATCGTTCTGGGACACAAGATTTCTGAGAAAGGAATTGAGGTTGACAAAGCTAAGATTGAGGTCATGGTTCAGCTTCAACCGCCTAAGACAGTGAAGGACATCCGAAGCTTTCTGGGACACGCTGGGTTTTACAGGAGATTCATCAAAGATTTCTCGAAAATTGCAAGACCATTGACAAGGTTACTGTGCAAGGAGGTTGAATTCGAATTCGATGCAGCATGTCTGGAAGCCTTCAGCACAATCAAGGAGGCTTTGGTTTCGGCACCCATAGTACAAGCTCCGAATTGGGATCATCCTTTTGAGATCATGTGTGATGCTTCAGACTTCGCAGTTGGAGCAGTTCTGGGACAGCGAATTGACAAGAAGCTTCATGTCATCTACTACGCCAGTCGCACCTTGGACGAGACTCAAGGAAGGTATGCCACCACAGAGAAGGAACTCCTAGCAGTTGTGTTTGCATTCGAAAAATTCAGGAGTTACCTTGTGGGTTCAAAGGTCATAGTGTATACTGACCATGCTGCTCTGAGACATATCTACTCGAAGAAGGATACCAAACCGAGACTGTTGAGATGGATTCTGCTACTTCAGGAGTTCGACATGGAGATTGTTGACAAGAAAGGCATAGAGAATGGAGTTGCAGACCACTTGTCAAGGATGAGGATTGAAGATGCTGTTCCAATAGATGACTCGATGCCTGAGGAACAACTTCTGGTCGCCCAGGTTTGTGAGCAGATGCATGACAACGGGGTTGAGAACCTAAAAATCAACTGTATGGCGATCACATCAGATACTGCACCATGGTATGCTGATTTCGTGAATTACAAGGTCTGTGGAGAAGTTCCTGATGACATGGATCCCTACAGGAAGAAGAAGTTTTTCAGAGAAGTCAACCATTACTTCTGGGATGAACCCTATCTGTACAAGAGAAGTTCTGACGGTCTGTTCAGAAGATGCATAGCAGAAGAGGAAGTACAGGGAGTGCTTGAGCACTGTCATGGCTCCACCTATGGAGGTCACTTCGCCACGTTCAAGACAGCTCAGAAGGTTCTTCAAGCAGGTCTCTGGTGGCCAACCTTGTTCAAGGACGCTCACAGTTTCATCACCAAGTGTGATGCTTGTCAGAGGATGGGCAACATCACAAGGAGGAACGAGATGCCCCAGAATCCGATCCTGGAAGTAGAGATATTTGACGTTTGGGGGATAGACTTCATGGGACCTTTCAACCCTCCATCAAATGGAAATGTCTATATTCTGGTGGCAGTTGATTATGTTTCTAAGTGGGTTGAAGCCATTGCCAGTCCTACCAATGATCACAAGGTCGTTTTAAAGTTGTTCAAGAGTATAATTTTTCCACGGTATGGGATACCCAGAGCAGTGATAAGTGATGGTGGAACTCACTTCGTCAACAAGGTGTTTGAGAGTATGCTGAAAAAATATGGGGTCAAGCACAAGGTGTCTACTGCGTATCACCCTCAGACCAGCGGGCAGGTTGAAGTTTCGAATAAGCAGATCAAGGGAATCTTGTCAAGGATTGTTGGGGTTTCGAAGAAAGATTGGTCTGTCAAGCTGGACGAGACACTCTGGGCATACAGAACAGCGTTCAAGACGCCAATAGGACGAACACCATTTCAGCTGATCTACGGTAAGGCATGTCACCTCCCTGTTGAGGTTGAGTACAAGGCGCTCTGGGCTATCAAGTTGTTGAACTTGGATATTGACACAGCTCAGGCTAAGAGAACTCTTGACATCCATGAGTTGGAAGAAATAAGACTTGATGCTTATGAGAGTTCCAAGATTTACAAGGAAAGGACAAAGAATTTTCATGACAAGAAGATTACAGTCAAGGAGCTCACGACTGGAGATCAGGTTTTGCTTTTCAACTCCAAACTTAAGTTATTTCCTGGAAAGCTTAAGTCACGGTGGTCTGGACCTTTTGAAGTCAAGGAAGTTCTGCCATTCGGAGCTATCACTCTTCTGAACAAGGATGGTAGTGAATTCATTGTAAATGGTCAGAGAGTCAAGAAATATTTAGCTGATCAAGTCCGACCAGAGGGGTTTTCTGTGCTCCTCTATGAACCCCCAAAAGCCTAAAAAGCTGAAAAGTCAAGCTAGTGACTTTAAACAAGCTCACTTGGGAGGAAGTCCCAAAGGTATCACTGTAAATATTTTTTTTTTAGGACCCTTGTCTTTTTAATTTTTGTTTTTGATTTTCTTGTGTTCAGGAATCTACAGAAAGGAGTAAAAGCAACAGAAAAAAATAGCAGTCAAAGGAGTGAGTTCAGTTCAGAATGACGTCAAGTATGAGGAGTTCTACAGAAAAGAAATAGAGGATACAGAGATAAGCAGAGTGAAAGAACTTTGGGGAGAAAATTTTTTTTACAAAAAAAAAAAAAAAAAAAAAAAAAATGTATGGGAAACACTCACCCACTTGCTCTTTTCCTCCCCCACGAGATTTTTCAACTCTCTTGTCCCATCATCACCCATCCCTCTCTTGTTCCCTCTCACCAAACACATCAACTTTGTATCCCATCTTCCCACATCAACCCACCACCACACTCCATCTCTCCCCCTTTATGTCGACATATCATCTCTTCCCTCTTCCTATTTATTACACAACTCTCTCAACTCTCTCCCCTCTCCCCAACCAACAAACACTCTCACCTTTCACTCTCCCTTGCTAGACCTGCCGACGAGAACTGCTGCCTCCATCGAGCCACACTTCCGATCGAGCATTCGTCCTCGTCGTGTCCGCCGCTGCCGTCTGCTCTCGTCCGAGCCATTATCGTCCACCCCGCGAAGCTCCGCTCGAGACACTCACCAACCGCCTCTCTCGAGATACTGTTCCACACCTCGTTCGAGCCATCAGCTCAAGCCGTCGCTTCTCTTCGTCCCGTCCGAGCCACTGCGACCATCTCGTCCCGTCCGAGCCACTGCGACCATCTCGTCCCGTCCGAGCCACTGCGACAATCTCGTCCCGTCCGAGCCACTGCGACCATCTCGCTCCCGTCCGAGCCGTGATTCCCGTCGCCACTTTAAATTGTCGATCGAGCCACTGTCACAATCTCTGTTTCGAACGAGTCATCCTCACTATCATTGATTTTTGCGATTTGTATTATTGTCCGATCACTAACCTACTAATCTTTGATTTTGAGTTTGAATTGTCTCAGCTTTGCAATGTCTGACAATTTTTGGGACGAGATGTATGATAAGTATGGTTGTCAGGTACCAGGACGTGTTGCTACTTCTAAGCCGCCTACGCAAGGTGCTGGGTCAAGCAGACCAGACAAACCGCTCTCTAAGAGCAAGAGTCGCGGGAAGCGACCGGCACAAGCTTCAAACTCAAAGGAGGACGGGAGTGATTACGAATAGGAGGAACCTGCGTTGCGCTCAACACTACCTCCCAGAAAATCGGTCAGACGGAAGAGCGCTGAGACGAAATTAACTCCCAAGGAATACTACAAGCTGTTCCAGCAGATGGAGTTCGAGGGAACAAGATATCCCCATGTTGAGACTATGCAGCAACTCGGGATTTTGGAGGATGTTCAGTATCTGTTTAGGCGGTGCCATCTAGAGAGAATCATGAACACACCCAAAAACGGATACAGGGAGGAGACAATTCAGTTCCTCTGTACTCTGGAGATACATCTGTATGCGGATGAGCCGGGAATGATGTCTGATGGAGGTCTGGGCTACATTACATTTCGCGTTCATGGCCAGTTCTACACTCTCAGTTTCAGAACTCTCGAAGAGATGTTTGGATTTCCCAGCGGAACGGGGACTACGCCGCAGTTCGATCGGGATGAGATATCCGCACTCTGGGCAACGATTGGGAGCACGCCCACATTCACTTCCTCAAAGACAAAAGCGCTGAACGTGCGAAGCCCAGTGTTGCGTTACTTCCAGAAGGCGATCACCAATGCATTTTACGCTAAAGAGGTCAAGGGATACATAACGAATGGCGAGCTAGAGATGATCGATTTGGCGCTTAAGGGACTGTCATTCACTGCCATGGATTGCACCGCGCTGCAAGGTGACATATCCAACACTTCCGTCTTGCTCTACCTTATCAACTACATGCTGACATACAAGCATTGGGTCTCGCGACTAAGCCTCAACCACACTCCCGGAGTGATGTGCATGGGAGGCATCGTGACTTGGTTCCTTGAGGCTGCTGGCGTCCCCCTACACTCTGAGTCGCACCCACCACGTTGGATAGACATCAGCAACCTGCGACAGCTACGCACTTTAGATTGGGGTTTGAGGCATGGAAAGTTGCTCTACAAGTTTGTGCATCCTGCGGTGGGTCCCTCGCGATTACTACTCCCTTGCGTCGACTTGACCACCATCTTGAGGGGCGAGCATATCGAGTTCATTCCCCCCGCGGATACTCTCTACAATTCCGAAGCTGAGGAGGAACATGTTGACGTCGCGGAAGCACAGACCGACCCAATGGAGGAGGACACCGAGGAATACCGCCCAGAGCAGTTCTACTTTGAGGAGTACACAGATCCAAGGATGGCAAAGGGAGTCAGAGCAGCGCATCACCGCCTCAACCAACTTCAGCGATGGGGGAAGGCACGAGACAAGGCGTTCAGCAGTTTCACCAAAACTATCAAGAGCTTCATGCGTAAGTTTAGCTGCTCGACTTCCACGACCGCCATTCCTAGGTCTGTCCCCGAGGACACCAGACCAATGCCAGGACGTGCCTCCGCGACCTAGAGCGAACACCTCTCCAGTCCAATCTCCAGCTCGCCAATCTTCATATGTGTCCCGGCAGCGTCAACCTACACCCACTCCTTCACGCCACTCGTCACACGAGTCTAGGGAGAGACAAAGACGTAGATCGAGAGGTTCCAGAGCCTCTTCTAGTCATCGTTCAGCGCGTCGTTCTGCAACTCGAGATGAGCACGACCGTGGGGTTGAGGTTGAGCAGCGGGATGCGCCTCAGAACATGCACGGGGTTGAGCAGCATGTCGAACATCAAGGCGATTATCAGCCTACTGAGGTGGTTGTGCTAGTATCGGACCATGGTGAGTCCAGAGTCGACGACATGCAGTGCGACGAGCAACCAAATGTTTATCAGAACACCCAAGCAGTAGAGCAGCAAGTCGACCAACCAGCTCAAGTCGCTCCTGCGGATCCCGAACAAGAGGAAGGACAGAGTCAGTATCACGCTCCTCCTTGGGCGAGCACAGACAACTTCTTCTACTACTGAGGTACTCCGACGTTTCCTTTGTACATACCATTTCATTCCTGCATTGTTCTGTTGTGATTCTTAAATCCTCCTGCAAATTTTTCTTACACAGGAGACTGTGTAATTTAAGTTTGGGGGGAGGTTTGAGATGATGTATCTGATGTTGTGTTCTGTGATTCTTATTTTAATCTTTGCATCATATCATGTTTGAGTTTGCATCCATCTATTGTAAAAAAAAAAAAAAAAAAAAAAAAAAAAATCGAAAATTTCCACAAAAACACATTGTTCATGTAGCTTGCACTTGCATATTAGGATTGAGTCTAGTGTCATTCGTATAGGGTTGTTGCACTTAGCATAGGGGTTGATGATGATTGTAACCTTGGTAGCATGCTGGATTCAATAGGATAGGATCAAGGCCCTTGTTATTAGTTCTTTGATGCATGTTGATTGAACTTGAAAATGTAAGATTGAAGCATGTTTTGATTGACGTTATTCCCTATCTATCTGAACCTAATCCTGACTTGCAATTATCTTGTTATGCATTGAAGTTGAACTCATGGATACCATATACATACTTGGATTGTCTTTCACATTTTTACCACCCTTGTCAATCCAAGTAGCTGATTCCCATCTTTGGAACAGTTTCCCGCACCTTAACCAACCGTTCTTTCAAGCCAATGGTATTCTTGAGTGTCAGGCCTTTTCCGAGTTGAGCTTGTTAGAAAGTGTTAGGTTTTAACCGACAAGAGTAGGATCCTGTGTAGTTCTAGTTCGCGTTATCCGGACTAGTAGGACTAGGTGAGAACTCGATTATGGGTATTGGGTATGGATTTGTGCAGAAGAGTGAAGTGCAAAAGAAAGTAAAGGGTAGAAGTCTTTAGGAGGGGATGTGTTTTTCAAGGTTTACAAGTCTAGTAAAGGATTTGGGTTGAGCAAAATAATGAGTTATTGGTTCTGTGCATAAAACGAAAAGATTAGACAAAGAAAAGAAAGTAAAATGTTTAAGATGTCTAGATTCCTTAGAAGAAAAGGAAAAGAACCTTACTGATAATAAAGATTTCCCAATCCGCTAGAATGATAAGAAGTGAACTCCTCCTAAGACCAAGTATAAAGAGTGAAAGAATGGGTTTGAGATGATGTTTCCGATGAAGGGTAGAGATAGGACCAACTTCGGTTTGGAATGTTCTTTGGGTAGACAGGACGCTGCTCTTGTATGTATCAGTTGGTTTCAACCTTTAGCCTTCTCTTAAGCTCAACTCATTTTCGTGAGAGAACCTTGTCTTGTATTGATGAAACCACGCGAGAAGGAGACAATCTAAGTCTCTAACCTTTCACCCTAGCCAAATGAGTTCAACGACATTGCTTAGCTTGATTCACGGTTCTCTGTTAATGAATGTTAAAGGGAATGATTGATAGGATTGCGTGTGTAGAAAAAAAAATATAGAGTTCCTTCACCATGCATCATAGAACTAAGAACAAGGACCTTGATTCTAACTATTTTATTTAGCATGTTTTAGGTTCTGAGACCCCATCTTCACACCTCTTTCTCCATACTCTATTCTTGATTGTTTGCTTGAGGGCAAGCAAAGAGTAAGTTTGGGGAGTTGATATGTCTATATTTTGTCTCTCCTTAGCCTATTTTTGTCATGCATTTAGCTAGGATAACTCATTGGTTTGCATCGTTTTCTAGTTCTTTCTATACACTTTGCACGTCTAGGTATTTCTTGCATCATCCTTGCATACATTGTGCATTTTGGAGTATTTCAGGTATTTAGGAGACGTTGGAAGCCATTCTCGTCCGAGCCATTGTCACCATCTCCGTTTCGTCCGAGCCATTGTCACCATCTCCGTTTCGTCCGAGCCATTGTCACCATCTCCGTTTCGTCCGAGCCATTGTCACCATCTCCCGTTTCGGTCCGAGCCATTGTCACCATCTCCGTTTCGTCCGAGCCATTGTCACCATCTCTGTTTCGTCCGAGCCATCCGTTCGAACCATCCCACTCGAGTGGGATTTAGCTTTCGACGTCTTCATCAAAGTTGTAGGGAATTGAGTTATCTTTCCAACGCCGTTTATTTCAAGTCAATCGGAGGTGTGGTTCAAGAGTTATCATCGTTTTAGTGGATGCGTATACACCACGCTCGAGCCATGCTTCCCCGCCACGCACTCCAGCTTGTTTGATCGAGCCATGCTCCCCAGCATCCGTCCGAGCCATGCTCCCCAGCATCGTCGAGCCATGCTCCCAGCATCCGTCCGAGCCATGATGACATTGCATTCCATTCGACGCACACGGACTCGATCGCACATGTCGGGAAGAAAGACGTTTGGTTTCACACGCTTCAAGATTTCTAACCGACGCTTTACCTTGTCGTTTTAAGTTTTAGGGCTTTCCATGTTGGACTACTATATATACATTTTGTTAAGTCTTTGCAGAGAACATCTTATCTTTTAATCTTGTATTGTTTTCTTCCGAGAAGGTTTTTAACCTAGCCACAATACGTTCTGAGACTTGTATTCCGATATCGTTGAGATTTATTGAGATTTTGCATTTGATTCCTTCTACAAAGTTGTTCATCTTATTTTTATCTATCTTTTTATGCTTGATTCAATGATTTCTGTGTTTGCATCCTTGACTATGATTTTCGGATCTGAGTAGTGTGTAGGTTCTTGAGGATGGGATAGATTAGGTGGAGGATCTTAGGATGTAGAGTGTTTAAGCTTTGATTGTATGATTCCCTTCTGGACTAGAGTTAGAATTACTAGTTTCTCTCTGATCAATTGGAACTAGGTTCGAGACATTTCCGCACCCAAAAGGTGTTTGATGAAATGTCTGACAACTAGTGCCAGAGACTTACGTTCCTAGCCTAAGAGATTAGTTGTCTAGGATGTTTGTTGACGTGAATGAACTTGTTTGTCATGCCTGCTCGACCACGTTTCTCTAGCGAGAGCTAGGTATGGAAGTGGTTGAGTCTGAGTAGCTTTTGCCAAGAGATTGGATTAGCTAAGTTGTGATGTTCATTGTTTAGGGATAGTTTGCTTGAGGTATGTTAAACACTCTGTAGACTAGAATACTCCACCGACATCAATTACCCATCCTTAGGACTTCTTTCTTTCTGATTTTTATTACATTCCTGGAACTATTTCGTTTGTTCATGCTTAGAATCGTTTTCGGTTTGACTTATTCTTATTCGGTACTTGTCATACATTTTCGTTTATGATTCTGTGATTCGTTTCCATTTTGTATTTTGACCATTCTAGGATTGTTAGAAAAACACTCTTTTTGAATTGGCTTAACTTGTGATTGCTTGATTGCATCTTGATTGCTAGCAACGTCCCATTTGGATTGACACCTTAAGTATTACAACGCATAAGGTTAATTGAACCTACTAGGAGACACAAAATCCTAGTATCAACCTAATGCCTAACAAAAAAATTAGAATTAAACGGAATTAATCGGGTAGATAATTTAAGGTTATTTTAATTAAATTTTAAAAATATATAGGTAAATTATTATATAATATATAATTCTACCTATTTATGTTAGAAAATATATTCAAATAAATAATAAAATTATAGTATAGTTTTAAAATTATGAGCAATCAAATATAATTTTAATTTTTTTTTATTTTTATTAATTTGTACATTACCTATTATAAACTCCACAAACCTCATTAATTATCTAAATAATAATAAAATATATTTGGTTTATATTTGGGCTCCAAAAATAATCGGTATACAAAAAATTAAGTGAGAAGAATCAAGATTAGACGGTTATAATCAATCAGACAGACATTATTAGATAATCGATGTAGATGGAATTAATCTAATTAATCGCGAGTAGGGAGAGAGTGGACTTAGTAATCTTATGTGTGTAAATTACACCGTGGTAATCGGAGGTAATAGAGGGATTTTTAAAACCTGGCCATATTAATATTAAAACATATATTTTTTGGGTAAGAGTTATGTAAGCAACGTTAGCCAAACACAAAAAACAAAAAAAACCAAAAAGAGCGAGGCAGTAAAGAAATATCAAGAGATTGACTAGTGGTTAACCAAAAACAAAAAGACTAAGAGAGGGTTATTGGTTCTACACCTTTAATGGATTTGGAAATCCAAACAAAAATCATATGTTATTCAATCATTGATTTTAACAGTATTTTAGATCATAGAACCAATCAGATCATTTTGAATAATATTTTTAAATCAATGATTGAATACATATGTTTTTGTTTGGATTCCAATCCATTTTAAATTGTAGAACCAATAACCCTTCTTAGTCTTTTTTTTTGGTTAACCACTAGTCAATCTCTTGATATTTCTTTACTTTGCCTCTCTCTTTTTTTTTTTATGTTTTTTTGTTTGCTAACCGTTGCTTACATAACTCTTACAAAAATAATTTTTTAATATTAACTATGTCACTGTTTTAAAAAATCCTTTATACCACCGTTACACGGTGTAATTTACACACATAAGCTTATCTAAGTCCATCTCTCTATCTGATTAATAATTAATTTCATCTAACATCGATTATCTAATGTATGTCTGTCTGATTTGCTTAATACCGTCTAATCTATTACTTCTCATTCTTAATTTTTTTTGTATACCGATTATTTTTGGACCAAAATATAAACAAATATATATTTTATTTATGTATTAATAGATAATTTACTGACAGAGTTTGTGCTGTTTTATAATCGGTAATGTACAAATTATTAATAAAAATAAAAAAAAAATTAAAAATTAATATTTTTATGTTATTTCTCAATATTTTAAAACCTATACATAATTTTATATTTATTTGATAATATTTTAACAATAAATAGAATTATATATATATATAATACTGATATTTTTATAAACTTTAATAAAATAACTCTTAATTAATCTCCGATTAATTCCGTTAATTTCTAATTTTTTTGTTTCGGCATTAGGTTGATACTAGGATTTTTGTGTCTCCTAGTAGGTTCAATTAACTTATGCGTTGTAATACTTAAGGTGTCAATCCAAATGGGACGTTGCTAGCAATCAAGATGCAATCAAGCAATCACAAGTTAAGCCAATTAAAAAGAGTGTTTTTCTAACAATCCTAGAATGGTCACAAAACAAATGGAAACGAATCACAGAATCATAAACGAAATGTATGACAAGTACCGAATAAGAATAAGTCAAACCGAAAACGATTCTAAGCATGAACAAACGAAATAGTTCCAGGAATGTAATAAAAATCAGAAAGAAAGAAGTCCTAAGGATGGGTAATTGATGTCGGTGGAGTATTCTAGTCTACAGAGTGTTTAACATACCTCAAGCAAACTATCCCTAACAATGAACATCACAACTTAGCTAATCCAATCTCTTACCAGCAGTTGACTCAATTCTACTTCCATACCTAGCTCTCGCTAGAGAAACGTGGTCGAGCAGGCATGACAAACAAGTTCATTCACGTCAACAAACATCCTAGACAACTAATCTCTTAGGCTAGGAACGTAAGTCTCTGGCACTAGTTGTCAGACATTTCATCAAACACCTTTTGGGTGCGGAAATGTCTCGAACCTAGTTCCAATTGATCAGAGAGAAACTAGTAATTCTAACTCTAGTCCAGAAGGGAATCATACAATCAAAGCTTAAACACTCTACATCCTAAGATCCTCCACCTAATCTATCCCATCCTCAAGAACCTACACACTACTCAGATCCGAAAATCATAGTCAAGGATGCAAACACAGAAATCATTGAATCAAGCATAAAAAGATAGATAAAAATAAGATGAACAACTTTGTAGAAGGAATCAAATGCAAAATCTCAATAAATCTCAACGATATCGGAATACAAGTCTCAGAACGTAATTTGTGGCTAGGTTAAAAACCTTCTCGGGAAGAAAACAATACAAGATTAAAAGATAAGATGTTTCTGCAAAGACTTAACAAAATGTATATATAGTAGTCTAACATGGAAAGCCCTAAAACTTAAAACGACAAGGTAAAGCGTCGGTTAGAAATCTTGAAGCGTGTGAAACCAAACGTCTTTCTTCCCGACATGTGCGATCGAGTCCGTGTGCGTCTAAATGGAAGCTGGCTCAACAGGATTCTTACGGATTTGGAGCTGAGTTTTAAATGCTGGACGGATGCTGAGACTGATTTAATTTACCAAAGCTCGAGAGTTAAGGGGAGCTTGGCTTGAAGCATGTAATTTATCTGACTAATACGCATAACTCTGAAAACATAACTCTTGATTTCCAAATAAACGATTGAAAAATAACTCAATTCGTTTAACTTTAATCAATTGGTCAATTTGAAAATCCCAAAACTCTAAATCTATGGTTTGATTTTGAGGCTCGGACGAAACAGAGATGGTGACAATGGCTCGACGAAACGGAGATGGTGACAATGGCTCGGGAAACGGAGATGGTGACAATGGCTCGGACGAAACGGAGATGGTGACAATGGCTCGGACGAAACGGAGATGGTGACAATGGCTCGGACGAAACGGAGATGGTGACAATGGCTCGGACGAGAATGGCTTCCAACGTCTCCTAAATACCTGAAATACTCCAAAATGCACAATGTATGCAAGGATGATGCAAGAAATACCTAGACGTGCAAAGTGTATAGAAAGAACTAGAAAACGATGCAAACCAATGAGTTATCCTAGCTAAATGCATGATAAAAATAGGCTAAGGAGAGACAAAATATAGACATATCAACTCCCCCAAACTTACTCTTTGCTTGCCCTCAAGCAAACAATCAAGAATAGAGTATGGAGAAGAGGTGTGAAGATGGGGTCTCAGAACCTAAAACATGCTAAATAAAATAGTTAGAATCAAGGTCTTTGTTTTTAGTTCTATGATGCATGGTGAAGGAACTCTATATTTTTTTCTACACACGCAATCCTATCAATCATTCCCTTTAACATGCATTAACAGAGAACCCTGATTCAAGCTAAGCAATGTCGTTGAACTCATTTGGCTAGGGTGAAAGGTTAGAGACTTAGATGGTCTCCTTCTCGAGTGGTTTCATCAATACAAGACAAGATTCTCTCACGAAAATGAGTTGAGCTTAAGAGAAGGCTAAAGGTTGAAACCAACTGATACATACAAGAGCAGCGCCCTGTCTACCCAAAGAACGTTCCAAACCGAAGTTGGTTCTACCCTTCATCACAAACATTGTCTCAAACCCAATCTTTCATTCTTTACACTTGGTCTTAGGAGGAGTTCACTTCTTATCATTCTAGCGGATTGGGAAATCTTTATTATCAGTGAGGTTCTTTTTCTTTTCTTCTAAGGAATCTAGACATCTTAAACATTTTACTTTCTTTTCTTTGTCTAATCTTTTCGTTTTATGCCAGAACCAATAACTCATTATTTTGCTCAACCCAAATCCTTTACTAGACTTGTAAACCTTGAAAACACATCCCCCTCCTAAAGACTTTCTACCCTTTACTTTCTTTTTACACTTCACTCTTCTGCACAAAACCATACCCAATACCCAAAATTCGAGTTCTCACCTAGTCCTACTAGTCCGGATAATGCGAACTAGAACTACACAGGATCCTACTCTTGTCGGTTAAAACCTAACACTTTCTAACAAGCTCAACTCGGAAAAGGCCTGACACTCAAGAATACCATTGGCTTGAAAGAACGGTTGGTTAAGGGTGCGGGAAACTGTTCCAAAGATGGGAATCAGCTACTTGGATTGACAAGGGTGGTAAAAATGTGAAAGACAATCCAAGTATGTATATGGTATCCATGAGTTCAACTTCAATGCATAACAAGATAATTGCAAGTCAGGATTAGGTTCAGATAGATAGGGAATAATGTCAATTCAAAACATGCTTCAATCTTACATTTTCAAGTTCAATCAACATGCATCAAAGAACTAATAACAAGGGCCTTGATCCTATCCTATTGAATCCAGCATGCTACCAAGGTTACAATCATCATCAACCCCAATGCTAAGTGCAACAACCCTATACGAATGACACTAGACTCAATCCTAATATGCAAGTGCAAGCTACATGAACAATGTGTTTTTGTGGAAATTTTCGATTTTTTTTTTTTTTTTTTTTTTTTTTTTTTTTTTTTTTACAATAGATGGGTGCAAACTCAAACATGATATGATGCAAAGATTAAAATAAGAATCACAGAACACAACATCAGATACATCATCTCAAACCCTCCCCCAAACTTAAATTACACAGTCTCCTGTGTAAGAAAAATTTGCAGGAGGATTTAAGAATCACAACAGGAACAATGCAGGAATGAAATGGTATGTACAAAGGAAACGTCGGAGTACCTCAGTAGTAGAAGAAGTTGTCTGTGCTCGCCCAAGGAGGAGCGTGATACTGACTCTGTCCTTCCTCTTGTTCGGGATCCGCAGGAGCGACTTGAGCTGGTTGGTCGACTTGCTGCTCTACTGCTTGGGTGTTCTGATAAACATTTGGTTGCTCGTCGCACTGCATGTCGTCGACTCTGGACTCACCATGGTCCGATACTAGCACAACCACCTCAGTAGGCTGATAATCGCCTTGATGTTCGACATGCTGCTCAACCCCGTGCATGTTCTGAGGCGCATCCCGCTGCTCAACCTCAACCCCACGGTCGTGCTCATCTCGAGTTGCAGAACGACGCGCTGAACGATGACTAGAAGAGGCTCTGGAACCTCTCGATCTACGTCTTTGTCTCTCCCTAGACTCGTGTGACGAGTGGCGTGAAGGAGTGGGTGTAGGTTGACGCTGCCGGGACACATATGAAGATTGGCGAGCAGGAGATTGGACTGGAGAGGGTGTTCGCTCTAGGGTCGCGGAGGCACGTCCTGGAATTGGTCTGGTGTCCTCGGGGACAGACCTAGGAATGGCGGTCGTGGAAGTCGAGCAGCTAAACTTACGCATGAAGCTCTTGATAGTTTTGGTGAAACTGCTGAACGCCTTGTCTCGTGCCTTCCCCCATCGCTGAAGTTGGTTGAGGCGGTGATGCGCTGCTCTGACTCCCTTTGCCATCCTTGGATCTGTGTACTCCTCAAAGTAGAACTGCTCTGGGCGGTATTCCTCGGTGTCCTCCTCCATTGGGACGGTCTGTGCTTCCGCGACGTCAACATGTTCCTCCTCAGCTTCGGAATTGTAGAGAGTATCCGCGGGGGGAATGAACTCGATATGCTCGCCCCTCAAGATTGTGGTCAAGTCGACGCAAGGGAGTAGTAATCGCGAGGGACCCACCGCAGGATGCACAAACTTGTAGAGCAACTTTCCATGCCTCAAACCCCAATCTAAAGTGCGTAGCTGTCGCAGGTTGCGGATGTCTATCCAACGTGGTGGGTGCGACTCAGAGTGTAGGGGGACGCCAGCAGCCTCAAGGAACCAAGTCACGATGCCTCCCATGCACATCACTCCGGGAGTGTGGTTGAGGCTTAGTCGCGAGACCCAATGCTTGTATGTCAGCATGTAGTTGATAAGGTAGAGCAAGACGGAAGTGTTGGATATGTCACCTTGCAGCGCGGTGCAATCCATGGCAGTGAATGACAGTCCCTTAAGCGCCAAATCGATCATCTCTAGCTCGCCATTCGTTATGTATCCCTTGACCTCTTTAGCGTAAAATACATTGGTGATCGTCTTCTGGAAGTAACGCAACACTGGGCTTCGCACGTTCAACGCTTTTGTCTTTGAGGAAGTGAATGTGGGCGTGCTCCCAATCGTTGCCCGGAGTGCGGATATCTCATCCCGATCGAACTGCGGCGTAGTCCCCGTTCCGCTGGGAAATCCAAACATCTCTTCGAGAGTTCTGAAACTGAGAGTGTAGAACTGGCCATGAACGCGAAATGTAATGTAGCCCAGACCTCCATCAGACATCATTCCCGGCTCATCCGCATACAGATGTATCTCTAGAGTACAGAGGAACTGAATTGTCTCCTCCCTGTATCCGTTTTTGGGTGTGTTCATGATTCTCTCTAGATGGCACCGTCTAAACAGATACTGAACATCCTCCAAAATCCCGAGTTGCTGCATAGTCTCAACATGGGGATATCTTGTTCCCTCGAACTCCATCTGCTGGAACAGCTCGTAGTATTCTTTGGGAGTTAATTTCGTCTCAGCGCTCTTCCGTCTGACCGATTTTCTGGGAGCTAGTGTTGAGCGCAACGCAGGTTCCTCCTGTTCGTAATCACTCCCGTCCTCCTTTGAGTTTGAAGCTTGTGCCGGTCGCTTCCCGTGACTCTTGCTCTTAGAGAGCGGTTTGTCTGGTCTGCTTGACCCAGCACCTTGCGTAGGCGGCTTAGAAGTAGCAACACGTCCTGGTACCTGACAACCATACTTATCATACATCTCGTCCCAAAAATTGTCAGACATTGCAAAGCTGAGACAATTCAAACTCAAAATCAAAGATTAGTAGGTTAGTGATCAGACAATAATACAAATCGCAAAAATCAATGATAGTGAGGATGACTCGTTCGAAACGGAGATTGTGACAGTGGCTCGATCGACAATTTAAAGTGGCGACGGGAATCACGGCTCGAACGGGAGCGAGATGGTCGCAGTGGCTCGGACGGGACGAGATTGTCGCAGTGGCTCGGACGGGACGAAGAGAAGCGACGGCTTGAGCTGATGGCTCGAACGAGGTGTGGAACAGAATCTCGAGAGAGGCGGTTGGTGAGTGTCTCGAGCGGAGCTTCGCGGGGTGGACGATAATGGCTCGGACGAGAGTAGACGGCAGCGGCGGACACGACGAGGACGATGGCTCGGTCGGAAGTGTGGCTCGATGGGAGCAGCAATTCTCGTCGGCAGGTCTAGCAAGGGAGAGTGAAAGGTGAGAGTGTTTGTTGGTTGGGGAGAGGGGAGAGAGTTGAGAGAATTGTGTAATAAATAGGAAGAGGGAAGAGATGATATGTCGACATAAAGGGGGAGAGATGGAGTGTGGTGGTGGGTTGATGTGGGAAGATGGGATACAAAGTTGATGTGTTTGGTGAGAGGGAGCAAGAGAGGGATGGGTGGTGATGGGACAAGAGAGTTGAAAAATCTCGTGGGGGAGGAAAAGAGCAAGTGGGTGAGTGTTTTCCATACATTTTTTTTTTTTTTTTTTTTTTTTTTTTTTTTTTTTGTTAGAAGAAAAATTTCTCCCCAAACTCCTTTTCACTCTGCTTATCTCTGTATTCTCTATTTCTTTTCTGTAGAACTCCTCATACTTGACGTTATTCTGAACTGAACTCACTCCTTTGACTGCTATTTTTTTTCTGTTGCTTTTACTCCCTTCTGTAGATTCCTGAACACAAGAAAATCAAAAACAAAAATTAAAAAAAAACAAGGGTCCTAAAAAAAATATTTACAGTGATACCTTTGGGACTTCCTCCCAAGTGAGCTTGTTTAAAGTCACTAGCTTGACTTTTCAGCTTTTTAGGCTTTTGGGGGTTCATAGAGGAGCACAGAAAACCCCTCTGGTCGGACTTGATCAGCTAAATATTTCTTGACTCTCTGACCATTTACAGTGAATTCACTACCATCCTTGTTCAGAAGAGTGATAGCTCCGAATGGCAGAACTTCCTTGACTTCAAAAGGTCCAGACCACCGTGACTTAAGCTTTCCAGGAAATAACTTAAGTTTGGAGTTGAAAAGCAAAACCTGATCTCCACTCGTGAGCTCCTTGACTATAATCTTCTTGTCATGAAAATTCTTTGTCCTTTCCTTGTAAATCTTGGAACTCTCATAAGCATCAAGTCTTATTTCTTCCAACTCATGGATGTCAAGAGTTCTCTTAGCCTGAGCTGTGTCAATATCTAAGTTCAGCAACTTGATAGCCCAGAGCGCCTTGTACTCAACCTCAACAGGGAGGTGACATGCCTTACCGTAGATCAGCTGAAATGGTGTTCGTCCTATTGGCGTCTTGAACGCTGTTCTGTATGCCCAGAGTGTCTCGTCCAGCTTGACAGACCAATCTTTCTTCGAAACCCCAACAATCCTTGACAAGATTCCCTTGATCTGCTTATTCGAAACTTCTACCTGCCCGCTGGTCTGAGGGTGATACGCAGTAGACACCTTGTGCTTGACCCCATATTTTTTCAGCATACTCTCAAACACCTTGTTGACGAAGTGAGTTCCACCATCACTTATCACTGCTCTGGGTATCCCATACCGTGGAAAAATTATACTCTTGAACAACTTTAAAACGACCTTGTGATCATTGGTAGGACTGGCAATGGCTTCAACCCACTTAGAAACATAATCAACTGCCACCAGAATATAGACATTTCCATTTGATGGAGGGTTGAAAGGTCCCATGAAGTCTATCCCCCAAACGTCAAATATCTCTACTTCCAGGATCGGATTCTGGGGCATCTCGTTCCTCCTTGTGATGTTGCCCATCCTTTGACAAGCATCACACTTGGTGATGAAACTGTGAGTGTCCTTGAACAAGGTTGGCCACCAGAGACCTGCTTGAAGAACCTTCTGAGCTGTCTTGAACGTGGCGAAGTGACCTCCATAGGTGGAGCCATGACAGTGCTCAAGCACTCCCTGTACTTCCTCTTCTGCTATGCATCTTCTGAATAGACCGTCAGAACTTCTCTTGTACAGATAGGGTTCATCCCAGAAGTAATGGTTGACTTCTCTGAAAAACTTCTTCTTTCTGTAGGGATCCATGTCATCAGGAACTTCTCCACAGACCTTGTAATTCACGAAATCAGCATACTATGGTGCAGTATCTGATGTGATCGCCATACAGTTGATTTTTAGGTTCTCAACCCCGTTTTCATGCATCTGCTCACAAACCTGGGCGACCAGAAGTTGTTCCTCAGGCATCGAGTCATCTATTGGAACAGCATCTTCAATCCTCATCCTTGACAAGTGGTCTGCAACTCCATTCTCTATGCCTTTCTTGTCAACAATCTCCATGTCGAACTCCTGAAGTAGCAGAATCCATCTCAACAGTCTCGGTTTGGTATCCTTCTTCGAGTAGATATGTCTCAGAGCAGCATGGTCAGTATACACTATGACCTTTGAACCCACAAGGTAACTCCTGAATTTTTCGAATGCAAACACAACTGCTAGGAGTTCCTTCTCTGTGGTGGCATACCTTCCTTGAGTCTCGTCCAAGGTGCGACTGGCGTAGTAGATGACATGAAGCTTCTTGTCAATTCGCTGTCCCAGAACTGCTCCAACTGCGAAGTCTGAAGCATCACACATGATCTCAAAAGGATGATCCCAATTCGGAGCTTGTACTATGGGTGCCGAAACCAAAGCCTCCTTGATTGTGCTGAAGGCTTCCAGACATGCTGCATCGAATTCGAATTCAACCTCCTTGCACAGTAACCTTGTCAATGGTCTTGCAATTTTCGAGAAATCTTTGATGAATCTCCTGTAAAACCCAGCGTGTCCCAGAAAGCTTCGGATGTCCTTCACTGTCTTAGGCGGTTGAAGCTGAACCATGACCTCAATCTTAGCTTTGTCAACCTCAATTCCTTTCTCAGAAATCTTGTGTCCCAGAACGATCCCTTCTTCAACCATGAAGTGGCATTTCTCCCAGTTCAGCACCAGGTTCGTCTCCTCACATCGCGTCAATACCCTGCACAGATTCAACAAACAGGAGGAGAAAGTGGAACCGTATACAGAGAAGTCGTCCATAAACACTTCCACTGACTCCTCAATTAAATCCGAGAAAATTGAAGTCATGCACCTCTGAAAGGTGGCAGGAGCATTGCACAAACCAAATGGCATGCGTCTGTAGGCAAAAGTGCCATAGGGACAAGTAAAGGTTGTCTTTTCCTGATCATTTGGGTGGATAGGGATTTGGAAGAATCCACTATACCCATCAAGGAAACAGTAATAAGGATGACTAGCTAGTCTTTCCAACATTTGATCAATGAAAGGCAGAGGAAAATGATCTTTCCTAGACACAGCATTCAATTTCCTATAATCAATGCACATCCTATGTCCTGTGATGGTCCTAGTTGGGATTAACTCATTTTTTTCATTTTTAATTACAGTTATTCCTCCCTTCTTAGGTACACAGTGCACTGGAGATACCCAAGTACTATCAGAGATAGGATAGATAACTCCAGCATCAAGCAGTTTTAGGATTTCTTTCTTTACTACTTCTTTCAGATTAGGGTTCAATCTTCTTTGGGGTTCAATACTGGCATAAGACTCATTTTCAAGATTGATCCTATGTGTGCAAAGACTAGGTGAGATTCCTTTGATATCATCTAAAGAATAACCTATGGCCTTTCTAAACTTTTTTAGCTCAGTTACTAGCAACCCCAATTCATCATCACTCAACCTAGCATTCACTATGACAGGATAAGTAGAATTGGTTCCCAGAAAAACGTACATGAGCCCGGAAGGAAGAGTTTTGAGTTCTACCTTTGGAGCCTTCAGTTCTGACCAGTCGTCAGCATGGGAGTCAGGAGCGGTCACGGTCGAGTGGAAGGTGTACGACTCGAGTGATGGCTCGATTGAGTGGGATGTCGGTGTCTCGATTCGGGTCCTGACGACGGTCGAATGGGAGATTTTTCGTTCTGAACCCTCTGTCTCAACTACACATACCCCATCCGCGTCAGAAAGTTGCTCGAACTCCTCTTGCCCATTTATTTCTCTGTGGGAGTCTAGCAGATTCTTGTAACAAGTGGTTTCCTCATGCAGGAACCCGTCTTCTCCATCCTTGGTTAGAGCAGTTTTTAGATGGTCCTCCTCAGCTAGTTCCTCCAACAACTCATCAGCCAACTTATCCATCTCTTCAATGTAGAAGATTTGTCCTCCTATTGTTGGCTTCTTCAAAGTATCCTTGATGTCAAACTTCATGATGAAGTCGTCACCCATATTGAGATCAATCTTGCCATTCCTGACATCAATGATGGCTCCAGCAGTCGCTAGGAACGGTCTTCCTAAGATCAGAGGCTCTTTTGGTTCTTCATCCATCTCCAGAACCACAAAGTCAGTTGGCACTTCCACGTCTCTGATCCTGACAGGTAAGTCTTCCAAAATACCATGTGGAAGTCTCACTGATCTATCTGCAAGGATGAGGGAGATGTCACAACCCTTAAACCTTGTGAAACCCAACCTCTTAGCCACAGAGAACGGCATTAGATTGACTGAAGCGCCAAGATCACATAGACACTTATCAAAAGGCATAGGTCCAATGGAGCAGGGTAGAGTGAATGATCCAGGATCTTTGAGCTTTTTGGGTACAACCTTCTTCTGGATGATTGCACTGCATTCAAGACTTAGTACCACCATGCCTTGAACTTCCTTTGATCTCTCCATCACTAAGTCCTTGAGGAATTTCTGGTAGTGAGGAACAAGTGCGAATGCATCCAGCAGTGGCATTCTCAACTCAATCTCCTTGACTTGTTTTTCGAACAAGGCTTTGTATTTCTCAGTAAGCTGCTTCTTGAACCTCACTGGAAACGGTAGAGGAGGCTTGTACGGTGGAGGGATGAATCTCGCAGGTCTGTCATCAGGAACAGCAGGTTCCTTAATAGCTTCAGGTTCTGACAGCTTCACTGGCTCGATTTGGTCTTTGACTGCTTCTACTGGGTTCTCCATCTGAGCGTCATACTGAACAAAATCCCCCCCATCTAATTCTGCACTGTCCCCAGTGACGTTTGGAACTCCTTGTCTGGGAGGCAATGTTTTCCCACTTCTCAGCGTAATGGCGTTGGCAAACTCCTTGGGGTTCTGAACAGCTTTCCCTGGGAATTGGCCAGACTTTGGTGCAGAAGTAGAAACAGATTGGCCTTCCATATACCTTATTTTCGAATTCAAAGCTTCAAACTTGACGTTCAGATCATTGTAGGAACATTCCATCCTCTGACTAAGGTCAGCAAACTTCTTAGCAGTATCCATAGAACCACTAGCTTGACCCTGAAGAATTTGTTGCATCATCTGCTTCATTTCTTGATCTGGGGTTGGTGTAGGCTGAACTGGTTGAGGGCGGAATCCTGGCGGTGGTCCTGAGGGAGCTTGGTAACCCTGCTGGAACTGTTGTTTTGGAACGAATCCCGGATTATAAGGCACAAAAGGTTTTTGTTGCCCTTGCTGTTGTTGTTGCGGCGGGTACACCTGATCTTGTGGATTAGCAACATTGGTACTTCGATAAGACAAATTGGGGTTCGTCTTGTAGGGGTTGTAACCTTTGTTGTATCCACCCTGATTCTGAACATAGCTGATCTCTTCACTCTGCTCACCCTCCCCATCTGGAACTTGGAAAGGGTCGTCCTCAGAGACGAAGTGGACGCTCCTCTGCTGGCTCAGCAAGATACGGTCAAGCTTCTCGTTGACATTCTTGAGGTCCTTCTTGTACTTCTCTTCAGACCCAGCGTCGCCGCGAAATGTGCGGTCATAATCCTCGTTGTAGTTGCCGTCGGACTGAGCGAGATTCTCCACCAGTTGCCAACCTTCATCGACATCCTTGTTCAGGAAGTTACCGTTAGAAGCGGTGTCAAGCAGCATACGTATTTTGGGAAGGACACCACGGTAGAGAGTACTCAGTAATGACTCGTTGCTGAAACCATGGTGTGGGCACTGGCTGTGGTAACCCTTGAAACGCTCCCATGCTTCACAGAATGATTCTGAGCTCTTCTGAGTGAAGCTGGAAATCTCATTCCTGAGACGTGCTGTTCTGGAGTTGGAGAAAAACTTGGCCAAGAATGCTTTCTTGCAACCATCCCAGGTGGTGATTGATCCCTTGGGAAGGTTTTTCTCCCATTGATGAGCCTTGTCTCCCAGGGAGAAAGGGAAGAGGCGCAACTTGTAACCATCCTCACTCACGCCGTTGATCTTGGTAAGACCACAAAGACGGTCGAACTCGTCCAAATGGTCGAGTGGATCCTCCATAGGCAACCCGTGAAACTTGTTTCCTTGGATCATGGTGATCAGACCACTTTTGATCTCGAAGTTGTTGTTCGGCACGGCGGGAGGGACGATTCCAGCACGTTGAGTATGAGTGTTCGGTGCATCCCCAGCACCAATGTTTCGCGGTCCCTGATGTGGTTCATTCTGGTGTTCCATAGTGACTTGTGTGGGATGATCAGTGGGTTGACGAGCTTGTCGTGGGCGTTGCAACCGATTGATTTCGTCGATCACAGGAAGGAGATTCTGATGCCCTCTTGATCTGGTGTGCATGCAAGGTAACAGGTACCTGAGATGCAAAACAAACAAGCAGACAACCAAAACAAGTCAGTACTCAGAATGATAATTGTATCAGAACTTAATCTTGCAATACTTGAAATCTTAAATGTAGCAAAACGAATCCCAAATGGCAACGGCGCCAAATTGATACTAGGATTTTTGTGTCTCCTAGTAGGTTCAATTAACCTTATGCGTTGTAATACTTAAGGTGTCAATCCAAATGGGACGTTGCTAGCAATCAAGATGCAATCAAGCAATCACAAGTTAAGCCAATTCAAAAAGAGTGTTTTTCTAACAATCCTAGAATGGTCAAAATACAAAATGGAAACGAATCACAGAATCATAAACGAAAATGTATGACAAGTACCGAATAAGAATAAGTCAAACCGAAAACGATTCTAAGCATGAACAAACGAAATAGTTCCAGGAATGTAATAAAAATCAGAAAGAAAGAAGTCCTTAAGTGAATTTGAGTATTCATCGGGTAAGTATTAAGTGAATTTTTTATATTTGATAACAAACAAACAAAAAATTATTTTAGGATGATCACAACATAAAAAATGTAGTACTACTTAACATGGCGTTACTGTTGCGCAGGATTTATGGTTAATGAGGAAATGGAGGATATGGGTAAGGAAATGATAAAACATTGTGGGGGATTGCCTTTGGCTATCAAAGTGTTAGGAGGTTTTTTAGCTGCGAAATATACAATGCTCGATTGGAAAAGAGTATTTGAGGATATTGGATCACGTAGCATGGGAAGAACCAATTTAAATGATGGTAACAACAGCTCGGTTTACCATGTATTATGTATGAGTTTTGCAGAGTTGCCAAGTTATTTGAAGCATTGCTTTCTCTATCTGGCCCATTTTCCAGAAGGGAATCATACAATCAAAGCTTACTACTGGGCATCCTAAGATCCTCCACCTAATCTATCCCAACCTCAAGAACCTACACACTACTCAGATCCGAAAATCATAGTCAAGGATGCAAACACAGAAATCATTGAATCAAGATAAAAAGATAGATAAAAATAAGATGAACAACTTTGTAGAAGGAATCAAATGCAAAATCTCAATAAATCGTCAACGATATCGGAATACAAGTCTCAGAACGTATTGTGGCTAGGTTAAAAACCTTCTCGGAAGGAAAACAATACAAGATTAAAAGATAAGATGTCTCTGCAAAGACTTAACAAAATGTATATATAGTAGTCTAACATGGAAAGCCCTAAAACTTAAAACGACAAGGTAAAGCGTCGGTTTAGAAATCTCTTGAAGCATGTGAAACCAAACGTCTTTCTTCCCGACATGTGCGATCGAGTCCGTGTGCGTCGAATGGAATGCAATGTCATCATGGCTCGGACGGAAGACTGAGGAGTATGGCTCGGACGGATGCTGGGGAGCATGGCTCGGACGGATGCTGGGGAGCATGGCTCGATCAAACAAGCTGGAGTGCGTGGCGGGGAAGCATGGCTCGCGCGTGGTGTATACGCATCCACTAAAACGATGATAACTCTTGAACCACACCTCCGATTGACTTGAAATAAACGGCGTTGGAAAGATAACTCAATTCCCTACAACTTTGATGAAGACGTCGAAAGCTAAATCCCACTCGAGTGGGATGGTTCGAACGGATGGCTCGGACGAAACAGAGATGGTGACAATGGCTCGGACGAAACGGAGATGGTGACAATGGCTCGGACGAAACGGAGATGGTGACAATGGCTCGGACGAGACAGAGATGGTGACAATGGCTCGGAAGAAACGGAGATGGTGACAATGGCTCGGACGAGAATGGCTTCCAACGTCTCCTAAATACCTGAAATACTCCAAAATGCACAATGTATGTAAGGATGATGCAAGAAATACCTAGACGTGCAAAGTGTATAGAAAGAAATAGAAAACGATGCAAACCAATGAGTTATCCTAGCTAAATGCATGACAAAAATAGGCTAAGGAGAGACAAAATATAGACATATCAGCTTACAAACAGTTGCGACTTTTACAACAATTTTATCTATTCAAATGTTCACATCTTTTAAAAATCTGTCTACTCAAATGTTCACATATGTAGAAATCTATATATTTTGTTCTTATTTAGTAATTTCAAATTTTTATTTTAGTTTAAAATGTGTATGTCTTTAGAATTATACTAGCAAGAAGAACTGTGTTAGTTGTTATTACTAAACTGTTTGTTTGATTCTTGGCTGATGTCATAAAACTGTTTGTCTCTTTCTCAGTGCTAATGTGAATTACTTGAATTTTTGAGCAATGGTAATATTTACAACTTACGTAGCCTAGATTTTTTTACATTAATTAGCACACAGTATTTCTAAGCAATGGTAATCTTTTATTGTATCTACTTTTCTAATTTTTCTCAGCTTTTCTAAATTCTCAATATTGTTATTAAAATAGTAAATAAAATTAAGTTTTGATTTATCTTATATTATTATTTATTTCTAAAAACAATACTTTTATATACACCAGTACATTTTTGCCAAATGTTACATTTGTGTGTCTATGCCTTTATATATTGAACTTTGTGCAACCTAAATAGTTCATACAGACTTGATTAAAAAAAAATTATACAAAGATTAGAAGAATGATTTATGCTGAATCTCTCCACAACAAAATCTCTGTCTTGAGAATCAACGTTCTGGTTGTGGACGATGATCCTGTTTTTCGTGATACTATTTCACAAATGCTTGTAAATTCTAAGTACAGTGGTGAGATTCTTATTATATATCATATATGATATGTTTATTGAGTTTTTGTTTGTAGTTTCATTTAGATATTTTTTTCAAATACATTTTTGCATGATATACATATTTTTGGAGAAACAACTAGAGTGATTATTTTTTTCTTGTTAAACAAATCATCCAGATTCGAATTCAAATTACATGCACAATCTAAAATTTTAAATTAGGGTTTCTTGTTTTGATGATTTTAAAACTAATAGTTTGGTTGATATAAGATACCAAACAATATATGATGTGAATTATTTTTCTCAAAGTTTTAAAATAATCAATATTCTTCAAATCCACTATTTTTATATAAGTAAGCATCAATCCAATTAGCCTTTCAATCACAAGGATTTATGAAATGTTATGGTTTTTTTAAAAATAAGTTTTGCTTATGTTATGAAGTTTTCTCAAAATTTGTGATATATTTCATAACTAAAGTGGACAATGTTGTTTCTTCATATACAATCCCTCCATGCTAAATATAAGTAAAATTTATGGAACAAAGCTTAAACCACTTAAAAGTAATAATAATTTGTAATAGTTGCAATTTTTTTGAAATTATATTTTAGCTTATGACATTTTATTTTGGTTAAATGGTTTTACTTAGATCCTTCGGTTATGGAGATCACAGTTATAGCTGAAAAAGACCCGACGAAAGCCTTGTCTATTCTAAAACATCATCGAAACAATATCGATCTCATAATCACAGATTATTACTGAGGAAATTGGAAATTTACCTGTCATTGGTATATATTTTTCTCTTTACAACTTAAATCAAAGAATAGTATTTTTTCGTTTTATTTTGTAAGATATATTTAACGTTACATTTCTTTGAAAATAAAAGTTGTATCAGCAGAGGCCAACAAGGAGCAGGAGAGTTTATCTTGTGGAGCGATGGGGTTCCTTCCAAAACCCATAAAAGCAACTGACCTACCAAAGATTTACCAACTTGCTTTAACCTGCAAGAGGAATGGTAAGTCAACATTAGGGACTGAGCCCAACCACAAGGCCGACGACACAAGTGTTAGTGTCCCCCAGCAAAGCAAGATGCTTCCTGAACAAGCTAATGTCTTGAAGACTAGGAAGAAGTTCTCATCTAAAGCTGATTCAAGATCCTTGAACAGTACAAACGGAAGTGGTCTAATTAGTACAGATGGTTCAAGAAAAAATCGGAAAAGAAAACCTAACAGTGGTATTGAGGATGGTGGGTCTTCGTCGCAGCCCTCCAAGAAGAAAAAGATAGTGTGGACGGATGGTCTTAACGACCTATTTCTACAAGCTATTCGACATATTGGTCTTGATAGTAAGTGTTTTGATTTTTTCTATAAACTTTTGATAATACATGATACACTGCTTATTTTCTTACAGTTTAGTTTATATATTATATATATACACATGCTAACTAATCTTTTATTTTTGTTTACTAATCTTCCAAAGAGGTTGTGCCAAAAAAGATCTTAGCGTTCATGAACGTATCATACTTGACAAGAGAGAACGTTGCCAGCCGTTTACAGGTTTGATATCTCTTTTCAAAAATATTTTTGGAATTCATTTTCTAAACTTTAAAATATGAAAAGTCTATTATATTCACTCGAAATCAAACAAAAACCTTTACCTCTCTAATTACCCACAAAATCTACAAGTTTTGAGTTTATTTGAACCTATCCTTAGTCAACAGTAAGATCTCGTTAACACTGTTTAGCGAAGGTTTAAAGCTATAGATTGTGTATACTTTTTATTTAACTTAAAATCGTTTGCTACGTTACTGCAGAAATATCGGATATTTTTGAGGAAAGTGGCGGAACAAGGTTTGATGAGCATTATGTCAGCTAGAGGCATAGACTTGATGTTTCAACATACTCATATCAAGGAGCCCTACTTCAACCGATACACACCCTCTACTTCTTGGTACGACACAAGTCTGAACAATAGATCATTCTATTCCAAACCCAGACAAGGCTTTGGACAGTCGAGACTTTTGTCCACCACACGTGAGCCACCCGTCCGTTTCAACCAGATGCCTTACAACTACATGAACCGGTCATCTACTTACGAGACCCATTATGTTGGATCTGGATCAAACTTGACGCTACCCATCCAAAGCAACCTTAGTCTGGCCAATCAACCATCTCAAAACGAGGAAAGAAGAAACTTTCTTGAACCACCTGTGATGGCGAACAAAATCGGCCAAACATCTCAAGTTCATGGGTTTGGACAACTTGGACCGTCAGCTATTAATAATTTCAACAATAACATGATGAGTACCTTTGGGAGTTTTACTCCAAATCAACCAGGACTTGGCCACTTCTTGTATGGGATGCAATCGTTCTTAAACAATGAGAACACTGCATATAACCCTGAGCCACATGCCAATGCAACTACAGAACCAAATCCTGAACTTCCTCAACTGGAGAATCTCAACGTACACAGTGATCTCGGCAAGACTAGTGAGCTTCCTTACAACATCAAGAACTTTCAATTCAATCACAACAAGGTATATATATATATCTCTTTATCACCCTCATTTTTTCAATGATCTATATACATATACATAAAATGCATGTTGTGGTATTGTGTGTTTGAAAATTGGTGTGCGCATGCAGCAGCAACAAGGAGAAGAGGCTTCCAACAAATTTGAGCTTCCATCAATTTTTTCGGCTGAACTGAATCAGTTTTTATCTCTTGGAGACGATGGTGACTGGACCTTTGTGAACGTAAACAAGGTATTTCACATATTAAGAGATGTTAGCTATTACACGAAATCGAATTTGAACCTGTTGTGAATTAGGGTCATTCTAATGGAGAAATATCCAACAATTTTGCTGCTCCGGAGACAAATCACACCTTTGCCGCTCCTGAGACGAATCCTCCAAGTTTCAACACGAACCCTAATCAGAGTCAGGTACATCTAATTATATCATTCTAAACTATTTCCATGTAACTATGATCATGCTTAATATAAACGAACTGATTGTTTAAATCTATTCTACAACCTGGACTCGACTTATTAGGAACAAGGTGCTAATCCAGATATTAGAAATTGGTCGTTTTCGGATCCGCAGGTAAACGAGATAACTTCGACAAAAATTTTAAAAAAAAACTATTTGTATATTATTTGAAGTTTATGAGTCTTAGAAACTTTTTTTTGGTTAATTAATTTTGTTTCTTATATAGGATTTGGTTGATGACGACTTCATGAACTCTCTGTTCAACAATGACATGAATTGAAAAGTGTTCTCCAAGCTGATGTTTTCAAAGCGAGGTGAAGAAACAAAACCGGCGATAACTGCCTAGTCCATTAAATAACAGAGGAAGAAAGAGATACAAAACAAGAAATAGAAAAAGAGACAGAGACAGAGATAGAGAAAAAAAAAAAAAAAAAGGAGAGAGAGAATGACACAAATGAGTTTGTAAAGCGCCAAATTTGCAAATCAAATATTCAATGGGTGCCGTTTAGCCAAGCATCTCTCGATACAGAGATAATGAAGATGAATCAAGCATTGTTGTGTGGGCATAGCTTGTGGATCAATTGCACAACGTCATCAGATGAGTCAAGGAAATAGCGAGCCTTTGTGTACGTTTGTCCAATAGCTACGGAGAAGTAGTCTTCTCCCTTGAGGTCAACAATGGTCGATGAGACCTTCTTGGGGGAGTCACCACCAGGAATCGACTTAGTTTTCTTGGTCAACTCGGGCTCGAAGAAGGTGTAAACGTCTTCGTCCTGTAACATAAATCAAAACCTTGTATCAGTTACATTCCATGGACGGTTTTAATTTATGATAGTAATTATTAATAATCAATAATATTTTACATGTTACATAATAAGTAGCTTACTTTTCCAAGGAAACAACCAATGCACAAGACATAATCAATTGGTGTAGTCATTGACTTATTATTGTGCACTATGTCTCCGAGAATACGCTCCATTGCACTTCCCTAAAGTAACAGAGAAAAAAAAAACACTTATGAGAAAAATGAGAATCTTTTGGGTATTGATGATATAGAAACAGAGTTATTTATATACCTTTGTTACACCAATTGCATGGACTTCAACAGACTGTTCTCCTCGAACAACATCCACTGATGCATTAGAGATTGGTCCTGACCACAAGTGTTGTAACATGTCTCTTGCTTGAGCTTTCCCGAATTCAGCATCTACAAACAAAAAGAAAGATCAAGGAAACAAAGATAACAAGTGATGGAAAAAAAAAATGCAAGTGGATGATTTATAATTGACAATTATATTCTCTGGAAATGTATTTTTTGCGAGCCATAGAAATGTATATAATCACCTGCATGTTCGTAGTTCCATACAAGGGAAGCCTCGCTTGTTTCAAAATATGATCCTGGAGTTCTTTCAGTGAAGTACTTGAAAACATGCTGTAAACAAAAAACAACCACAAAAGATTGAAGATCGTAAAGTTATCATTATCAATCATGAGTTCTGATATATATATATGAACTAACCTTGACACCATCTGTCCATTCCAAATTCATGTTTTCTGTTATTTTTGTCACCCACTCTCCACTTGTATGCCTTAAAAACATTCCATTTTCCGCAGCCAGCCACATGTTATATTCTCCGAAGTTCTAGTATTTAGTTACAATGTCAGAACACAACGAAAAAAATAAGTAAGCAAGTTTAAAAGGAAGAGAGGCGAAACATATACCTTATCCAATATGCTTTTCTCACTTCTACTCAGAACAACTACTGTTGTCTTTGGATCACTGCATAATGCTTTTAGTCTTTCTTTGAGCTGAGGGTGCAGCTCAAGATTCATTCCGTCGCCGCTTCTCTCTTGATTTTTCATCGGCTGAGTGAGTGCTCCATAGAATCCCTGGACGTTTTTGACAGTTACACAGATAATTAAGTGACAACAAGAAAAGCTATAAGACAATCTTGATATTTATATGTAACACTTACAAAAACTAGCAGTCTATTGTTAGACTTAGAATATTGTTGAATCACATCATCTTCTGGAAGTTCATGTGGGACATTTGCAGCTTGTAGCTCCGCGTTAGTTGTAATTTCGATAAGTTTACTGCCAAAAAGTATTTGTAAGAGTCATCTACTAAAAAAAAGTATAAATAAACCACAAAATAGAGATTAAGAGAATTAATGTTTTGATTTCCCCATACTTCATGAAATTATCTGCCCACTGCTGAGTAGAATGAGTTTTCACATACTCAAAGTTGATTTTATGTTTTCTCTCTTTTTCTTCAGGTGACATATTTAGAGCTTCTCCAATGGCAGTAGAGACTTCTTTAATGTTCAAAGGATTCACAAGAAGAGCTCCAGCACCAAGTGACTGTCCAGCACCTGCAAACTGTGAACCTCATACAAATGTAAATTACTTTTGAATATTATTAGCATATATATTTGATTCATGAATATTAACATCAATATATAACTATATGTGTATTCAATTACCTCACTTAGAATGAGAACCCCTTTTTCTGCTTTTTGGCAGGCAACAAATTCAGAACTCACAAGGTTCATCCCATCTCTCAAAGAAGTTACAAGTAATACATCTGAAGAAATAAGAAAGAAAATAATAAACTTGTTTGTTAGCCAATCTACCTTTACAATTTATGAGACCAAATCTAGTATGTATACATATGATTTAAAGTATGGAACCAAATCATCACAAGTAGCTAGTATGATAATTACCTGTGATGGCATAAAGTGCGCATAACTGATTAAATTCAATAGAACAATCCTGATAGAAATACGAAACATTTATCCGAATATATTAGTCAGAAGAAAAGTGTAACTCGTGACAACTACATATATAAAAGAAAATAAATAACAAACCAGATGAATTATTGGCACAGCTGAGATAGAACCAAAACGACCATTGATTCGTCCAACAAGACCATGGCATTGGTCTTTGATCTTTTGATCTGAACAATAGGAGTATAGGAAATAAACACAATCCTAATTAAGAAGTTGATGCATATAGTAGCTTATTTAAAGAAGAAGTAGAAGGGATAGAAAAACTTACATTCACCAATACCATTTCTTGTTGGCACTGCAATCTGAAGTAACATGACTTTACCACGCCAATCTTCATTTTCCTCTAAAAATTTCTCAAATGCCTGATACTTTTGTGGGATCCCTTTGATCGTATCGAGACGATCTACACCTAATATCAACTGTCAACAAAATCAACTATGTTAGATATTTTCTCCCAGTTTTAAACATCAAAAATCATAGAAAGTATATAGATTTATCTACCTTTCTGCCACCAAAATCGTTTTTAAACTTCTCCATGTACTGTATGACCTCAGAGAGTGCACTTGTGTTTATAAACCTCTCAGGTTCTATCCCAATTGGAAACTAAAATCCAAACATGACAAAATGATTCATTAATATCATAATGAGATGATTAAGATTAAATCATAGCATATAATCAATCTTAAGAGATTTCCAGATGGGTCATTACAACAGCTACTTGAGTGACTTTGCCCTGATGCACAACTCCTTCAGATGTTGCTTCGATCCCAAGAATACACATGCATGCATTCACAAAATGTCTTGCAAAGTCATAGGTATGGAAACTATAAAACAAAACAAAAAGTATAGATTATAAGTACTTTACCCTTTTTCATTAATCCAAAATGAATACTACACTATTAAAAGTAAACGATATATTACTCACCCGACTAAATCAGCAGCAAGAACAGAGCGAAGCAAGTCGGATCGCGAGGGCAACGTCTTGTACATCTCGGAGGAAGGGAACGGTGTATGGAGAAACCACCCAACTTTCATCTTACTGTTGTATTCCTTTAGATACTGAGGAAGAAGCATAACATGATAATCATGGCACCAAACGATATCTCCATCTTCATAGTGCTCTTTTACAACATCAAAAAAGATTTGATTCGCTTTCTTGTATGCATCATACTGTGACTCGTATGTTATGGTTGCATCGTTGCGATATTCTGGTGGCGTTCCCATGTAGTGAAATATCGGCCACAGAATATTGTTGCAGTAACCATTGTAGTATTGATCACACACTTCTTCCAAAAACACTGGGACACATCCCTGCAAACCAAACCAACACTTAAAATTAAATCATCATATTTTATATTAAAATGAGCAGATCTTTTATTATTATTTTCTATTCAAATGAAAAAACACAAACGGATTCAAAGGTCATCAAAGATCGATTTTTCCATGACTCTCTTTAAATACTGCATATTTAATTTTATGTAACGGCTGCATGATCCGTAATTAATTAAGTCTGTGTTTCGGACTCTAATTCATACTAGTTACAAAACAAAACATGACTATATACGTTACGAGATTTCGAAAACTGTATACGTACCTTTTCAGCTAAGGCAACGGAGAGTGTCTTTTTCCCGACATCATCATGAACATCTACTCCAGGCCATCCAATCCATTTGGTCTCAAACTCTTTCAATCCTTTAAGAGATCACCACAAATTAATATATATTAAAACTGTTTTCTTGTCTTTAATTTGAATAATATCACTACCAAATTTTGTATCTTCTTACCTAGAAGAGCACTAACAAGACCACCAGGACTCATCGTGAAAGACCATGACTCTTCTCCAACCCTCTTTGCAGTAACCGGAAGAGACATCGACACTACAAGCAATCGTGGCCTCCCCATTTTAGTTCTAGAAAAGAAGTAAAAACTATGAGAAGAATAGTCTTGTCTTTCTTCTAATTTATAAGTAAGATAATTTTTTTTTTTTTTTTATAAACACCAATTAATTAAGAAGCTTAATGTCTTTTGGCAGGGGGAGAGATAATAATTAAAAAGTTAGTATATGTTTCCTTTTTTTTAGATCACATTCACTTTTGAGTTTTGATGATGATTTGTTTCCCAATTAATTAACACTCTCTCTATATTATAGATGATGTTTTAGGATTTTCACATAGATTAAGAAAAACATATAATATTTAGCTATAAGTGCATTATTTATTTCTAACAACATATTTTTATATTTAGCTAATAGTAATCCATTAACTTTTAAGTTTTCATTTAATGATTCTAGAAATTTGTAATTTATTAGCATTAATTGATAAAAGTATATAGAAAATCAATCTTTGTGACACAAGAAAAAAATCCTAGAAAATCATCTTTTATGATACAGAGAGAATATTATCTTTTGCATTGCTTTCTATTGTGAACATTTTTCCACTCAAAGTAAGAAAATGTATTATCTTACACTATTAGTAGAATAATTTAGTAAATCAATTGGTCCTCACATTTTTAGACATGTATTTTAATATATTATTCTATAAGCATATTTTTAAATCACTAGTTATTTGATACGTGTGACCAATATAACCTGGGTTTTTATACATTGTATAGTCATTTAACTCTACAATTATTGCTATATATTTGATATTACTATATTGATTTACATATTAATTATATAAAAAAGTAGATATCAACTTTTCTATATACTTTTTAAATTATGGATTTTGATAAATAGTTTCCTGTTATTTAGATTTCAATAAATTAATCTAAACCAAACTGATTTTCATATTTGACGGAAAAAAAAAAAAACTGAATTTCATATTGAACATATGAACTCATTTTATTTACAGGAGTACTTAAAAATCAGTCTTTGCCCATACCCTTTTTAGTTTTTACACATGTAATAAGCAGAATCGAGTTTGCAGTTATACAACTAACAAATATTAACACAAACCATCGTACTATATACCATTATTAAATAAAATGATAATTTTATAATTTATTTCAGATACATTTTATTAACAAAACAAAAAAAAATTGACAAAGTAAATAATTTCACAACAACACAAAAATCCTAAAAAATGGAACTCTACTCACAGTCCTCATTGTATATTTTGTGGTTTAGCTGAAATCGAGACCATCTTTTCTTTTGCTGTACTTACACGGCAGAGGTTTGGTCATCGCTTGTGGCTAAGTTACTTGGCAAGGAATTCACTCTTGAGTGGAACCACTTTCAGTCACGACTCACCAAACCTGGCTATGGTAAGTCTCATCTTTTTACCATAAGATATTGCTTCCAATTCGATGTTTATTATATCTGGCAAGAACGTAACAAGAGACACCATGGCAAGAACTCCATCCCTTCAGCGCAGCTTGTTAAGCTTATTGATAAGAACATCATAAACAGATTCACTGCAATCCATAATCAAAGCGACTACTCCTACGACGATGGGCTGACTTTAAAGTTTGCTACGCGCCCATAAGAAATATAACGCGTTCAATTCTTTTGGAGTTAATTTTGTTTCCATCTTACTCAATGTAACTCTCAAATGAAAGTCCACAGCTATTGTAAAACAGACTCTGAGTTTGAATTAAGAGAATTTGGCAAAATTAACCTTAAAAAATTCTATAATTCAATTCATGACCATACTAACCATAAAAAAGTTATACTTTCTATATTTTATATAATAATTCCAAAAATAACCTTCGTTCATATCAATCCCACTTCTACCTTCATCTCTTCCTCCTGCCACCACTCCGACCACCATCTCCAGCCACAGCTCCGGCCACCATTCGGCCACCATCACCAACCACCACACCATCAACACTCAAATTGTAATTTTCTTTGTACTTCATCCTATTCTTCTAATTTTTGGGATTAATGTGCTATATGTTTAATTAAATCTCTGAATTTAGCTACAGGTCAAATTGGCCCTTGAATTAATTTAACATTCAATTCAAAAAAAAAAAAAAAAATCCGAAAGAGTTAAATTAGCAAGAATTTATTCTAGTGTACTAATTTAGCAATTATGAAGATGTTTTGGGTTACTAGTTGCAATTTTATGTAAATTGGTTTTTTGGGAAGACCGAGGAGAAGAGACTACGGTGGGGATAATCGTGGACGACAAGAACAAGGATAATGGCTTTCTCTCCTAATCCTCTCTCTCTAAGCGTACCCGATCCTGCTTTCGAGTCTTGGCTCCGAGACTCCGGCTACCTCGAGCTCCTCGATCACCGCACATCCGCCGCCGCCGCCGCTGCTTCCTCCTCTGCACCCGTATCATCCTCAGCTGCCGCAACTTCCTCTGCCTCCGACGATGTCGTTTCCTCCATTACCGGTGGTTTCTTCGCTTCTCTCTTGTCTCGGCTCGTCACTGTTTCTTCTCTTCTGACTATCAACCCTTTCTCCAAGCTCTCCGCCGATGACTTTTCCGGAGATACGCCACCGTGGACCACCGGTTTCTTTGGCAATTGTGACTCTTATTCGTTCCCGTCGTCTTCTCAGCAAGCGAGGATGAGAGTTCATGAGAATATCAAACGATTCGCTAGGAATTACGCTACCCTCTTCATCGTCTTCTTCGCTTGTGCATTGTATGGTTTCTATATACTCTTTTAATTGGATAAAGGCTAAACCTTTTAGAGTTTAGACATTGTTGGATTTGGTTAAAGTATGAATCTTTAATTTGGTTCTTGGAATTAAAGTGTTGATTTTTTTGGTGCTTGTAGGTATCAGATGCCACTTGCATTGGTGGGATTGTTAGCAAGCTTAGCACTTTGGGAGCTTTTCAAATATTGCAGCGATAGATGGAAATTTGATCGTCACCCTTCCATGAGGAAGTTCTCAATCGGTATTGGACAGTGCGGTGAGTTTTTTGATCGATTTTGTTTATAGTCACAGAATGCTGAAAAAGTTTTGATATGAATTTCAAGAGGGACTTGTTGATTTTGGGAATCTCTTTGGATCAAATTGTTCCTTCAATTTGCTTGTTTAGTTTAAATCACACTTGAGCTGATATTACTCTATAAGTTTATGTTGCTCACTCTAGTAGTCTAGAGAAACTATCTAGAATGTTTTAAACTGAAACTATAAACCGAATGATTATATTGTAGAAAGAACCTTGACTCGCTTCCTTGCTTGTCCTATTTGTAGGGACTGCAGTTCTTCTGACGTTTTTGAATGTCCAAATGGCTCTTTTCTCTGCTCTTGCCGTCAGTTATTCAGGTAATTAACTAAGAAATGATCAAGTGTGATTGAGCTTTGTATGGTTGGCGATGACCTCTGATGCTTTTTCTTGTGTCTCTTTGTAGTTATGATACTGCATGCTGGGTTCAGGAAGCTCACGCAATCCAAGAAACCATCTCGAGGAAGATAAACCGCATTCACGAGAGCTTTGAATTTTGTTTATGCGATTCATCTGCAGTTTTGGTAATCAAGAGATGTAGTGTCTGGTGACTTTGAAACTCAGACAGAGGCAGACAACAATAGTAGCTAGATGGTAGATTAAGAAAGTGTGAATGTTAAACATCATCTAAAAGCAAAACAAAGATCAGAAATTGTAAGAAAGAAATAAAGGGAAAGTTTATGAATGATGAGTACTTAATTTTTTATATAGGTAAACTGATAAATAGTTATTGGCAAATGATAATGAGATAACATATGGTTTTATACAAAAATAAACACATATCATATGTTTTAGACCAACATCCATTACATTAGGAATTGGTAATCTTATAGCAAAGTCTATTACATTGTCATCCTGATGACTGATTTTGGCCTTCGACAGTTCCATCTTCACCCACAGCTACACTCTCCTGACCATCTCCTTCTTTATTCTCTACAGTCTTTGGCTTACCTGCATCTCCACTCTTCTTGATTGCTGCATCTGTGGCTCGTTTCAATCCATCTTTGGCTGTATCCGTGGCATGACTCAACGTCACATTCGGCGCCTTACCATCTGTAGTTGTCCCCATCGCCTCTTCTTTCGGTTTATCTCTGTTGTTCCCCTGCAAAAAATTTCGAAGAATCAAGTGATATAATATACCTCAACCATTTTGTATGCATCAATCTATCTTCAACGAGTTCAAAGAACGTACTTGGGATACGAAGTAACGAGAGTTAGTAATGGTAATGACTTTATCAGCTACTGATCGAGAACTGTTGCTGTAATCCTTGTGTAATGAAGAAGCTCTGTATATGTTTATGGCTCCTCTCTTTGCTAAAAACATCGCTGCCATTTTTTAGTCTTTCCTATCAACAAGACAACAGAATATGGAGCCTCTCGCTCTAATGTATATAGGACACACCGAGTGAAGTACTTTGAAGATCGAGTTAGTGTCGGAAGAATAACACGTGGCTTATAATTTTGCTTCTGACGTGTCCCCAACCCAAAGCGACAGGAGCAAAGCTGATTCTTGGACTAAATTGTGATTTGTAGTTAAGTATGCAAAAGAAGAGAAAAAAATAGAAAAATAATAATAAGACTGTAGTTTCTAATCACTAACTCCAAAAAACTCCAAGAAAGGAAATATAGGTCTCATACCTAAGCCCAGTCCATAAATGTAGCAAGTGTTGTATTTTGGGTTTGTATGATTGGATCTACTGATTGGATCTAGGAGACCAATATGTGTACTAATTAGTCTCGGTTTGAAATTAATATTACAAAATATAATTATATACTTTAAAACTAATTTAGTAATTTATTGATTAAATTGATTATTTAATAATTTTTATTATATAAATTTTTTTAAAATACGAATCTTTCAAAACTTGTACAAAAATTATAAACAATATTCCTCAATTATGGTTTTTTATCTTTTTGAATTCCTTCAATAGTTTTTCTACTATCCAACAAATGCAAAAAAAAATTACATATTATCTATTGTGTTATTTAGATTCATTATAAAAATAAATATTATTCAAAATGATTAATTGAAAACTAAAGACGTTTTTCCAAGATGATTGATGAAGTCATAAATAAAAATTATATAGAAAATGATTCAATATACCAGTATAAGTGATACCAAAACATAACTTATATATATGTACAATTCACAATAATTTGGTCTTAATAAATTAATATAAGCATATTATATATATATATATATGTTAACTAACTATATACTGATAAATGATATATAATTAGAATAATATTAATAAGTGAATAGAACTTGAAAAATAGTTACATAATAATTTTATGTGAATTATTTAATTTAAACTAAATAAATAAATGAATAAAAGCAAAATAGAAAATACACGACATATCTTAAGTATGACAAGTAAAATTGAAAATAACATTATACATCTTTATGTTTATAATATAGGAATAATATATATGTAATACTAATATCCAAAAAAAAATTAAGAACAATTTAGATAAAAGAAAACTTAAATATTTCATCATATTTTAAAACAAAAATATCACAAATATATATATATATATATATATGTCATGCACACATATTGAACTTCTTATAAACATAATAGCATATGCTACACATGTTGAAATCTTACATAAAATATATAAGAATTACAAAAATGCAATAATTAAATATTAATATCTTTTATTATTTATTCAATTTTATAATTTTCATTAATCATTCATTAGAATGCTATAAATATTATGGAGGTAAAAAATATAACATAAATACAAATAAATAATTGCAATTAATTAAAATTTAGTACCTTAAAATATGGATATGATTATAAATATGAGAGTTACAAAATATTTGATAGAATATATAAGTTAATACAATATGTGAAAAATTCTTAAAAGTAAATTTATTGTGAATAAAAAACTGATTTTTTGGTTTGAATAGAAAAATTTGAAATCACTATAAATATAAATATATGACAGGAACTTCAAGCTAATCAAATTGTAATTTTAAATATACATTTTGTTCTCTCTTAAAACAAAATATCTATTCAGCTATTTTTCTATAAATATTATAAATTCTATATATTAAAATATATGTTAGTTTATTTTAATAAGAGTGAAATTACAAAACAAATTAATAATCATATTATGTGAATTATTTCTATTAAAGTGAAGAAATAAAACCGAAATTTATTATTGGAAATTATGGTTAAAAAGTAGAAGAAAAATTAAATATCTTATAATATATAACTTTGATTAAAGTTGTTTTTTTTACAGATGTTAACTATTTTAGGTGACAAATGTCAAGTTCTAGAAGAAAGTTGTAAATAAACTCTATATCAAAATATACTTTAGTTTATTATAATTAGAATGAAATTACAAAATAATTTAATAATCATATTATGTGAATTATTTTTATTAGAGTGAAGAAATAAAATAGAAAATTATTATTGGATATTTTGGTTAAAAAGTAGAAGAAAAATTGAACATCTTATAAAGTATTATTTTGATTCAAGTTGTTTTTATAACAGATGTTAACTAGGGGTGGACATTTCGATTTAAGTTCGGGTTCGGTTTGGGTTCGGTTTGGTTTATTCGGTTTTGGCAAAACTTTAACCAAACGAAATCAAAGTTAGTTTGGTTTGGTTTGTGTTCGGATCAGTTTATGTTTGGTTCGGGTCAGTTCGGTTTGGTTTTAGTTTGATTCACTTTTAATTCGGTTTAAAAATTAATAATGTAACAAAATAAAATTGATTATGATTTTATAATAGTTAATTAATCAAATAAATTAGAAAAGCTAGAAAGATAAAATTAAAAACCTAATATTAGACATAATTAAATCTATATTTATATTTATTTAATTTTATTAAAAAAGTTAAAATAAAGTAAAATATAAACCAAATGCAAATAATCATAGGTAAGATCACATATTTAAAATTTTAATCATATTATTAACTAATATAAAAAAACACATTCAATTATTAGTTCGGTTAACCATTTGGGTTGGGAAGAAACATAACCGAATGGTTGGAGTGTAGGATTGAGTTTGGTTTGGATCAATTTGAGTTCAGTTGGTTTAGTTTGGTTTGGTTCGGTTCGGTTTAAATGTCCACCCTAATGTTAACTATTTAAGTGAGAGGTGTCAAGTTTTTAGAATGAACTTTCCTTTATTATATGAGATGTAGATGTGATTAAAACAGGAAAGATGAATGAATGATACATGGATTTATAGTATACAGTACATACAAAACAATGAAATATTTTTAAAGATCGCATACGTATACATGAACGTTTGCCCAAACTTAAGCTATACGCCTATACATGATCAAAACCTTACATGGAGTATATAGTATATAGTTATACGGTTTCATTTCTTTAACAGGGAAAAGAGAAAAATCGTCTAGTGAATTTGTAATTAAAAACCAGATGCAAATTTAAAACTTTTTGGGATTCTCTCATGATATAATGGAAAAATGGCATATGATTCGTTGAATCCGATTCTTACCACACAAATCAATAGCTCTTTAACGCGTTTTATGCGGGGACAAAAACTTCATATAAGCTTCAAATCCCAAAAAGAATAAATTAAACACGTCGGCAGATACGAAGAAGCAAACTCTTCTTTTCATGAGGGAAACGAGTAGATACAAGATTCAATTTCGAACACGTATTAGTTAAAAATTGGCCTCTCTCTATCATAAAGACTAGAAAAGCTTCACTTTCCTTTAGCCTCTCTCTTCTCATTTGATCTCCACCATTAAAAACCCCTTCATCTCTATATAATACATACACACAAACTCATTTGTCTCTTATCTTCTTTAGAAGAAAAAAAACTCTCTCGTAGCTTCTTGAAACAATCATGACCTTTCTAAAAATGAAATGCCTTTCTTTCTTCTTCACCATCCTCCTCTCTCTCTCTGCCTTCTTTACAATCTCCGACGCTCGGAAGTTTAGTGTTGGAGGCAGCGGCGCGTGGGTTACAAACCCACCTGAAAACTACGAATCTTGGTCTGGCAAAAACCGTTTCCTTGTTCACGACACTCTTTGTATATCTCTCTCTCTTTCTCTCATTCTCTTACACGTTTGCGTCATTTCATTATAACTTTTTTTTGTCTGAAACTCGTTTTGATTCTTGCAGATTTTAGCTACGCTAAGGGAGCTGACTCGGTGCTAGAGGTGAACAAGGCTGATTACGACGGATGTAATACAAAGAATCCGATCAAGAGAGTAGACGATGGAGACTCTGAGATCTCGCTTGATCGTTACGGTCCCTTTTACTTCATCAGTGGCAATGAAGACAACTGTAAGAAGGGACAAAAGCTTGCTGTCGTTGTCATATCTCCCAGGACTTCATCTACGGCTCCCCCTCCTCACACTGCCGCACCGGGAAGTTCACCTCCGGGATCTACTACTCCCCCTGGAGGAGCTCACTCGCCTAAATCTTCCTCCCCTGTTTCCCCGACGACTTCTCCTCCTGGATCAATGGCACCTAAATCAGGTTCCCCTGTTTCTCCGACGACTTCACCGCCTGCACCACCTAAATCATCTTCCCCTGTTTCCCCATCATCTGCTCCGATGAATTCACCACCGGCACCAATGGCACCTAAATCTTCTTCCACTGTTCCCCCATCTTCTGCCCCGATGACTTCACCACCGGCACCAATGGCTCCAAAATCTTCTTCCAGTGTTCCTCCGTCTTCTGCTCCGATGACTTCACCGCCGGGACCAATGGCACCAGAATCTTCATCCCCTGTTTCAAACTCACCCGCCGTTTCTCCATCTTTGGCTCCGGGTGACTCTACTTCTCTTTCGCCGTCAGATTCCCCTTCAGCAAACTCGCCGTCAGGTTCGGCGATGGGTCCGTCGGGAGATGGTTCGGCGATGGGTCCGGCGGGAGATGGTCCATCGGCCTCCGGTGATATCAGTACGCCGGCGGGAGCTCCAGGTCAGAAAAAATCGTCGGCGAGTGGTATGGCCGTTATGTCGATTACTACTACAGTTTTAAGTTTGGTTTTAACCATCTTTATTATGTCAGCTTAAGAACACACTTGGGAGACTTGTTTCATGTCGGATTCGATTATTTGTTCTTGTCTCATTTTAGTTTCTACTTTGTTTTCTTGGTTCCCCCTGTGTGGTTCCGTATTAATTATTGAGTATAGTTGGATACTTGGATTGTTGTTTAGTTATTAATAATAATAGACACTGCGTTCTAAAACATGATAACTCTAATTAGAAGTTATATCTATTATGTGATGATACATATATTAATTGCATTTACTTGTGAATGTAGAAGATTAACTCAAATCTTATGTTTCTGTTTAATGTATAGAACTGTTTATTTTCAAAAGTAACTATGTATTATTCAAACACAAAACATAAAATCTCAAAGATTATTAAAATCTCTAACCATAGTAAAAAGCTAGTGGGGTCTAACTAAATAGTAAAGTTTAATGTGGTTTAAGTTCCTCTTAAAAATTATAGAGTTGCATGGATGGATATCATCAAGTCTGATCGTACCGACCTGCGTATATAGATGATAGATCATATAAGATATAATAGTTCAATGCTTTTACAATCGTATGATAGATTAGAGGCTAATGGAAGAAAGTTCCTTTTTCATTAAATTCATTTACCTACCAAAAGCTCCACGTTAGGGAAAGACATATGGTGGTGTTTGTCTTTTATTTGTGATGCCTTTTCTTTATGTCAATATCACCCATCCAGGAAAGTTCTTTACTTTACTAGACTTTATGATCTTGACTATATCTTACAAGTCTTGCTGTATTTTGCTCGTCGACTCGCTGCTGTATTTTGTTTTCACTTTTCCCTACTTTTACCAAATTGATTGTTTTGCTCGTTTTCTCCCCTGTCGGTAGTAGAAAAACTATGGACCTACACTAGTTTTGCATTCATTGTATCTACTAACCGAAGCGATTCAGAGCGTTCTGTACGTTTTGAAAAGCATTGACTATATACTTTTCAATCAATTTATCACTCTAAACAAAAACACCGTTCGTCTGCATGTGGCGGTTCTCCCATTTTGAACGTTACAATACTTTGGTTCTGTTCTTGGAACAAAAATATAAAGAGACGGGAAATTAGATATATTTCATGAGTCATGACACGAAAAGAAGACAAAGCGAGGAACAGGAACCAAAGGTGTTGTTATTGTGAGTGAGACCAAAGATATTAAAGGCGATAGCTAAGTTGCAAGGCTAATAGAGGGTACACGTGACTACTAGCCATTGTATCATCGTGACTATAGGCCCCACACAGACGGAGACACGTGGAGTATGCTACGAATCGTCCAAGTGTTTACAATTGGGCACAGTGACAATTGATGCCCAATGTCCTCTCTCAGACCCACCAAGCACCAGTTCCTGTCAAACATGTTCAACTATGTGTGAAAATAACAAAAAAAATATATATATATCATGGACCTCAAACTCAAAGAGTAAAAGTCATATTACGTTTTTGTCCAGATTTGTTGATTTGTTGTGAGAGTAAGCTGTGTCAAAAGAACCACTTCCTTCAAAAATATTTGCCTGTTTCTCCGTGTAGGAGAAGAAAACTATAAAATTAGCCAAAATGATAGATACGAATCTGCTTTCAAGACTCATAACCTAATGAAATTTTGATCAATTTACTATTTTATCAATGGAAGATGGTAATTGGTAAGGATTCATAATTCTAGGACACAACTGACAAATGTTATAAATTGATGCAATGCAAGGAAACCAGAACTTCTATTGTCTTAAAAATAGTTTTTTGACAGGTCTGATCTAACCCAAAAAAAAGTGATAATTGCATTCAACATTATGTGTCATGTTCTCTCCTTCCAATCCCAATGTAGCCATGGACATAACAAAACTTAAAAAGACTGTTCACAAACAAAAGGAATAACCAAGCAAGTCAAATCCTTAAAACTTTCAGGGTAGTGAGAAAAAAAGTTCATAATGCAAAGTCAGTGTTGCCCATTGCCCCATTAGTCTTTCTGTTAACCAAAACAAATATGGCCCTCTCTCTTTTCTCTTTTCTAAATAAACTGCGTGTCGTTTCGACTGCACAAAAACGACGCATGCTTTGTAGTTTTCCCGCCATACAACACAAAGCCCCTCCCTGAAATCGAGAAACTCACAGTTTCTACTTTTCTAGCAGCCTCTCTTCTCTTCCGGCGATGACGGCCAAGCGGAACCGTAAGAATAAGAATACCCAAGCTTCGAAATTACCCGAGGAGCCGTTCAACTTATTCCGATCCATTGCTTCAGCAATTACGTCCTCTCAGGTACGATGTTTCTGCAATTTTGCCCAATTTCGACTACATTGTTTCCGCATTTTGGTTTCGGATTTTACTGGGCAATGCTTAGTTTTTGAGTAGATCCCTAAAAGTTTATCGAGAAATAGTTTTGTTCTCAAAAGTAATGATTTTTATAACGGCGTGAATCAATTTAGGGTTTTTTTTTTTTGTGGTTTTCCTATTTTGGTCTCCAGGTTTCTCAGAAGCCAATTTTGGAACATCTATTGTACCTTCTGGGTCAACCAACGAATTGGGAGAACTGTGACATTTGGAATATCAAGCTCAGTGGTGAGCAAGTGGAAAGCATCAGTTTCGAGGATGTTTGTTACCTCTCAGATGTTTTGTTCAGAGAGCTTGATAGGAGTTTTCAAATCCTGTTCTCCACTTTATTCGAACGAAAGGCTGAGACTTGGTGTCCCACAGAAGAAAGGATTCGGTTAGCTACTCTCTTCTTAAGATGTTGTATGAAGATCATGGCTTTGCTTATGCCCAAACCAGAGCTGGTTCTTGAGAAAGCCAAAACACTTCACTTAATTCTCAGTGGATTGGTTCGTGCAAGCAATGAGGATTGTTCTTTTGTATTCACGCATGACGGATTATTAGATCCCCGCTATACATTTCTTTGTACATGGATTGAGGTAAAGTCTTGAAAATTTTGACCAAGGGATTTCTAAGTTGAAGTAAAATCCTTAAGACAATGTTATGTTCACTGGCTTTATATGATAATAATGTCGCTTTAACTTTTTTCTGAATAGGTTTTTATGGATGAGATTTTGGTGAATAAGTCAATCAGGGATCTGCTGTTCCTCGTCGATTCTGCGTCCTCCTCATGTAGACTGTTCCCTAAGCATCATAGGGCCGGCGGCGTGGTGGAAATGGTTTCTGCTCATTTTATCATCTCAACATCTGATGAGAAATCGAATAAAATGTGTGTTGACAGATTATACTGGAAACAACTTAATGCGGTTAGAGCTCCTCAGATAAGTTTTGGTGCTGCTGCGTCCTTGCTACTAAACCCGTTGATGTTTTCTGCACCAAGAATAATCCATGCCCATGTTGTTTTACTAGTTTCTGACGCCATCGGTATTTGTGTTAAGGGATTAGACCTTCACCATATTGATCGTTATATTGATGCATTTGAAAAGTCTGTGGGTTTGTATACAAGCATCATGTGTAAGAGTGAGGATGCCTCACCCGGGAAGTTCGGTGTTCCGAAGAATAAATCTCGAGTGGCTTTTGAAGATCATCTTTTGCCCTCAACACTGGCGAAAGTAAACGATGTTACACTGAAGCTAACTGATTCATTGGGTGCATATCAAATTAGTAATGCCAAGAGAGAAAGCAATGAGCTGGTCGCGTGTTCTGTTGCATACGCAAAGGAAAGCTTATGCATATTTGATAGCTCCTGCTCGGAAAATATGTTGTCTCAGACGTTATCAATTATTGGTTGTGTGATACTAAGAGCTAGTTCTGATGATGTTATGGACTCTGCGTTGCAAAAATACTACGCATCTAGTATGGAAAATTTATGTCTGCTTGCATCCACACTAAAGTTGATGAGTTGTTCGATGTTGCAAGCGATTCGAGTTCTCAGGAATTGGAACTCGCATCGACCTGAAGCCGTAGGTAATGTTCAAGCTTGCAAGGAATACAAGGCCCTGATGGATATTGTTCAACGTTTTGAACAGTTCAATGTTCAATTGCCCGGTCAAAGTTTCCTACGCGATAAAATGGAATCTCTTCCTCACAGTCATGTGAAATCTAAGTGGATGCTTACGCATTTTTCAGGCTTACTGTCTGTAAGCTTCGCCCTCAAGCTTGACTTTCTAGTGAAGGATTCTGTTTTTGGAATGGTGATATCTATGTATTTATTTATCCTAGAAGGGGGTGACTTGGAAGCACTTGGGAATTCAGTTTGTCACTCAGAAAATCCATCATGTTCGATGCCATCCAGTCGTTCTGAAAACTTGGCAGCTTCTGGTAAAGCTGAGGAGGTAACAACTGATAACTCTTTGCACATATTCTAAATTCTGCGCTTTTCTAAATGGTCCAATGATTATATGGTACAGACTTCGGTAGATAGGAAACAAAGCGGGGCTGTTGCTTTGAGGTTTCACAAAATCCGAACTTTGTATTTGGGGTATGTATAGACCAGCAAATTCCTATTGATTTTCTCTTTCATAGTGGATGATATATGCGTTCATGAGATCTCTAACCGAACTACTACATGTAAACTCCATGGTTGTGCAGGAAGATGTCTGAAGCTAAAGATCCAGAGAGTGGTCCAGATTCAGGAGTTAGTGTTGAAGAGGAAAGCTGCAATGCGGAGAGCTTTTTGTGGTGTATGGCCGGAAAAGGTAAGCTGAAAAAATCCGATGTTGAGGAGTTGGCAGATTTCATAGTATGTGAGCCCGGTAAGGACTACTCCGACTGGCTAAAAGGGAGAGAACGATTTCGGAAGCAACGGTGGAACAAGATTGTTCCCCAAAGGTGGAACAAGAAGCAAAAAGCTTGGAGAGAGAACAAACGAAAAGTGTCAATAACCAGAAAGTAAATCTTCTGTTCTAAAAGAGCTACTCATGTAGAAATGTCACCACTAGATAATTATGTAGCAATGGTCTATGCTTTCAACTATTCCCTTCTTAGTTAACCACAGATTTAATCGTGGGAATTCTATCAATAACGCCCTTGGAAAGAGTAAAGAGAGAAAAAGAAATATCAAAACTAGAGCATAACATAATGACAACTATAAAATGTAACAAAAACTGTCTTCTTCCTTCAAAGTTAAAGCCTCAACAACAGAAGAGAAAACAACAAAGAAGTGAAGATGTAGAAGTACTTAAAAGAGTCTCTACTCGTATGTAAATGATGCATAGTCTTATGAGTTTTTAAGGAGTCAAGAAAGCAAAAATCCCAGTTTTTTAAGTATTCCAAACTACAACAACGCAGCTTCGCTTAACCACACCATTCCATCTAGAGAACGTAGTAGTAACCCAAGACGAGAAGCATCAGTACCGCAAGAGCAGCTGGAGCAGCATAAACCCAGTAGTTAGTCGACTTCTTACGCTTAAGGATCGCTCTCGGGAGTGTTTCTGGTCCTCCTCTACTGCGGATCCTGTTCCTTATCGGTTTCTCTTTTAAGACTTTTTCCTTCTGCGGTTTCTCCTCCGGCACCAGAGCTTCAGTTTCCTCCTTCTCTGCCTCAGAAGCTTCGGGAACTTCCTCAGCCTCGGTTTCTGTGTTGCCTCCAGTTTTCTTCTTGGCTTTCTTCTCTTGCTCCTGCAACACACAAAAAAGATGGAGATAACTATTAGAACGGGAGAGAGAGAAGCATGCAAAGAGTCTTGAGGTACAACAATGAAAAGGTTATGACCTTCTTTTCTTTCTTCTCAGCTTCCTTTTGAGCTCTTATAGCAGCTTTAGCAGCAGCTTTCTCCGCCAGCTTCTTCTTCCTTTCCATGGCTTGCTTGGCTTTAGTAATCTCCTCTTGCTTTCTCATTTCCTTCGCCGTAGCTGCATCAACCGCTTTTTCTTCCTTCTGCGGCTTTCCAAGACCATATACTTCTTCTTCATCATCATCATTCACAACGTTCTTTACTTTTACCGCATCTTTAGCTTTCTCAGTCTTCTCAGGTACACTAGCATCTGGTTTAGGTGCAGAGACTGGTTCCTCCTTTTGCTGTGGCTTTGCCTTAGCTTTAGGGACAACCTCGGCCTCAGAAGGCGTTGCCTTTGATGGTGGTACCTCAGGAGCAATCAGAGGCTTCTCTTCGGGATTCCTCATCCGTCCATCTCTGCTCAGCTGCCTAGAATCAAGTGATGCCAAGCTTCTCTTCTCATAATCTTCTCTGAAATTCTTCTTACTGCACCAAAGAGAAATAAATTTCTCAACCTCAGCATTGCAGAGCGCCTCAAGCTCGCTTATGTTCTTTTGTGCAGCCAAGTCTCTAGCTTTGTTCAACACAGTACGGTTTTGGTAATAGCCAGAGTTCTGTATGAGAGAAAAGAATACAAAATTGTAAGATTTTTAAATCGCACAAATCATTCGTCATCACAAGAAGTGCTCAAAAGTATGTGCTTGTACCGTCTCATCGCGTTGCTTCCTGAGCTCATGAATGTTTGAATAAACTTTGTCTCTCTTCTCGCTCACATTCTTCAGCTCATTCTCCAACACCTGAATCTCATCTTTTGTTGCTTTCAACTTCTCACTCAGCTCATTAATCCTTGCTGAAATTGCTTGCCTCTCCTTTTTCACTCCGTCCAAACCAGCACCCATTAACTACAAAAAAAAAGCATCACAAAAGCAACATATGAAACCAATACTATAACTGCATGAATCCAGAGAACCTGACCACAATTCTCTTACCTTAACTTGACCTTGGATATCATCCTTCTGACCCATAGACTCTTTGATTTTGGCTCTCATAGCCGCATTAGCAATGACCTTATCTCTTGTCCCTTCAAGCAGCCTGATCTCTTTAAGAAGCTGCTTCTCCTCGGTTAAAGGAATGCTTTCATGTTGAATCCGATACTGGTAGCTGTAAATCTTCATTTTCCACAAGCAAAAAAGAATCAACCAAAGGCCAATTTAAAGCTATCTTAAAAGGTCTCAAGAGTATCGAGTGAACAAAAGTAGATTATTACCATATTATTGAGCTCTTCCTCGGAAGAACAGATAGCGGGACCACGAGCACTCCCACCATCATTGTTCCTAAGCTTTCCAAGTGCTTGCTGCAAAGGTTCCATTTCCTTTCTTTTCTCATCAAACATCGTGTTGAATCCCTTACGCTCTGACTTCAACGGGTCTAGCAGATCAAATAGCTTTGATCTCTCGGTCTACGCATTACCAAAAATCACATCATTAGCACTAACAAAATAAAGAAAACAAAAGAGAGATGATATTCCTAATATTAACCAGACACACAAAAAAAACTTTACCCTCTTAGCTCTTAAGTCGTTCAAAACTGCAGAACGAGCATTGTTCCATTTCTCAAGCTCTTTATCAGCAGCTTCAAGCTTAGCTTTCATTTTGGGGTCTCCGTAAGAACGGTATTTGATAAAGTAGAAAGAGTGGATCTGCCTAGCCACAGGCCACTCTTCAGCTGCATCTTTAGGTACATCAGCGTTCAACACTTTGTTATTAGTCTCTTCGGCTTTCTTAGGTGGCTCACCGTGTGAACCAAACTTGATGGAGACTTTATCTCCTTTGACTTGGTCAGGCTTCCCGTTCTTGTCGGGCTTCCCTTCGAAAGGAGCCGGAGCAACCTCAAATCCACCATTAACAACCTCAACGCCCATTGTATCAAACGAAAAAAACAGAGGATCCTAATACCCAAAAATGAAAACATGAATTAAAAACATGTAACGGATCGAAAGAAAAAAAACAAAGAAAGGATTCAACTTTGAAAGGATCTATTGAAGCAAAGATCTACAAATGAGAAAGTATTCAATTATCCAATATTAAAACAGATCATCAATTCAAGCCATCAAAATGCATATCCAGACAAGAACAAGATCAAGATCAGGATCGATCCCATGAAAACAGAACAAGCATGCGAAAGATCAAACCTTTATAAACGTCAGAGTCAAATCGAATCAATTACTTGAAAGTGAAGAGAGATATAATAAAATGATTGAGACGAAGCAAATCAAAAAAAGTCAATAGAGACAAAGAGAGGGGAGGAGGAAGAGAGAAGGATACCGTGAAAAAGAGATCTGAGCGGAAGAAGATAACCAAAAAAAACCAAACGAAGAAGAAGAAGAAGACCTTTGAAAGAGAGAAAAGGGTCGCTCGCGAAATTAGTGTTTAGGAAAGAAATTGAGGTCAGATCTCAATCTAAATATATCACTTCCATTTCTTGGAATTTGCTTCTCTCTCTCTCTCTCTCTCTTGTATTAAAATCAGATGTATAATAGTTGTTGTTGTGTTTTTTTTTTACTAAACCGGTAAGATTATTTACTCGATCGTATCCTACTGAACAACACCCGATTGGGTCATTCCTACTTTTCCTACCACCTTGTTTGTTCATTTTTGTCAAATTTAATTTCAAGTTTTAAAGGGTTTTTATTCGTAATCTGATTTTTAATGTCAACTTTGGAAAAACTTTTATGAGGACCAGATTTTATTTCTTTTAGGTTCCCTGATGTTTTTTTTTTTTTACTATTTGAGTAACGCATGTATAGCTTTGACTAAAATTTAGATCCTTGTTTAATCCACTTTAGTTATATATCCATAAATAACAACAAACAATAAAAACAATTTATGTTTCCTGAATTGTGATTGAATGAATGAAGAAGACATAAAATTTTACATCAGTCGCAGTCAGAATTTATTTGAGGCATATAAAAAACTTTGTTTTGTGTAAAATGGTGATTCGAAGTCAATTATGTGAAATCTGTATGAGGCACCTGCCTACTATTTAACTAAGGTAGGTCCGGTCCTAATGGAGAATGGTCACGGCGCCTTGCGGTTGCGGATATAGAGATTGGAAAAGTTGAATAAAAACTTGTGTGTTCAATGTAATTGGTATACATAGACTAATTAAAGCGGATATAACTTAATTAGGAGAAAAAACTTTAGCTAAAATGTTAGATAGAAGCATTTATGAAATTATAAGTTACAGTTCATAAATAAAAAAAAAGGAAAAAAAGACAAGAAAAAGAAATGGGAAGAGGTGGAGAGAAGAAAGAAGAAAGTAACAAACAGTTGTTAGGTTGTGTTGAAAACGTGGGAAGTCTTCTTTGGCGTTAGATGGCTCTCTTTACGGTACCAACTGTCCACTTTGCAGCGACAGCACGTCTTCTCTCTGCCCTTAGATGGATCTCACATTCACTACATGTCATGCGGATTAGATTCTTCTCTCTTTCCATCGTACGTACATCACTTGTAGTTCGACGTAAGCTGAATTGACCTCAATACCCTTTATCCATCACCGCCCCCCCCAAACTTGTCTTATTGTGAACCAGAAGACCTTTGTTTTCAATAAGATGCAAAATTCAGTTAAGCTCTTTTTATCTTCAGCTTTTTCTGTATACTATACTAACTAATAGAATTGCGTTTTCGTATAAAATATAACAGAAAACAGTAGAAGGAATGTTTGTAGTTTCAGGTCCAAAGAGACTAAAATTTTCCACAACTTTTGAGATTTTAAAGAACAATGAGTGATGTTCTTGAAAATTTGTTAAACGTAGGCGGAATAATGTATTCCATGGCCCATTAAAGTCTTCGATACTTGCTACTAGCAAATGGGATACAAAATTGGATTTATTTCATAACTAAAATATCCAGTTGCATCAAATCTCATGTGAAAAGATACACCCGGTTTTTAAACTACACAGCACACCAGTTTATACTAGAATAAAGTTTTACCTATAATAGCTTAACCGGTTTCATACCAATCCAAGTCTGAGCTACAACAATCCAAAATCATAGTTTCTCGATTATGTTCATTCATCGGAAGCTGAGGCAGCCTGTTTCAGACAATCCCGCATGATCTCTCCAAGTTTTGAACAAGCATCCAAGCAAAGCTGCATTGCCTGCAATATTTTGAAACATGTTTAGTAACATATGGCTCCTTTGACCAACTAGTTCAGAATTAAGTGCTATTTTATTAACCACACTGACCCACCCTTACGTCCGATTTGCAGATTACAAAGGTATGAACTATGAACACGCGATTAGATCGTGCTTAGAATAACGATAATGAAGAACAGTCTAACTAACCAATATCGTGTGATTTACACAGACGAAGCAATTTGAACGTCAACAGTGAGAAAAGAAAGACCTTTGTCTACAACCGTGTGCAGAAGTTAAAGGACAAAAGGCATACCTCGTTGATATTAGGCGTTGTCCATTCACCCGTGACGGTTAGCTGAGTGACTTCATAACGAGATGGCATGCACGTCATCATAAAGCTTCCATCTTCACATCCTTCCTCTTCTGTGACCGGGTCAATCATAAGGTTTTTCCCTATGCAAGACTTTGAATATAGCAGGAATAATTTATCAGTCAGTGTTTCAAAATATAGAATTAAGATACATCTGTTGGTTCACATGTCTCAAACTATGATGATCTTGTTTCTTTCAGAGTATATGTTACATTCTGCACCTAATGCTAATAAACTTAAAGAGATAACGCAGAGGAATTCGTGTAATTGTTGTTAACATAGACATACCACTGAAACAGCTGTGATAAGGTCATACATCATAATCCCGGCATCAGCTAGAGCAAGACTAGCACATGATATCACAACAGAGAGGTCACCTGCAATATAATACCATTAAAGAAAAATCAGAAAACGTCAAACAACAAATCCTATGATAACAATATAGTAACAGGTTGCTTCGATAATCAACTACAAGAGCACCAATGTCAAGAGAATCAGTAAGCATTCACATATGCTCCCACAAGGTTATCCTGATTCTAGTATTAAGGATTTCGATAGTTGTTGAGCATTGTGAAAACTATAAGATTGTAGTGAGTCATGAAACTTACTGCCTCCAGATTCAAGCACCAATGCAAAAACATCAACAGTAGTCTTTGGAAAACTCTCCATCATTATTACGCCTTCCAATGCTTTGTGAAGCATTGATGAGTACTCTTTGTGATCAGTTCCCTAAAAACCACAACATATAACTAATCTGATGAAACAAAAACAAACGCCAAACATGCAAATCTAGGATTAGAATAACGCGGTACCTGGCCAAGAGTCGGGGAAGCAAAAGTTGTATAGCTAACATTACAATTCAATCTACCAACATCACTATAAGTCATTGCTTTCTTACTCTCCCTTGGCCCAAATCTAACACACGGAAACAAAATTAGCTGACAGCAAAGTTGATGCAAGATAGACACTCAAGGATAAGTGTTTATCTAATAGTACTCTACTCACACTGAAACAATGACTTTTGTGTTCCCAAACTCAACATAAGCAGAACCAGAAGCAGAGCTCACAGCACCAGTTTGAAGTACTTTTTTTTCCAGAAAAGACACAAAATTTAAGTTTAGTTAGTCTCACAAAGACTCGAATCGTATCTTTCACAATGAAGAACCCAAACGATTAAAGAAGAGAAAGGGGAAAAGGGGTTTTTACAGGCAGGTCGGCATTGATGGAAGCTACGGTCATCAGGACGGGACCAATCGAGCTCGGAGTCTTTGAATATAGGAAGTCGAGATCTTCCCACAACTTTAGGTGAATACGTTGGCGTTGCGGCTCCAGGTTTCGCTGCCATTGTTCTGTGCGCTGCGAGACTAGCAAAAATCGAATCTGAGTCCTGAGAAAGAAGGGAGAAGTCAATGTGATTAACTTGCTCCGATATGCGAAAAAACAGTGATTAGGTTCTAAGAAGAATCGTTACCTGAGAGGGTTTGGGAGACGAAAAACAAAAGAAGACGCGGCAGAGAACGTGGAAGAAGAAGAACAAAGTCGCCGTTAAAGATTTTTAGGGTTTAGCAAAAACAAAGATAATTAAAAAATAAAATAAAAATAAAAATTAGGGGCAATTGTAGTGAATAACTGAAAGTTTGAGTTATCTAACTAATTAAACGAAATTTCAAAGGGGGCAATAGTAAACATAAAATTAAAGGTTTGTTTAATTATCTGTTTTTTTTTTTTTTCTTTTGAACTAAAATTTAATTATCTGTCTTGGGTTTCATTTTTGAGTGTTTTTTTTTTTTTTTGCTAATGCTAATGGGTAGCTTAGGTTGTATAACTTGTAATCATTTTAAATCTTTGGTATTATCTTAATATTAAAAAGATTGTAGAAATTAAATTAAAATAGAATGTTGATATCAAATAAAAAAATACTATAGCTCTAAATGTGATAACAAAATAATAAAAAGGGAAACAAAAATGGAATTTAGATGAATGGGATATATATATATATCCCGAAAAAAGGGATATAAGTATATCCATCAATTCCTCTACATATTTGTCATTAAGTCATTAACAACAAATTTAATACTAATAAATCTGGTACCATAAAAAAACATACATACATACAATACATTTAACTTTCTTAATTCTAGTTTGAGATGAGGACACATAATCAACTTAAGCCAAATCATCATAATGCCAAGTTGTTAAAACTTTCATTTTCCAAATAATGCCTCGATTGATAGTCAGCTTAATCATACGACGGATAAGATTGCACGTTTGACATTTCGCATTACTTGGCCACTTCCCCCACCCATTTCCATCTTACTCGAAATGTAATCATCATTTACGTCGTCGGCCGGTCGGGTCCATCATCATGTTTTGTCCACCAGAAGCTAATTTTTCTTATATATACAACATGCTCCCGGTTTTCAACTTTTGATAATTACACGATACGTGTCTTTTAAGTCGATAAATCAAAGTAATTAATGCTATTTATTAAGCATGCACTTAACAAATCAAAATTCAAAGACTTTTACGATAAAAAAAAAGTCAAAGGAGAACGCACCGTTTCTGGGAAGTGAGTTAAAACGAAAACTTCTCTGTGGAAAACCGAAGTCTATTGTACCCATAACTCTCAGATTTCTTTCTTTTATCTCTTTTTTCTTCTTCTAGACAAATGGAAAAAAAGAGTTATTATTTATCCTCTTAATTAATAAAAATCTTCGTTTCAGACAAAGACAACAACCTCGTCTTTAGTGTTGAGAACTGCACGGAGCTTTAAAACATTCTCGCGTCAAAGTCCTGCAGGTACTTTTGTTTTTGCTCTTGTTTTTACGTTTTCCTAATACGTTTTTTTGATTCAGACAAATGTAAGAATGTAGTTTTTCTTATCCTCAGACAGCTCAGATTTGTCTTGTCAGACCGATCTATTTTAATATTATATGATCGGGCCAAATACTTGCGTTCACGTCGTTACGATTCATCAATCCTCTGTTTCTTCTTCTTTAATAATTTTGGGAGACATTAGTTGTATCAATTTTTGTTTTATTTTTATATGAATCAGAATTCCACGATCAAATTTAGGTTGGTGAATTTTTTAGGAACGTGAATCCCTATAGATAAATCGAATTTGACCTTAAAATTTGTGTTTGCATGTGTATCAACTCTGGCGTAGGTTAGGGGCAATCTCGATTTGTGAAGATGATTGCTTATCTCATGTGCCTATAACTATAAGATCAAAGTGTTGGCTTCTTTCGCTGGCATAACCATTAGTTATTTGGTTTTGAGATCGATCATATGAGAAGGCTCTTCAATGGCGGCCTTAAACTCAGAGAAGAGATGGATTTTTCCTCTAGCAATGGCTTCTCTCATGTTCATATTCCTTGTAGCTGCATCTTTCAACATGGGTCTCCTCTCTTCCGTCCGCTCCATTAACTCACTCATCTTCTCCTCAAGTCTCTCGACCACTAACGAGACAAGAGCCGAATTCGCAGAGTCAAAAGTCAATAACTCCTCTCATCCCCCTCCAGTACAGCCTAGCCTTCCTCGCTTTGGTTATCTAGTTTCAGGTTCAAGAGGTGACTTAGAGAGTCTATGGAGAGTGTTAAGAGCATTGTACCATCCGAGGAATCAATACGTTGTTCATCTCGATCTTGAGTCTCCTGCTGAAGAGAGGCTTGAGCTAGCTAAACGTGTGAGCGAGGATCCTGTTTTTACTGACGTTGGGAATGTTCACATGATCACAAAGGCTAACCTCGTTACGTATCGAGGACCCACAATGGTGGCCAATACGCTCCACGCTTGCGCCATTCTCTTGAAGCAGAGTAAAGATTGGGATTGGTTCATCAATCTCAGCGCCTCGGATTATCCTCTAGTCACTCAAGATGGTATGTATACTTATATGTCTAGCCTCTCTTTTGTTTCAAATAATCTCTCCCTTAATCATCAATGCCCCTTGCTCGCAGATCTAATTGATACATTCTCGGGGTTGGACCGGAACCTCAACTTTATCGACCACAGTAGCAAACTAGGCTGGAAAGAGTAATGATCATTTCTCTTTATAGAGTAGATATGAGATGAGTTTATTCCTGTTTTAATTTCAAATGTGGGTTTCTCCGCAGAGAGAAACGAGCAAAGCCTCTGATCATAGACCCGGGGCTTTACTCCACAAAAAAGTCAGATGTCTTTTGGGTTACACCCCGCAGAACCATGCCAACTGCATTCAAACTATTTACCGGTAATTCAGTAATTAGTAAGTACATGATTATGAGAAATAGTGACTAATCTGTGAAGCTGCAGGTTCCGCTTGGATGCTCTTATCTCGGTCGTTCGTGGAATATTGCATTTGGGGATGGGACAATCTTCCACGGACTCTTCTAATGTATTACACCAATTTCCTCTCTACACCGGAAGGATATTTCCACACTGTCATTTGCAACGCGCCAGAGTACTCTTCCACGGTGGTGAACCACGACATGCATTTCATCTCCTGGGACCGCCCTCCCAAACAGCATCCTCGGACGCTCAACATTAATGATACAGAGAGGATGATTGGAAGCGGAACAGCGTTTGCCCGAAAGTTCAGACACAATGATCCTGTCCTGGATAAGATCGATAAAGAGCTGCTCGGTAGAGGTAAAGGGAACTTTACGCCTGGTGGTTGGTGTGCAGGGGAACCAAAATGCTCAAGGGTTGGTGATCCGTCGATGATCAAGCCCGGTCCTGGAGCTAACCGGCTTCGTGTGCTTATTAACGGACTTGTTTCGGCATCTAAATTGACTAAATGGCAATGTAGATAGGCTTCATATGTTTCATGTCGAATTAGTCCCTATAATTCTTTCTGCAAACTGACACAACATTGTGAAGATTTGTCACTATTTTCTAAGCCAAAATAAGAACCCAGTTCACTTCCTTCTCATTACATCGAAGCCCTACTCTCCCTCTGATTGCTTCTTTCTCTCTTGTCAGAAGGACCAAGGGAAATAATTTTATATGATATAATAATAAAAAACAGCAACAGGTAGAAAAAATAGATGACGAACTGTTAAGATGCTTCTTTAACATATATAGACATGGTTCATGAATATTAGATACAAGCACATATATCTATATCTGTGCAATACACAACAAGAAATTGGCCAGCAATTTGAGACCTAACTCGGAACAATAGCGTCTGTAGTAGTTGTTATACCACAGGCTTCGAGTTTTACAGCCTATTTACAACACAAACTATACAAAAGAGAGAGAGAGCTAGAAGAGTAGGAGGCAAAGGACGATGCAACAAAGGAAAAATATTGATACCCGATTAAGAGACTTCTCACGCTGCATCATCCTCTGGCTTTGGTAAGGCTGAGCAATTGTGTTTGTGAAAGTCCCAAATATCCTGGTGTAGACCATGTCCCCAAACATTCCAATCACCGGGTAGAGAAAACTCATCATTACTGCATTGGCAAGGTCGGTTGATTCGGTAGTGGTGAAGCCACGAGGAGAATATTGGTGGTTATGGAATGTTGGAGACAGAGTTTGATGTTGCAAGCTTGGGGTCAGAGATGATGATCCTGAAGAGATTGGGTTGTATATGGTTGATGGAGCAGGTCTGCGGGGTATCTCTGTGGATTCTGCGTCCTGTTTCTTGGAGGCAAACGTGGAAGAAGACGAAGACATGCCTCTTCCATAGAGAGGAACCAATGAGGTGATGGTAATGTTGGATTTACAGACAGGGCAGTTGTTGTGGTGCTGATCAATGGAGACAGATGATAACTGAACATGTAACCACCTGTAAATGCAAGGCCAACAGAAAAGGTGTCCGCAGAGAGTGACGACCGGATCATGGGCTGAGTCTAGACAGATGTTGCAATCAAAACAGCCACTTTCATTAGCTTGACCTCCCTTTGAACCAGTGATGAGATCAGGTTTTTGTTGGACTATGAAGCCATCATCATGTGTTCGTTGAGCATCAGACATAATGAAGTTCCCGTCCATGGCAGGTAAGATTCTGTCAAGGACAACATACTATTGTCAGCTATGCCTATAATAACAAATGTTGTCTACAGAGTCATATGAGATCAGAAATTACAAAGAAAACTGAGGAATAACCACCACCACAAGTTGAATGAATCATAAAACTATACCATAACTATTGCAGCACACATGATACATGCCAAATGTTTGAATTCATGTTCATAGAAACCTGTTTTCTGACTTAGGTTTCATACTACTTCTAAATAGAATCCAAAAATGGGTTTATCCACAAACCAATAAACATCAGAAAAAGGGAGACTCTTTTCAAGATCTTTGTACCCTGAAAACCCCCCCTTGAGAGCAATTCTGATTTGACTTGTGCCTCTAAAGGTCAAATCCCAAGCAATTCTCATTAGCAAAACCAGAAACCACCCAGCTATAAGAAACCAATCTAGATCAGAACAATCAAAGCCTAGTATCATCTCAAATTCAATACAGAGGAAAACCATGATGGAGATTTCAAAACCCCCAAGCAAAAATTGTCCCTTTTGTGTTACCAAAACCTAGAACCAATAGAAAAAAAATCGAAAATTTGGGCGAACCCTAAATCATCTAATTGTACAAATGCAAGCTATGAAGAATCAATGAAACCACAGAATCGAATCCAAGAAAGATGAAGAACATACCGAGAGAGAGAGAGAGAGAGTCGGAGGGTAAAGGAGGAAAAAAAACGCGATGTAAACGATCAAGCTCGGAGAAAATGCGAAAAAAGGAGAAGGCTTTTGAGAGATTGGAAGATTAGATATTTAAAGTCGACGTGTTTTCAACGAACGATGAGGTGATAAAAGACAACAACGACGGTGGTGATGGTTGCTTCGTCTTCGTCTTCGTCTTCGTATGTTACAACTTAAATTATTTATTTAAGATATTTTTTAGATAACGACGCTTATATTTTTTTTTCTTATTTATCGAGAGGATAGAGCTTTCGAAATAGGATATTGCTGTTTTCTAAAATCTCTTACCATCCCCTCTAATCTCGGGATTAAAATAAATTACTCTGTTTTTTCACGTTAAAATCTTTTACAATTTAGATTTACTTCTTTATTTAACGTTTAAATTTGTTTTTTTTTTTTCCTAAAAAAGGGTTCAATCATTTATATATCATTAGGATAAATATACTTTACTTTCTTATAAAAAGTAAAAACTTTATAGTATCTTATTTCGTGGATAAAGCAAATTATAGTATCTGATTTCGTGGGAAAAAGCTTAAGCGTTACAGAGTTTTGAGTAAACAAGAAAATAAAAAAGTGAGAAAGAACTATACAATTAAATAGACTATATTGTGCAATTGCGTTGAGCAATACAAAAAGGACAATGAAACAACTTTCGTAAACCTCGTTGAGTTCTCTCTCTCTCGTAAGAATATTTTGGAATTCATACACAAATGACCATGCCAAAGGAGACCAACGAGATTCTACCTACTGCAAAAATCACCATCGCACATGTCACATGCCCATCATGCCATCATGGTATACGTACGTACATGTGGTATAAAACATATAAGAAGCTATCGAAAGACTAATAAAACTCTTACCAAAAACGTTTTCATACAGTTTTAGTTAATCACAAACTCCAACCGGCTCATCTCACCCAAAACAAACAAACAAACAAACACCAAACAAACCCTAACAACACTTTTGTTTTCGTTGGGTTGTACAGCAAATTAACAAAACACGAACGAAAATTACAAAAATATTTCACATGTCATTCTCTAAAAATTTCCTAAAAACTTTTAAGATATCAACAAAAGTAACCATGCCAACGAAACAACCATCTTTTTCAACCACCCACGCGTAGTTCACTCGATGAGCAATCGCTTGAATCATCACTGCCATTAACGAGCTCTTCGGATTACACACTATTGCCTCTGACCTCCTCGCCATTCTCGCCGAGCTACTCATCGACCTCCCAAACGACGACGTCGTCCTCGTCGGAGATTCTTCATCCGACGAATAACCTGACGACGGAGACGAGGGCGAGACAGAATCGAAAAGCGAAAGCAAACCCATCAGTCCTTTGTCTTCCAAACGATTCCTAACGATCTGGACAAGACTCTCCGGTGGATTTGCTCCGTCTATGTACGCCATCAGGTCTCCGGCGTGGAGCGTTGCCACCGCCGCGGCAGCTGTCTCGTCGCAGCAAGTTAGTGTCATGGGAGAGATCTCTCCGATCAAGGACGTAAAAGAGTCGTCTCCTTCTCCTTCGACCACTGCAACAGAGGTTTGGTCGACGAGAGCGTTGGATATGGCCGAGATGACGGCTGAGGGGGAGGAGTGGTAATCAACGGCGAGGATTGCGTGTGTGCTGTTGATGATACCGAGATCGGAGATTGACATCGCCGGGAGAGGAGAGAACGCGGCGATGGTTCCGAGGAGAAACTGTATGATGTCTTCTTGAGTGATCCAGCAGAATCGTCGTCCGTTCGAATGCGTTGAGGTGGTGACTGAAACTTTGTCGTTTTGCTGCCTTTTCTTAGTGAAGGGTTTTGTCTGAATTGGGACAATCAGATTCTGTGCTCCTTGGATGATCAGATCAATGGCTTCAACTAAGCTGATCAGTCAGATCAAATTGACCCGAGAAAAAACTATTAATTTTCTTCACAAGTGGAACAAAAAACAGAGCATGGAAACAGAGGAAGAACAGAGCATGGAAACAGAGGAAGAACAGAGAAAAGGTTTAATTTTTTTTATCAAAACAGAGAGAGATTGAACAATGAACAAATACAAAACCTGCATGAGGGTTGAACATGGAGGACGAGGGAACGAGTTTTGGGGAGAAGAACAGAGACGGGTGCGTTTAAGGCAGAGAGAGTGTAGTCATGGTCTTTGGACAAATGGCAGATGACGTCAGCCATTGATATTTTTCCCAAGCACTCGCACTCTGTGACATCGTTATCGTCGTGATTGCAGTTCCAGACTGATATGAAAGTGTCTTCAGAGGACTTAAGGGCAGCGATGGCGTCGGATACGGAGGAGGAAGAGGCGGAGAGACAACGGAGAGGAGGCTTGCCTAGAGAGAGATCGGAGACATCGTACGAGAGAAGGGACAGTGCCATCAAATTCAGAGAAAAGAAGAAGTCTCTAGAAAGTGTAGAGAGAGAGAACAAAAGAGATGGGTGGTACGATGTATAGTACCTGTTTTGATAGAAACCGACTCATCAGATTTTATAAACAAGTTTAGGATCCTCCGATTGTGCATATCATACTTTAAAACTATTTTTTAAATAATAAAAATGAATTTGCTATCTAAAAAATAAGTACTGTATATCAAGTCGAAATATAAAAGAAATAAAAAATAAATAAAAATTACAGTATAGATTTATATAGATAAAAGTTCTATCTATCTATCTTTTGTGGAAATTTTTTTTTTATCTATCTATCTATTATCTAATTAAAGATTTATTAGATAAAAATTTTATATCTATTTTGGAGTTGACCTTTTTTATTTGCAAATCAATTTTTAAATTTATATAAATTTATATTTTATATAATTACACTTAAATATTATAATTTTATAATATAACATAACTAATGACTCAATCACTCAATCAATCAAACTCTTTATATTATTTTGGTTAGAGAAAAATATACAAATATGCAATATCTTACTAATTGTAAAAGAAAAAAAATTATTATTTTTTTTAAAATAATAAATTTGTTATTAAAAAAATTCTACAATTAATTTATTATTAAATGTGTAGAAAAATAATTAGAAAAATATTTATAATGATAATATAACAGATGACTTTTGTAAACAATTTTCCTCCAGTTTGGGCAACCAATCGAGAAGTTTTATTTTAATTATTTAATGTGAGGTTGACAAAAAAAAAATAATAATAATGTAACAGATGATAAAAAAAGATCATACAAAAGTAATTATATAAACTTCTTTACAAAAATCATATAATACAAATTATATAAAAATCATACAAAAAAGTGATAAGGTTTTTCCTAAAAAGAATAAACTTCCATAATTTAAGAAATTATATAATTTGTATCAGTTTTCTCATCAAACAAAACACACAAATCTTCAAAAATATCATCTTTGGTTCAATTTCATTCTATTGGTAAAGCTTTTTTTTTTAATTATTGTTATCATGTCGTATAATATTGTCCTAGATTATATAGTAAAGCTACAAGATAACTCATAATTCTATAGTTTTCTAACTTTTTTTCTCTTATATGGAACATGGAGACAATAACTGTTCAGGTAGACATAGAGGAGGTCAAAGACCCGTGTGTGATCAAGAGGGGAGATACTAAGGTGGATATGAATTGTGTCGTAGGGCGCATAATGTAATCATGGATTCTGTATCACTCGTTCTGCTACAGTCATGGTACTCTATATGAATAAAATATAAAAAATCCATGTTCCACATAACAACAGCTTATAAGCAGTCCAACTTTGTATTTACGTACGGCTGTCAATATGACCATCCTTAATTAGAACTTGTTAAGATATTAGTATTGCGTTGTTCCTGAATGTCAAATTGTTGAGACTTTGTTACAGTACTGTTAAGGCTAGAAAACTCCCATGGGATTACATGTTGCAAGAATATTCTATCAGACTTTGTTTATATATATACTACTAAAATGTTACATACAAAGATTACAAGTCAAATTGCAAAAGGCACTACAACATGAAAATCAAAGAATGAATCATAAAAGCTAAAAATCACAAGGTAGAGAAATTTGATCAAGACCCAATATCTGTTCGAACACCTAGAACCTTTGAGACGGTAGGCATGTGATCGAGCCAGGTCAACCGCGTCCTGAACCCTAAGCCTGGTTCCTTGTTGACCCACCACAGTCGCTGCAATCGTAGCAGCCATATCTCCCATTCCTTTCAAGTCAGAGACTCCTCTCAAGATACCGTATAAGATCCCTGAAGCGTAAGCATCTCCAGCACCACATGTGTCAACTGGCATAAAACTAATGTGTATTGTACAAGACCTTTGGTGCCGTGGTTAATCTGAGTTTATAATTTGACACCACGTTTGGAATTCAGTTTTTGAAAGTACAAGCTAAGTGTTTTCCACGGATTCTATCTAGAATATTCTAACATACTGTAAGTATAGAGAGATTTGTTGTAGTCTAGCTCGTATATTATGTTATTACTCTTAATTTGTGTGTTGTTGGTAAACTCAAATTACCGTAAAACTGAACATGAGTTCAAAGTTCAAACTCATGCTAGAAGAAACTTGTTTAAAAATACTTACATTCACGTTCTTGTGAGTTTATCACCAAAGTTTTACACTTAATTATATTTTCCAATTGTTGCGAGGGAGAAATATGACCTTAATTAGTAGTAAAATTATTTAACAAATGCCTTTTTTGTATTGTGTGACCTTAAATGATAATCATAGGACACGTTTTAATTTTCTACTTACTCGGTCACTCCAAGTCCAACTATGCAACAAGCTGGCGACGGCACCTGGGTCTGCATCATTTTCTATGAAAACACTTTTTCTCACTTCTGTTGATTAAATAACCTTTTCTGTTTAAATACTAAGTCTTTTTTCAAAGGTAGTGTTTTCATATTTCGACCCTTACTAAACGCCTTTACTAAACGCCTCATCAAAAACACGCTTACCACTTCTTACAAATAACAAAGTCTTACTTGCACCGTTGCACGTAATGTAACAAGTTGGCCAAATGTTTTTTTTTCCCCCGGCCAAGTGTTTTCTAAGTACTTACTTTACTAATACAAAAACATGTGTTTCTCTAGTCTTGTTTTCGCAATGTGTTGTGTTTTCTCTGTAAATAATTTGATTCTCTGAACGTATGTCATCATGTGAACCTGATTTGCGTACATCATGCAACATTTTATCTTTTTACGTACTGTTTTCTGGTTTTGGTTTTTTTTTTTTTACTCGAAATGATAGGATTGCTTCTTTATTAAATTTTGAAAATCGACAATGGAAGAGATATGAGACAAAAATATGAAGGGGATATATATGAGCCAATTCACTGATTTTGAATTTCAACGCACAATATCACTTAACATCAAGAAAAATAAATAATGCAAAATCTCCATCAACTGCTTTTAATTTAGCCAAACGATTTATCATATGCAAATGAAACAAGTAATTCGTTACTAGATGTAAACCTAATAAAGGGTTGATAACTAAAATTCTTAAGTACTCCGTAAACTTTTTGATAATCTAGTTTAAATGAACACTAATTTGTACGTAATTCAGTAAACAAGCTACAAATTGACCGGTCGATCCCCGGATGGAGCATATATAGATGATACATGAACGATCGAATCTGACCACCAGTGTGACTTATACAGTGACGTCACTGGCAGAGAGAGTTTATGTGCTTCAATACTAAATAATCTAAAACACTCGGATCCGTACGTATATAATAATAAATATTATCTGGTAACTGTACGTTTTCACTATGAAACAAATTATTAATCGATGTTATTTAATTTGGTCACATAAATCATTAAAATCTGGTACCATGTAAACACATTTCTTCTAATAATTTCAAGATACAAAAACCTCTGTGACCTTGCATGTTGCCATGGTGGCTTTATGTTTCCGACCCTTCACTATTTGAATGATGCTTTTATTAAGTTATTCGTTAAGAGTAATCATTGCGTTACCAACTGAAGTATTAAAAAAGGGACATTGTTTTAGTCTTTCGTTTGCGATATAGTATGTGCATGACAACTTAACTATAGCATCAATTTGGTGGTATAAAGAGGGTGGAAATTAACAAACAATTAAAACAAGTGAAGCATATATATATATATATACATATATATATTCTACAAAGCATATATAGAAGAGTAGTAATACAAACTCTCAATTTTGTTTAGATTCTTTTGGATTTTAAAATGAAAACAAAAACTGATAAAAGTGAACATGGCATCAAAATGAATAATTAAGCGTTGACGTGAACAATATTAGATTCAACGAAAGTAGGCGAACGAACGTGACGGGCCTCCAGACCTTTTGTACAGTAGCTAGCAGCTGACGAAGCAACGTGATATGTGCTTGTCCTTATATGGCACGTGCAACAGATAAGCAGACCTTGATTTTCACTTTACATAATAATAATAATTAACCCGAGAAAGCGAAAAAGAACTTTCAATTATAGAAAATGATCAGTGACTTTAACGTATATTCTAAGGCTGGCAGTTCAAGAACTTTAAAGGGGACGAGACTTGAAAAAAACAAAAGAGGGGTGAGACGTGTGGTTGCTTATCTTTCGCAATTAATTAATCGGCTACTAGTTGTAAATTTGATGTTGTACGATGGCGAATTGGATTCAAAACCTTCATCCAATGTCCGGTGATGTCCAATGTTATATGCAAGGTGTTTTGGATTTACATGTACTAGATGGTGTATATATCATAAAACGAGTTATTGAATGTAACTTTTGATGTGGTTTATTTCAAAGATTGATTTCCACTTATTACACTTAAAACATTGTTTTGATAGTCAAAACATTTACTTTAAATACAATGTGAGAAACTCTGTACTTTCTTACTTTACGAGATCTTGTTTGTAAAAAATTTATTTGCATGCTTTTTTCGTTGTTGTAGTGAATCATTTATTAAACGAAAACGCAAAAAAAAAAACAAAAAACAAAAAACAAAATTAAAAGAAAAGTCTCTTTTTAGTTTTAACCCTCGAGAGAGTAGTCAAATATTTCAAAGAAATCCAGATTGTAACTTGTTTTTTTGTGGTCTTTTGAAAAGTCGACGACTCGCATGAATGTAACGTCTATGCAGACCATGTACATCCAAAATACCTTGCATATAACATTGGATATAGTAGTATAAACATCCTAAAGCAAAGAAGGGTGGAAATCAATTCAATAAAAATAACAATTAGGCCCAAAAGGGGAAAGAATCACATACTATAGAATAAGTTGTTATTGGGCCGACCATGGTGTCGTGTTTGCCATCGGATATATTAAAATAAGTTGTTAACAAGTATGGCAGTGACACAGTGAGGTGATAATGCAAGATTCTGCAGTACTGACTGTTCAGTTCTCGGAAACCATCAAAATATGGGGAATCACATCGCACATTTTCTCTACAAAACTTGAAAAAGGAAAGGAGATATGAAACGTAGTGAAGACCATTTCCAATGTATATCTCTATTTTTTTCTCTAAAATAGATTAACTTTAAAATAGAGCATTGTTTTCCTCCAATGTATTACTCTATTTTAGAGTTGAAAATAGAGGTTGTGTAAAAGAATAGAGGTGAGAATAGAGTTACTCTATATATAGAGCAATCCTATCATTTTCTCTATTTTAGAGGAAAATATAGAGTAGGGTTGGAGCAAATGTTGCTCTATAATAGAGTTTTGACTCTAAAATAGAGTGGGGTTGGAGATGCCCTAAAGGAATATGAGAGTAGTGAAAATCATGTAGTTGCAGCAGTATATGACAATTGTAAAAAATAGGTAGCTCTTTAAGTCAAAAGTGTCAAGTACAAATTGTATGGATCATGAGATACTGAACATGGTAACAGTTGCATATAAAGATAACAAAAGTATAGGATAACATGAACTGTTACCAAAGAAATCAATAATATTATGAAATTGGATAAATCAATTTATCCGGAAAAAAAATGAAGAAGAAAAAGGAAAGGATAAGAACACATAAAAGTACGAGAGAATGCTTATCCCGTGACACTGACATCTCTTTTTCATGTCCCCACCATTTTCCCACTCGTCTCCGCTGATTAATCCATAAAATACTACGCAGACTCAGAGAGGTAGATTCCATATCCAAAACCCTTTTAACTGAAATTCTGAAAAACATATACAGTAAATATCACTGAAACATCGTAAAATCAAATAATATAGGGTGTTTAAAATTAAAAGAAATTTGATTAAAAAAAAAAAAATTTGATTTACATACTATTTACTTAAGACAAAAACTTCACTACACTACAAAAATTATAGGACATCCAGATTCCTGAAAACTACTTTTTTTGTAGTAATTTCTGAAAAAAATTACAAATTTTTATATTTCTACTATTAATTGAAAATATAACTAATAAAATATAATATATTTTTGTTGAAATTATAGGATATTGTCACTAGTTTTAAAAGTATTTTAATATTCTCTCCGTTTCAAAATATATGATGTTTTAGAGAAATTTGTTGTTTCATAATATATGATGTTTTGAAATTTTAATGCAACTTTTATATTAGTTTAATATTTTATATTATGCAGTATTGTGTCTGATTGGTTGAATTTGTTAAAAGTAAAGCTTTTTTAATCTGCATGCTTTGCTTAAAACATCTTATATTTTGAAACGGATGGAGTATTTCTTAAAATAGACAAACACGTTTTTCAGAAATTTGTTTTTTCGTTTCTATAAAATTTTTTGAATATATAAATTTAGAACTAGAAATATCATTTTTTGTGTGTTATTGTTAACTTGAATAAAACATAACGCAAATACCTATCTACTATATATATATACTCCAGGTGTCTCCTATCATCTTTGTTACTCATTTCGATTAATTTTAAAATGTAAGCAAAACCCAAACCAGATAATTACGAATAGGACATAGACAACTAGTCCATTTTAATAACTAAAAAGTCTATCATAGAACAAGGAATAGTCTCATCATCTCATCCAAAAACGTTACTTCCCTTCTTTCTTCCCACAGGAAACAAAGTAAAACAGACAACGGACTAAAACAAATATAGCCCACCGCTTCTTATAAATATATAAACACTCAAGAAACCTTTGCCACCTTCTTCATTCTTCCTTTTAAAGATACTTCCTTTTACATTTATTCATTTTGGGTTCTTCTCTGTATCAATAGAAATGTTGGCTATATTCCATGAGGCGTTTGCTCATCCGCCGGAGGAACTCAACAGTCCGGCATCTGAGAAATGTTCTAAACAACCAAAGCTTCCTGAAGAAACCCTAAACGATTTCTTATCTCGTTACCCTCTCAACACTTTCTCCATGTCTTTCGGACAAGCAGCTGTTCTTGCTTACGTTCGTCCTTCTGCTTCCTTCTCCATCCACCAGAGGTAACATGCACTAGACAGAACACGATCCGGCTTTTATCTTCTTATGTTTTAAGGTTCTGCTCCATTGATCTTCAGTTTTTGTTTTTGTTAGGTTGTTTTGTGGATATGATGATATCTATTGTCTGTTCTTTGGGAGCTTGAACAATCTGTGTCAGCTAAACAGACAATATGGTTTGACCAAGACAACGAACGAGGCCATGTTTGTGATCGAAGCTTATAGGACTCTTAGAGACAGAGGTCCTTACCCAGCTGATCAGGTCGTTAAAGACTTAGATGGTAGCTTTGCCTTTGTCGTTTATGATAGCAAAGCCGGCTCTGTCTTCACGGCTCTGGTACTGCTTCAAAAAATCAGTCCAGTCCCTTTTTTAAATCACTTTTGATGTTTAGAGGATTTGAGAAATCAATTTGATGTAATTCATGCAGGGATCTGATGGAGGGGTGAAGCTATACTGGGGGATAGCTGCTGATGGATCTGTTGTTATATCAGATGATTTGGATGTTATTAAAGAAGGCTGTGCCAAATCTTTTGCTCCATTTCCTACAGGTAACACAGAATCTTCATAAGCTTTTACAAAGCCATGGACTTGGTGTGATGATGTATGTGTAATTAGTGGAGTGGTTGATAAATTTTGCAGGGTGTATGTTCCATAGTGAAGGAGGATTAATGAGCTTTGAGCATCCGATGAACAAGATAAAAGCAATGCCGAGAGTGGACAGTGAGGGAGTTCTATGCGGTGCCAACTTCAAGGTGGATGTGTACAATCGTGTTAACAGCATCCCTCGTCGAGGAAGTGAAGCCAATTGGACTCTCTAAAAAACACTGGGAACTTTCAAAAGATGGTTTCTATTTCGCACTTGTTGTTCTTCTCCACTTTTATCTTAGTAGTTGTGGACTGCTCCTTAGTATGCCATGAATAAAACTGTGAATAGCTTCCAAGGTTGTGTTTCTCTACTACCTTATGTCAGACAATAAATCAATAGACACATAGATTTTCAGTTGAAAACGTAACATGTTAAGAGCTTACTTTGTTTGTTATCGTAATCTTTATAGGGTTGTCTAAATAGTGTTATTGTCAATGTCGGTGGAGATGACATGTTAAGATTACTACACAACGGAAGTTAGACAGAACATGGTTTTGAACTAGGAGTCGATGAAACTTAACATTTTTTTTTCACTCTTTCAGCTAAATGCGGTACAGAGAGATTGATAATTATGTTTTTTCATCCTTCACGAAACAAGCAAACTATAGTGTAAGATGACGAAACAGAGTATATAACTCACTGTTCTGTTTCAATAAAGCAGAGTTAAGAAAGCTGAAGATTCGCCAATTTTATTTCTTTATTTTGGGCTACTCGCCAAGTAATCTACACTCAACAGACACTAAGGAAAAACTTCGCAATAGAATCAGACATCTAAAGGTTTCATCGATTGGTACGGAGTGGTCTCATCAGAAAGGACATTTCAAGTTTATTAGGCCAAGCCAACGAGCTTCTCACTGATCTCCCACACTTTACGAGCCTTCTCAACATCACTTGCTTCTTCTGATAACTGGTTCTCAAAAGAAGCCGAAGCCTTGTTCCAGCTCCAGTAAACCCCTGATTTTGTCAAGCTAGGATCACTCACCACCTGATCAAACAAAACTCCATTGTTTCAGTACACAGCAAGAAAAGTCTTTCCTTGACTAATAAGCTACAAATTAAAATAACAGTCTGTTTCTTTATTACCTGAGCAAGTCTTTTGCCAGACTCTGTCTCGGAGACATATCCTTTAGTGATGTACTTCTGAAAGGGAGGGAAGAGTGTACGGAAGAGCGGGATGTGCTCTCTGAATAAACCCGTGGAGGCAATGCAACCAGGGTAAAGCGAAGCGAAAGTGACTCCAGTTTCTTCATGGTAACGCCTGTGAAACTCTTGCATTGTCAACATATTGCAGACTTTACTGTCTTTGTAAGCCTTTGCACCATCAAAATCTCCTCCATCAATCATAGCTGAGCTGTTTAAACCGTTTAATCCACCCGCTAGACCCCTCAAATCACCGAGATTTGCCTTTGGTGGTACATTACCCGCCAATGTATTAGTGTTACCTAAACCAAAACCAAGATAACAATGATCAGAATCATTCCCTAGCTAGCAATGTAGGCTATACATACATTAGATTTTAGACAATACCAGTAATGGATCCGACGATGATGAGACGCTTTGAAGGGTAATCAGATTTCTTCAAGTCATCAAGTAACAACCTTGCGAGAAGAAAATGTCCCAAATGATTCGTTGCAACGCTAAGCTCAAACCCTTCAGCACTGTAAGTAGGCTCTTTAGCTGTCGGGAAATAAACCGCAGCATTGCAGACCAAAACATCGAGAGGCATCTCTGTCCTCCTGAAGCTATCAACGAACTGTCTCACACTGTCCAACGAGGCTAAGTCTAAGTGCATCACAGTGTAGCTTCCTTTAGGCATCCCTGCGGATTTAGCAGCTCTCTCGGCTTTAAGGAAGTCTCTGCACGCCATTGTCACGTGCCATTTCCCTGTATCGGCTAGAGCTTTAGCCGTGGCTAAACCTAAACCAGACGAAGCTCCCGTGACCACCACATTTCCTTTCCTCAACGTTTTCTTGCCGTCCGCGGATTTTGTAACCGGAGAGTTTGAAGTCGCAGCGGTTTGTGCTCGAATTGTTACACTCCTCAAGCTATGTTCTCTCTGCATATTAATCAACTAAACATTACTAAACCATTCGCAGAAGAAGGCTTAAATCAACACTGTAACGTCGGAATAGAGACATGTTCTGTACCTGGAATCTTAATGAGGAAGATCCATGGTCGGATTTGATTTGGTCGGTAACGGAAGCACCAAAGAGACTGGAGTCCTTGAAAGACGATGAAGAAGCATTCAATTTAGCATCTTTACGAACAGAGAAAGCAGAGGAGACCAAAGAAGCAGCTTGTAGAGCCATTGTTGGTACTCGAACAGAGAGAGAGAGATAGCAAAAAAGCGATTTGAAGAAGAAGACTGTCGAGTGTGGATATTTTGCGAGAGAGTGTGTGCGTATATGTACTCTCACAAAGGAGTTGTGGGGAGGTGAGATTCAGACAAAGAGAAGATTGGTCCCTACAGTGGTCAGTCACAGAAGATTGTGTGGATAGCATTATCTTGAGCACAAAGTATCTGCCACGTCATCTTTGTATACCCAATGAGAATTCGTGGATTAGATTTCCTTAATTCTTAGATATTTTATTTTATTGTCCATTACTATTATTTGGGTTTAAAACAAAATGGAACAGTTGCACAATATGGGATGGTCATTGCTGATTGGTGTTGATGGGATTCCATGCCCCTGTAGCATGGGAGAGAGAGAGCTAGTTGCTCTCGTGTTCGGTTAACTTTTCCTCTCATTCTTTTGATAACCATGGTTTTGATCAAGAATCCATAAGATTTAGGATTAAAACTAATATGAACATCCCACAAATAAAAATAAAGTTTTCAAATAATATCCATACAAATTAATCTACAAAACTCATAGTTGTACCCTCAGTCTCAAATAATTTTGCAGTCATACATAAAAAACAACCAGAAAATATGATATTAGCATATCACATAGCACAAAGGAAAAAACAAAAAAAAAACTTATATGTTGGTTAAGAATTAGTAAGGTGAAAGGGAGGCTTCAGCAGCAGATGAATAGAAGAAATAGTAAAATTGAGAGACAATAGCGTTGAAGAAGACAAATGAGGCTCCGGCTGCGAAGACTCCCTTACGAAGAGTTTGACAATCAGGAGGATTGTCCATGAACATTGTCCTGTACTTTGTGTGGTATGCATTCTCCACCGATCCAGCTAATAGACATATCTCTGCTATCAAGAAGAACATCCTTTTTTTTTTTGCCAACAAAACAACCAACAAAATGTAAAAATATTAGCACAATTTCGGATTATTTTGCTTGTGAGTTCTTATTTGCATTTTATCAATTCAGTGATAGATAGAAGCACAGTGGACTAGTAACAAACTAACAAGCACGTTTGGCTTTTTAACAGATCAAGATGCTTGGTAATTTAGATTAAGAGAATGAAAATCTGTAAGCTGGTCATTAGACTTATTAAATGTAATTTTAATACTATGATGGATTCATGAGAACTCAAATAATATAAACCAAGACCACACTAATGTCTATGTTTGATTGTGAATTTGAATCATTTTATATTCCATTATTGCTACAACTTTTCTTGTGAAGTAAAAAATATATAGTTTTGGTTCGGTCAAAATCGCCATACTCGATGTCTGATGTATACGTATGTGATGAACTAATTGAGTTATATAACAACAAAAGAGTATATAACTTACCAGCTGACAATGAAGAGAACGAGGGCAAGAGCGCGTGAACCGCCAGGCTTGAGAGGCTTTCCACAGCAGAAACAACGGCTAACGAACATGATAAGGAGTTGACTAAACACTGAGAACAAAAAGGCCCCAACTCCATACCCTGTGGCTCTGTCCGAATCATACACACAGTAGTTGTATTGCACCTCAGTGTCCTGCACAACCCTTGCCTGCCCCACGAAAAAATCAACTTCAAAATATTAACAGAGAGATATCACATAATCATCATCTTGTTTCAAATAATATATTGTTGTAAAGATGTGACTCACAGTGCTTCGTCTTTGCTCAGCAGCAACGGCTAAACCAAAGGCAACGAGGTTGAACACAAGAACTATGGCTGAGATAATCTTGGACGCCATGGACTCACACCTTACTCTCTCTCTTTCTCACAAAATGTTTCTTTAGATATAAAGACAACTTTGTTTGCTCAGATTGGATCGTCTTGCCTAATGGAAAAAGACACGTTACCATTTCTTTGAAATAGGTGTTTCACCTTTATTTATTTCTTCAAATTACTTTTGTGTATAGGAAAAGTTTTATCTAATAAATTGGGAAAAATAGGAATATGGTAGATGCTTAGTGCAAAAGATAGTAACAGAGCTTCCTTGTTAGAGAATCCTCTGTTGTTTGTTTATGACAAACCAAAAGCAGATATATTGAGCTGTATCTTACTAAAAAAAATAATAATATGAGAGCTCTTTTTGTTTAAAAGTATAATTTCTATAAAATTTACGTGGCTGAATTTTTGATCGTGACTAAGTTTCAAAATGGAGAACAGCTTGAAAAAAATTCTTAAGACGTGAAAAGATATAACGTGGGGAATTAGATTCCACTTGATGGTAACATGTTACCTAAATAAAAAAAAAAAACCGAAAATGCTTATGGTTCCGCGGAGACTTCTTCATCAATCTAACAGAACCAAATTGCTTACATTTGAAGAATCATCTCACCGAACTTTGAGAAGAATGTATTAGTTGTTTTAGACTTCAAATAATTTCATACACTTCACCCCACTTGACCATACTTCACCTCCATCATCAATTTGTTTTCTTATTGTTTTTTCTTTCTAATGATCATCAATCAAATAGTTTAGTTACAAAAATCCAAAAGAATCTTACATTATTCAAACTCGCCAAACCAATTTCTTACACTCCATTGAGCACTTTCAATGCTATAAACAACACATCGACAAAGTAATATAAACAAACACAAATCAAACCGATAACCAAAAAATGAATAAAAGAGTAAAAAAATATGAAACCGGGCTTTTCAACTATACTCAACACAACGTCGTCTCAAAACAGAGATGATGATGATGATGATGATTCCGGAGAAGAATTCTTAACTCTAGGTTTTACTTTTTTCTTCCGAACATAAGAAGCTTCCTGAAAACTTTAGCTGTTGCCTTGGGAGACGTCTCTTCACTGTTCCATTTCTTCCTCGAATGGTCTGGTTCAGTCACTGGCGGTGTAGATACGTCAATCTCTGAGGCCGCTGGTGAGAAATAATACTTCTCCTCCATGTTTGTCTCTGAAAATGTCACTGACTTCTTTGGAGACACTGATTTTGCCTGTGATATCTGGACTTCTCCAACATCCTCGGAATAATGGAAAGTAGTAATTTGCTTATCTTCAGAAACAGGTGACTTCTTGACTGTTTCCTGAACATTCTGATGTTGTACTTTCTGATGATTGGTTGCATCTGCTATGATTTCATTCGGTCCGTTGTTTGCTGTATCCGTTTCTTCTGATGGCAAGCTTTGTAACTCTTTAATGTCTTTGAAATCATCAGCAAAAGGAGCAGCAGCAACAGGAAGGTCTTCAACTTGCTTTACGGACAAGTAAGACTGTGAATCTTCCACCACCGTTTCCTTAATTTCAAGACTCGGGTCACGAGAAAGTTCTAGACCTTTTGCATCGGATTGACCTATTTTACTCGTTTTCTTGTCCTGAGCTTTCTCTGTCTTGTTTCCTAACGGTTTTGATGGTCTTTTGACTACTGGTTTTTGTTGTGGCTCCTTTGGAGCGGTCCGGGCAACAGCAAGGCGCTCAATGGTGGAACTTCTCAGTACGGGCTTAGCCTTTGACTGCGCGGCTTCTGGTGTCTTCTCGTTCTTTACTGAGCTTTTCACTGTTTTGACCGCAGGAGGAGTTTTCTTGGATACACTACCACCAGAACTCTTCTCCGCAATTCTTTTTTGCCTCTGAATTAGAAGTTCTTCCATTCTCTTCCTTCTCTCTTCCTCCTATCAAAAACCAAATCCAGATGAGATTTAAAGGAAACTAATCAAGAAAGACAAAAAGCGATGACAGAAAACTACCATCTGAGATTTGGTCTTGGAGGCAGCAGCTCTACTTCCCCAAGCAGGTCTATTGGCTTTTGAAGCCGGGGCAAGTTTACTTGATGCCCTTGATTTTGCATCTTTCCCCTTGGAAATACCACGACTCTTCTTTTCTTTACCATCTGAGGTTTTTTCATCTGTAGAGGCCTTTGTGGCAGTTTCCAAATCAATTTTGCTTGTTTTCTGAGCCAATGTGTTAGTCTCGTAGTCAATTTCAGGGGTCCATGGTAATAATGTAGGTTCAACATCTTGTTCCCGTCCAAGAACCATGAAAAGGTCATCTGGCTCATGCGAAGTGAACTCCGAGGCATTGTTTTCTTGTTGGTTGGTTCCGTAAACATCAGAGTCCATGATGTCAGTCCTTAACCGAGACTCTTCTACTTGGCCCTCTACACGAGAATGGATCATGAACGAGTCATCGGTCAGGACATCTCTTTCACCGCTCTTACTTAAGTGGAATTGGTCTCCTACAAATGCTTTGACAAGGCTTGGATCTGTTTCTGGACCTGCTTGGTTACGTATGAACCAGTCTTCCTCTGCCTCATTTCTGGCTCTGAGCTTCCCATCATAAATCGACATCTCTGCCTGCGGATAGCTTCTTGAATCATCGCTTCTACCTGGATTCAACATCTCATCATCATAGTTATTCCCTCTCTTTATCATCCGACCATTCTCACCTGCATCTAATTTCTTAATGCTGGTTTCTCTTCCCCAATCCTCATTCCCATTTGCAACCAGGAACGAATCATCCGAAAGTGGTTCTCTCTTTCTTACAACTTCAGACTCCATGTTTAACGCAGATGATGATGTTCGTAGTGCTTCTTCTGCTCTGAATCGTTGTCTTTCAAAAGAAGATTCTGGAAGGCATTCCAATTATCATTCCCCTTAGTTTCCTTGTTACTTGAAACATCATCATCATCATCGTTGTGACTTTTGTGTTTCCTCTGACGGCGTGAAGATGATTTATGCCGTCTCTCTAGTGAGCCAATGGCTTCTTCTACTTGCTGTTTGATGGAATCTCCATCTACAAACCCTTCTTCTTCTTCTTCAGACTCCTCTGAATCGCTCTCCTTTGCTCCATTCCTCTTTGAAGTTATATAATTTATGTTGCGGATAACCACTTTTCTGGATTGTTTCTTTCCTTCATTTCCGTCTTCTGATGCGGTCTCAGCACTGGAATCATCGCTTGGCTCGGTAGATTCATCTTGCTTTGACTTCTTTTTCTTCTTCTTATTCTTCTTTTTCTTCTTGGAAGACTTCTCATTTGACTCCACATCTCCCATGTTTACAGGCCATTGCATATTCCCAGGGAAATATGGTGTCTGGCCTTGCATACCTGGAAACATATAAGGAGGTGGATACCCATGTCCTTGAAAGTTCTGCATGTACTGAGGATACTGGTTTGGCCATGGCATTGCCATTTGAGCTCTCCCTTCTGCACAATATGGTTATTCAGCTTTAGTTACTAACCAATAACTCCAAGAATAATCTAATGAATAAATCAGAATTTGATGCTTATAAGGACCTTGGTTAGTCTCAAAGCTACCCTGGCTCGACGCATCCATGGAGTTTCCACGCTTTAAGTTAGTAGCATTCAACATCTCATTCTCTTCGCCAGCGAGGACGATCCCAGAGTCACCCATGAACGACAATTCAGGCCTAGGAAATGCTTGCATAGCAGTGATTTGGTCAACCCACATTCTATCTTCGTTCTTTCTCTTGCACAAGTCCATAAAGTTAACACACGCTTCCCTGGACACAAATGAACACACAAATTCATTCATATATCCGTTATACCACAAACAATACAGTGACACAAACGGTTTAGCTACATTACCTTAAACGTGAAGCTCCAAAAGCATCCGAGAAAGACAAAAGGTCATCCATATAGTCCAATTCAAACCCAACAACCAAAGCTCGAGCATAAGCCATAGCTTGCTCTTTGCACAAAGCTGCTTTGCGATTCTCAAGTACACGCTGAAGACCAACCCTATTCCATTCATTCCACCACTTATCAGAATCAATCAACTTCACATAACCAATAAACAAAACGCACAAGATCATAAAAGACACACTACTAAAAAAAACTTACTTAGAATTTTCTTCCACAGTGTCTCCATCAGTTTCCCCTTTCTTCTACACATAAACAGAGCCAACAACAATTGAAAAATTAAGTCTAATTTTGGCATATAAGAGAGTAAAAGAAAGATCAAGAACTCACCTTTGACAAAGCCGTAGACCTCTGAGAAGACTCGTTTCCTATATAAGTAACAGATTACACAATTATAAAAAAAAGATCGATTTTTTTTTTCTTCTTTAGGAAAAATTTACCAAACTTGTGACCAAAACATACCTTCAGCTTCGCCGGCAATGGCGGCTGCATTAGAGTGAATCGAATCCTCGATCTGTTCAATCTCCTTCTCTAATGTAACAGACCTCTCAAGAACCTCAGGAGTGGTCACGAATCTCACAAATCTTTTCCCCAAAATCAGAAACAACAAAAATCGTCAAATTTTTTAGGGTTCATGAAATAAAGTTTATAACTTTTTTATTTAGGAGTGAGACGAAGACACTAATTAATACCTCTGAAGGGTGATTTTAGTAAACCAAGGAACGGCGGAGGAAGGACGGAGAGTAACGGAGTATCCACCTCTAGAAATCTGATCTCTAACGCTCTTGAGATGTGTTACGAACGGTTGAAATATCCCAGAAGCAAGTTTCTCGTTCTCCCCACCAGAGAAAATCACAAGTTCACATCTTTGAAACAGAGACAACAAAAAGTTAAGAGAATCATCAAACATAATAAGACTTTTCTGTTATAATAGAAAAAAATTAATAAGAAGAAAAGAAATTAGAAAGTACCTTGTTCTGGTGGGTGTGAGCTGAAACAGAGCATAGTCAAGTCTTGTTCTTGGATCCATTAAAGAACCCATAAAACAAGTTTAAATCTTTTTGTCTCTTCAGACAAGACTGGATAATTTAATTGAAACACTGTCTTATGGTGGGTGGTGGTGTTCAAAGAATGTTGATAGATTTCTGATTTTTTAGTTGGGAGAGATGGGGAAGAGTGAAAGAGAATGTTTCGTGACAGCTAAGGGATAGAGAAGAGACTGAGAGAAAGAAAAAAAGCTGTAGAACTGATTGAGATCCAGAAGGTGAGCACATGCATTGAAGCTAAGGCTCAGACATTCACATGAACAAGAGGAGGAGGAGAGAGATGATTTTACATGAGCGAGGTTTTTGATTCTTTTTTTTGTTTGTTTTCTTACTTTTTTTTGCCCTTTAATTAAATATTGTATTTAATAAATTTTATCAATTTTGGGGTCCCTTGGTTTCTCTACGCCGACACACCCACTTCACCGGTAGACACATATTCTAGATTCTCTCTATACGTCAATGGTGGTACTAGACTACTAGTATTGTTTTCCACTTTTCATAATCGTTGCCAAACGTTTGGAAAATTACGGCAGAGTAAACGATTGGTACATCTTGGAGGGTTGATGTACAAAAGTTTCTATTTTCAGCAATATGCGAAATACGGGTTTGAATACGGGTAACTGAATTATCATTATCAATATGCAATAATGATACTGAATTAGCAATACTAATCACTTAGTTTGTTTTCAACTTGATTGTATTCCCGGATAACTTACACATTTTTTTCTTATATAGATTTTCTTGTTATCATTTCATGGAATTTTATCACTTTAAATTATATTCCATACGAGACCTCGAAGCTAAGATGATTGTAGCGCTTACTTCAAAAAGACTAGTTCCTTTATCTTCAAATGCATGTCTACTACCTTGGTTTCACTTGGAGGGAGTACCATTGAAAAGTAGGTAGACATCCTTATTTTTCACGAATTATATATTTTTATTTTCTTTTTTCTTCATAAAGATCTATTTCATTCACATTGAGTGGTGCATTGCATGGAAGTTTGGTCTTTGTTTAAAATAGTCCCGAGTTCCAATATTCCGGTTTTGTAGTATTTGTGATGGGAATATAGAAATATTTACATGACAACATAATTTTTTTTTAAATTTATACTCCTATGGAAATATATAATATCCCTACGAATAAACAAGTGTGTTGATGGAAATGAAAGTGTTAGTTGACATGTCACATGTCAAAAACTTGGGTGTGAAGAGAAACAAATGATAGCAACAGTTACTCAAACAAAGGTGATAATAGTAGAAAATATATTGCAGAAATGACAGTATGAAGTTTTGTGATGTTTACTAATAATTATTTGTCTTAGCTTGGAGGGGAGACAATCGAAGTACACAATGATTTTACAAGTATTTGAATATTTCTGCCATGTGAAATGGAGAGAAAGGAGCGACCTTGTTGCATAAGATACGTGATAAAAAAAAAAAGTTAGAAGTCGCAAAAATAAATATTCAGGAGCTGATTGTTATTGCGAGTATAGATATGTTCAAAATTTCTTGAATAATTAAAGAAAAAATAATCTGATGCAGAGTAATTAGTTTATACAGTATGTTACATGAATACATGATGGTATTTGAACCTATTGATAAATAGTGTAAGGTTGGAAATTATAATCATTAATGATGGTAAAGTGGCCAATCACCAGAAAGTTTTCCATTGTTAGTTAGAACATATGCTTCATTAATTAATATCACAAGATTATTGTCAAAAGGTATAACCACTTGTAGGGAACCAACTCTAGAATAGTCACAGTGAAGATGTGTTTGTAATTATTATACGAAAATATTAAGTATTATGATTAATACTAATGTGGGTCACGTGATTGATCAATTGTAGCTACTTAAGTACTTATCTTCTTATACTTCTTGTCAAAGGATATCGAGAAACGAATGTTATTGTTTCGTTATTACTTCTCTTGAGATTTTGTTAGATTTCTATTTATAAAAATAAAATAACATGCAGGTTAACAGCTCTTTGTTTTATGATCAATCAGAAAATAAGAGACAAAGAGAAAAAAAGCGATTGAGAAAAATGCCCATGAGGAGAACTTTTCTTGGTTCTTGTCTGTAAAAAGTAATCATTAATGATGGTAACGAAATACAACCGTTTGGGCTTACACCTGCATAGAAGAAAAGCCTTCTTGGGAATTTAGTCGGTGTAGTGTTGAACGAACGTTGTAGACTCATAGACTCCTAGTGGTTGACTTTGTTAACACAAAGTCACAAACTTGTTGTATTCGCTATTCGCTATTCAGTGGTTAGGGGCGGCCGCGTCTTAGGGATCCCCACGATTCAAACTAAAAATGATCTTTCAACACATGGCTATATATGCGGCATTCTCATGGCGAGAAACGAGCTCTATGGATGGAGAGAGATAGTATCTTATTTAAATTCATTACACATGCATTCTCTGATTTTTGTGGATCAGCTTCATAAACCTAATTAGAGCACATGTACATCATATGATGTCGCCAATTTAATCACATATGGTTTGCGATTTGTAACCTTTGCTCATCAATTAATTTACATGCAGCATCACCTACAATATGTCTAGCTACCAAGCCTCTTTCGATGCGCTCACTAGCATTTTATTGCTTTTGAGCTTTCATTAACCATATAAATCACATGTCGAGAGGGAAACGATACCATGAATGTTACTAACTTTTCATTTTTTTTTTTTTGTTTATTAAGAGTTTTAATTTAACATTCAAAAGAAAAAGAAATATAAACGTATATAGAGTTGAGAATCTACAAATAAAGTTTTAAAAGCTATATGTATATATCTCTACATTAATTTCTTCAATTAAAAATGTTATCACCTTGTTCCAATGGGAGGAGGGTTGCTAGTAGTAGAAGAAAGAGGAGCATAAGCAGTTGTATCTGGTCGACTCATCCTCAGCACGACTTGGAAGGCTACATCTATAATTTCTCCGGTGAATTCAAGTAGAGGATTTCGGACAAAGCGTGCCCATAATCCCAAAACACCTACCACCACCATTCCTGTCTCCGCTATCATTTTTTCCACTTCTTCTTCTCCTTAGCATCTCCCTAGTGTCTTCGATAATAAACTCGATACTTGTGATAAGTTATGGTTATAAGATTGAGGAATAAGTAGAACTGTTAATGAGCGTGACCGTAAAAGATTTGAACTATATTCTTGATTTCATGTGGGGGTTGCAACCACCGGAAGTTGACTCAGCTAACGGTCACTAGATATGTTATTTCATAACTCTCTGACTTGTCAAGCGGATTCGCTTAGGTTTTTTTTTTTTTTTTTTTTTTTTTTTTTTTTTTTTTTTTTGAAAAAAACTTAAATATTTATTCTTTAACTTGAAATAAGAAAAAGTTTCTTGATATTTTATATTGTTATTAATTTTTGTATCGTAAGTGAAAGTCACAACATAGTATCTAAAATGTTACAAATTTGTGACAAATTTTTGTTTGTCTCAAACAAATGTCATATCCCGTTTCAAACTCCTTCAGTACATGTTATTTGTTGAACCTTTTTTTTTTTGCGTGGTTATAGTTATTTGTAGAACAAGGTACGTAAATCTTGATGTATACTAATACAGTATACATATCTTTATTTATTTATTTTTCGTGGGCAAAACATACCTTAATTAGTTTAAATACCTTAGTTTCCATACAAATTGAATCACTTATAAGAGTGGAGAACAATGCTGATTATGGCCTTTTCATTCAATCGGAAAGGTCTAAGCACTAACAATTAGACTTTCCATACAAATTGAGTCACTCATAAACTTATAAGAGTAGAGAAAATGTGGATTATGGCCTTTTCATTAAATCGAAAAGGTCTAAACACTAACATTAAACTTCCACTAAGAATTGTTACGTACTCAATGCGAACATATTTCCCTATATGATTCTGCACCTCTTTCATAAACATGGGATCTCCGATTAAAGTTTAGAATATTCTAATTAATCTCCAGCATCGGTGACAAACACTAATTGCATTCGTTATGGGAAGATACAATAGTCTCGTGTTCCTCTTATGAGGGTTCTTCGTCTTCAATAGCAGTTTGGGGGTTACTAAATATCTATTCAAACAAGCGCAACATATAGACTCACGAGCACTATTACATTTAATTATACCTTAGATACATATAGAGTCATGACATTGTTAACTTTGAATAACTAAGTTGTTTTTAGTGGATGATCGCAAGCTCAATTCTTACGTTTCACCTGCGAATCCCCCCACCTTTGATTTCGTAAGTGGAGGTCACATTTCCTTCATGCTTTGTCATCTTTTATTTTCCCATTATGTCTAGGTTCTGTTAGGTTTAGGATTTTTCTATATTTATATTTCTAATGGTATTAACTACTAAATGATATAAACCCACACATATCACAACTATTTTTAAAATTGGTAAATATTGTGGTTGATTGTATTGATTTGAATGCTTACTAATATTTCAATATATATTAACATATATGCATTATGAGATAAATCAAAGATCCAACCACACCGTCGGACCAACAGTTATGAAATAAAACAAATATTATTAGCCTATAAGGTTTTACAGTAAAATCCTCTCTTGTTTCAATTTTTTTTTTTTGTTATATGCGTACTTCAGTTATAAATTATGAGTATGTATTTTTCACCTTTTAGTTGAATTTATCGTCAAGAAAGTTATTAAGATTCTGATTAATAAAATTGATGAAGTTAGAATAAAAGTTATTAAATACATATACTAAGATAAGACGATTTCTATTTATTATTATAGCATAAAAAAAAATTTATATTTTGTTCGTACGAAATATTTTGTTTTGTTTTTAACAACCGGTTTGTTGTTAAAAAAAAAAAAACAATAGGTTCTCTTGTATACATATCTCCCTTTCCTCTTATTTTCTAAACCATATATATGGGCTGATTTAAAGCGTAATTTAATATTTGTATGAATTTATCTTGTTATTAAAAAAAGAGAAAAAAAAAAAAAGAATAGCAAATCTCAGATTGATTTGTGAAATATTTCAATTTTTTTGTTTCAGCGAATCGAAACAAACATCCCACAATAAAAGCGTGTGCTTAGTAACAGAAGCATTCTCTAAAGAATCTTCCTTCTATATATCCTTAAAACTCTCTCTCACTTGCCTTACGTGAACCCTAATTTCTCTTTTATTTCGCTACAATTAATAAAAGAGTTTAAAGTCTTAGTTTTTTCTCTTCCGTCTCTAGAACTCCCAAAACCCAACAAAATTAAATACTTTCATTAGTTTTTCTCTTCACGATTCAATTTTCTCAATACTTTCCTAAATCAGTAGAGAGGAACAAATATTTTGATTTCGTTTCTATTGTTTCAGCTTCATAGTTGCCTGCGACTAAGGGTTTCTAAATCGATCATTGTTGGGAATGGATCATCAAGAGGTTTCTATGGATATTGAAGCCCCCATCGAGAAGACCAACGATGATGATCGATCCCTTCCTTTTTCAATCTTTAAGAAGTCTAATAATCCTGTTACTCTAAAGGTATGTTTTCTTTATATATAAACTTATGATAGATACATGGAGAACAAACAATGGTTCATAATTAGGTTTCAAAGTGTTGATTTGTCCATTAATAGTATGAGAAATAGCGTGTTCGTGTGTTGAGACTGATCTTTTCATTCAATCTTGTTCTTGATGTATTGGATCAGTTTGAGAATCTTGTATACACGGTGAAGCTGAAGGAGCCAAATGGCTGGTTCCGAACCAACGACAAAACCGAGGAACGAACCATCTTGAAAGGCTTGACAGGGCTCGTCAAACCGGGAGAGATCCTGGCTATGCTGGGTCCCTCCGGGAGCGGCAAGACAAGCCTGTTGACGGCTCTAGGAGGACGGCTTGGGGAAGGGAAAGGGAAGCTCACAGGGAACATATCTTACAACAACAAGCCATTATCCAAAGCTGTGAAGCGAACTACCGGTTTCGTGACTCAAGACGACGCTCTTTACCCTCACTTGACCGTTACAGAAACTCTAGTCTTCACTGCGCTTCTTCGGCTTCCCAATTCTTTTAAACAACAAGAGAAGATCGACCAAGCTAAGGCAGTCATGACAGAATTAGGTCTAGACAGATGTAAGGATACCATCATTGGAGGACCATTCTTGAGAGGTGTCTCTGGTGGTGAGAGGAAAAGGGTTAGTATAGGGCAAGAGATTCTTATAAACCCTAGTTTGCTCTTTCTTGATGAGCCTACCTCTGGTCTTGATTCTACCACGGCTCAAAAGATCGTATCAATTTTGTGGGAACTGGCTCGAGGTGGAAGAACGGTCGTGACTACAATTCATCAACCTTCTAGTAGGTTGTTCTATATGTTTGATAAGCTTCTACTCCTTTCAGAAGGTAATCCGGTCTACTTCGGTCTTGGATCCAATGCTATGGACTATTTCGCTAGCGTTGGATACTCTCCGTCAGTGGAAAGGATTAACCCCTCGGACTTTCTCTTGGACATCGCAAACGGTAAGCCTCTCCTGGTGATATCTTGACGTCCAAGTAAGCCGTCATATTATAGCTATTGTATCTCCTTGTTGAATCTCACATATATATATTATATATATGTAGGTGTTGGATCAGATGAATCCCAAAGACCAGACGCTATGAAGGCAGATCTTGTTGCGCTTTACAAGACAAACCTGTTGGACAATGTTATCAGTGACCTTGAAAGACAAGATGATCTTTCTGATAAACCGATAGAGAGTCCTCGCGGGGAGAAAAATCATTTTGGAGAGTGGCCAACGACGTGGTGGCAACAGTTTTGTGTTCTTTTGCAGAGAGGCCTTAAGCAAAGGCGCCACGATTCTTTCTCTGGCATAAAGATTGCTCAGATATTCATCGTCTCTACCCTATGTGGTCTCCTTTGGTGGCAAACGAAAATGTCTCGCTTGCAAGATCAGGTACTTAGAATTAATTAACTAAGATACACATCCGTCTACGTTATTGTGTATATGTGTCATGTGTGAAGTGACCATACTTGTGCTTTATTGTTGCAGATAGGATTGTTATTCTTCATATCATCCTTTTGGGCATTCTTCCCTCTCTTCCAACAAATCTTCACATTTCCTCAAGAGCGAGCAATGCTCCAGAAAGAACGTTCCTCGGGCATGTACAGGCTCTCGCCTTACTTCATGTCCCGAGTTGTCGGGGATCTACCAATGGAGCTTATTCTACCATGTTGTTTTCTCTTAATCACATATTGGATGGCCGGTCTAAACCATAACCCCGTAAACTTTTTTCTGACCCTTTTGGTACTCCTCGTCCATGTTCTTGTCTCCGGTGGGTTAGGGCTAGCCTTAGGCGCCCTAGTTATGGACCAGAAGTCAGCCACGACACTCGGGTCAGTCATAATGCTCACGTTTTTGTTGGCAGGAGGATACTACGTGCAAAATGTCCCAGTGTTTATCTCTTGGATTAAGTACGTATCAATAGGTTACTATACTTATAAACTATTGATATTGGGTCAATATACGGAGAATGAGTGGTATCCATGTGGCGAAAATGAGAAATTGAGGTGTCATGTTGGTGACTTTGAAGGTATCAAACACATAGGGTTTCATAGTGGATTGGTCTCTGCCGTAGCTTTGGCTGTGATGCTTGTTGGGTATAGAGTTATTGCTTATATCGCTTTGATGAGGATTGGTAAGACCAAATCCGGCTGATACTCTTATTCTTCACTTTTTTAATTTGTTTTGGGTTGTAGAACTTTTTTGAGTACGTAAGAACGGATGTATAACAACCATAAGTTCTTATCGCAATATTTTTTTTCGTTATAAATCAATTAAAATTTGAGAGATTGATTTGGTCCTGCTCAAGTGGTCCTCCTGATAAGTCTAATCTCGATAAAGAAGTTATAACAAAATTCAAAATCTAAGTAGTAATGTGAAGAACATGCTATATATGTGTGTGTTCAAAGCCAATTTAATATTTGCTTGCTGGTATTCTGTTCCCAGTCCTTAACACACTTTACACGTTGTCGTTCCAAATTCGATTTCAGTGATTTCATACATTAAATAAAATTTAAGCCCACGCGGTTTCATCTCTCGCCTTTTCTCAAAAAAATGTCTAAGAATCATCAATCTATATATAGTTTCGGTAACTACCACCTATAAAGTTCTTAGAAGAGTCTAAAATTCAGAATGTAATCGTCATCAATAAATCATTTATGAGTAAATCCGAATTAACTATATAGTCCAGATTTTGCTTGACTCAATAATGTCGAATCAATTATGCATGTACACATGTAGAGTGCAAAGGCAATGCATTTAGAAAGCGCCATGCCTTTTTTAATTTGTTTCTTTTCTATTAACCTTTGTGATCACCTTATCTTCTTTAAAGCTTTTAACAATATCACTTGCCAGAGGAAAACAATACTTTAGATATAGACCATATATACGTGTAAAATTCACTATTAAATAGAAGCTTGCATGATATATATAATTCTAGGACTTTATCCTAAAAGCTTATAATTTTTCTGAATATTAAAATGTTGGTGGTAGTTTTTAAAGATAATAAAAAATAATAAAGATAATAAAAAATAATATGTAGTATTTTGAAAACTTTACGATACTATTTAGTGTGTGAGTCTATCTTTGTGTTTTAGATGTACTGAGTATATATGATATATTAATGTAGTAAACTTTTGGGTTCTTTCCGTAGAGAAGAAGCTTAGTACATTACGATCAACCCATAAACAAATTTTGAAACAATTTTGATTGATCACTAAGACCGACCGCAACAACAGATCATAAACGACCATGATCTTTAAGAAAAATTGACCAATCATTCGATAGATCGAGACAAAACTAAAGATAAGTCCAATATTTAAGATAATTTGATCTTTAAATAGATTTTGAGCACTCTAAGTCTTAAATAAGTTTTGAGCATTTGAAACCTAAATTTCATACTTTCTAAATGTATACTTAAACTGATTCAAATGTTATCACCGATGCTATTTTTAGCCAAAAATAGAAATTTGTGTCAATTAAGATGTATTTTTGGAAAAAGTATTTAAAACAAAAAAGAATCAGAGAAGATTATTTGAACAAGTTAAATTTAAGGTTTTCTGTTTTTTACTTAAATTTCCCTGGAAACTATATAACTACAATAATTACTTGTCAAGATCACAAGAATATAATACGCTAATTAAACAGCGATGGCCGAGTTTCTATCCAACACATTTTGCAGTTATGCAAATCGTTGAACCAAACTTGTCGTATCTTTAGCTAATAAGTCAGAAATTATTATCTTATACAAGAGATAGGTGAGCATTCTCCTCTCTCTGTGAACAAGAATTCTCCACGTTCACTAAAATCTAAAATCCGAAAAGCAAACGAAAACGAAATATAAAAAAATAAGAATAATTTAAAGAAAAGAAAAGAATTATCAAGAAGAAGAAGAAGAATCGAGTTCTTAGAATCGCGCGCGTCACATGTATTATATATAATAAAGGCTTCTCTGATCTGTCCAGCATGGTCCATTGTTTTCACTTGTCAACTTCTTAGGCCATTTATAGTATTTCTTGAGTGAACGAAACCCTAATTAATCCTTTTTATTATTTAAATATAAACTACAATACGTATATAAAATATATTTTACAAAATAACTTACCAAAATAAAAAATTATTTAAATAATACATTTCATATTGTTCAATGTGTATATATACACCATTAAATTACTTTATAAAATCAAAATTTTATTAAAAAATAAAACCTAACTTATATTTCATAGGAATTAATAACAGACTAATCATAAATGTTTTCTTGATAAAATCATTCGTGAAAAACAGACTTATTTTTCATAGGAAGTTAGAAGGCTTTGTTTGCCATGTATCCGGAGAAGACTCCTGGCCCTGACAGGATGACGGCTTTGTTTTTTCAACGGTTTTGGTCCTCTTTAAAGGGAGATTTGGTGTACTTGATTAGAGAGTTTTTCCGAACTGGCAACTTTGATCCACTTCTAAATGAGACTAATATTTGTCTCATTCGGAAAGTTGATCGACCGCAGCAGATGGCGGACTTTAGGCCGATCAGCCACTGTAACGTCAATTACAAAATTATTTTAAAGGTTTTGTGCTTTCGGCTAAAGCGCTTTCTACCCATGTTGGTCTCAGAAACTCAATCGGCCTTTGTTTCTGGTCGTTTAATTATAGATAATATTTTTGTTGCCCAGGAGATGTTCCATGGGCTGAATACAAATCGTCGGTGCAATTCGTAATTCCTGGCATTTAAAACAGATATGAGTAAGGCCTATGATCGGGTCGAGTGGGATTTTTTGGAGGCGGTTATGGTTCGATTAGGCTTTGACAGAAAATGAATTTTGTGGATCATGTGGTGTGTATCCTCAGTGACGTATCAAGTTCTTCTGAATGGCCAGCCCTGGGGTTTTATTAGACCACAGAGGGGTTTACGTCAAGGGGATCCTTTGTCACCATATTTATTTATTCTTTCTACAGAGGTCTTGATAGCAAATATTAAAAAGGCTGAAAGGGAGAAGAAATTAAAAGGTATCACCATTTCCCGGGATAGCCCTACTGTTTTGCATTTATTGTTCGCTGATGATACCCTGTTCTTTTGTAAAGCATATGCGTCTGAATGTAGGACGATAATGGACATAATAGGTAATTATGGTAAAGCCTCAGGACAAGAGGTTAATTTGGAGAAATCCTCTATCATGTTTGGTAAGAAGGTCTCGTCTAATATACGCTCCCAGTTAAAATCAGTTTTTGGCATATCTAAGGAGGGAGGAATGGTTCTTATTTGGGTATTCGTGAAAACCTCCAAGGATCAAAAACTAAAATTTTTAGTTATGTTAAGGATCGGTTGGATGATCGAGTTAATGGATGGTCTGCAAAGCATTTATCGAAAGATGGGAAGGAAATTATGATTAAATCGGTGGCTTTGGCACTTCCTACGCATGTTATGTCCTGTTATAAATTGCCACAGGAAATGACGTCTAAACTAACAAGTGTTGTTTCTACCTTCTGGTGGAAATCTAATGATAAGGCTCGAGGTATGCACTGGGTTGCTTGAGATAATTTATGCAAAGATAAATGTGAAGGGGGCTTAGGCTTTCGTGCTCTGGACCAATTCAATGGTGCCATGTTGGCTAAACAATTTTGGCGGTTAATTCATTACTCGATATCCTTAATGGCTCGGGTGATGAAAGGTCGATACTTCAGGAACAAACATCCTCTTATGGCAAAAAAACCAAATAATCTTTCTTTTGGGTGGAGGAGTATTTTTTCAACCGAGAATCTGGTGCAACAAAGAGCGCGATGGGCGGTAGGATCCGGATGCTCTATTTCAGTTTGGCGTGATCCGTGGATTCCAGATATTCGTCCAAGACCAGCAAATGGTCGGGGAAAGCTGTTGCTACCAAGCCTGATGGTTAACCATTTAATTAATCCTCTTACGAAGGATTGGCATTTGCCTATCCTTGAGGAGTTCTTTGATCCGGAGGATATACCACTTATTCGGAGTATGGTGGTCAGTAAAACACATAAACCGGATCAATTGTTATGGCATTTTACTAAGTCAGGGAGGTATTCGGTAAAATCAGGTTATCGGCTAGCCCGGGAACTAATTGCGGAAGTGGAGTATGAGCCGACATGTACGGCTCTGCGGGCTCAGGCATGGAAACTAGATGTTCCCCCAAAGATACAACACTTCTTCTGGCAGATTTCCTCGGGTACTCTTTCTGTTGTGGAACGGCTTGCGTATCGGGGTGTATGTTGTGATGTCTAGTGCAAGCGGTGTGATTCTGCGGTGGAGACTATAAATCTCGCTCTCTTCGAGTGTCCCCGGTCGCGAGTTATATGGGCGATGTCTCCAGTATTGTTGGACCCGAGGGGTTTTCCATACGTTTCCATCTATGCAAACTTAGATTTTATTTTTTTGGCGGCCTTCTTCCCAATCCGGGGTTTTTGATATAGCTTCTCGCCTCTCCTGGATTTTATGGTCACTTTGGAAAGATAGGAATAAAAAGGTTTTCCAGGGCATATAAATGGAACCAATTGATATTTTAAATCAAGCGACTAATGATAAAGTTTTGTGGGAGGAGGCAAAATTTTACTCAGAGCTTACTTGACTCCTCTGAATTCTCCACCTTCACTGGAGGATAGGGGTTCCTTTTTCCGTTGTCAGGTAGATGGTTCATGGAAAGGTACTGACCCTTTTCAAGGACTGGGCTGGTGGTGTTGTAATGGTGAAGATTCGACGCTTCTTCTGGGAGCACGGAGTCATCGACGTGGCCCTACCCCTTTACACGTGGAATTACAAGCTTTAATTTGGGCTATGGAGTCCTTATTGGTGGTTGGAGTAGACTGTCAAGTTTTTGAGTCAGACTGCGCAGAACTAGTTGCGATGGTGCAGACGCCCGACGATTGGCCGGCCTTTACGAATTTGCTGGAGGAATTTACGCTGCTCCGGTCATCTTATCCGTCTTTCATCCTAACCAGGATTTCTTGTGATTCCAACGTTAGAGCAGATTGTCTTGCTCGGTCTTCAAGACCTTTACTTTCTAAATCTTCTTTTGTAAACTCTTATCCTACTGTTTGGGCGACCAATCGTGAAATTCTTTTTTAATTAATTTAATATTTGGTTAAAAAAAAAAAGAATTTAGCTGTTATGATAATTTTTAAATAAAAGTTCTCTTTTTAAAGAATGCCTAGACACTACTTACTAAATTTAATACTATACATATTTGTGGGACAAATCTCGATATGGTCAAGTAAAAATCAAAAAATTATGAATCTATAACGAAAACTATATATAAAAGTATAAGTGTTCATAGCTCTCTATATACGTGTCTCATGTTAGCGTATCTTTTCAATATATTTAGTTTGAACTTGGTAGTTTGTACACTTGTTCAATATTTTCTGCTCTTTTATTATTACTTTTTTCTTCCTCTTTTTTGTCTCTTTTGATTCTTTTATTGAAGTCTTGCCTAACTCTCCCAACACGTGTACATTTCACACGAACGTGAAATTGCCTTCCACGCGTGTCTGACTAAAACATTTTTGTTCATAAAAACGTCTTATTACTATTTAGTGCCCCCTCTTTTTTTTCTTTCTTAACTCAAATAGTTTTTCTTTTATCTGTCACATACAAGTTAGTGCTTCTCCTTTTCTTTATCGGACTCCAATCCATTGTCACATAGTTGGGTGCTTCAGGACAAAAAAAAATATCGAACTACTAGGCTAAATTATTTGGAGCATTTTGATAAAACAACACATCGTTATTAGGCTTTTCAGAATTCTAGAAGAAAGGACAACTGGCTTGACACGTGTCGATAAACTTACTTTGGCTTTTCCTGACGGTTCATGCACCCGAACCGGCACCAATTATATACAGTCGAATCATTGTCCTCGGTGTTTTTCTCAGTGGCAAGAACTTACTATACTTTTGTATATTTTCACTGCTTTATTTATAAACTTTCGTTGACACTGATGGAAAAAATAAGAGAAATTTTTACTACAACAGTAATTTCCTAAACTTACTACGATATCACTTAAGAGGACTTTTCACATACTACTCGTAATCAAAAAGAAAATCTTATACTACTACATGAGAGAATTTACAGTTGTGTATTCGCCACATTTATATCGCTTGGCAAATAATTGTACAACACATTGATAAGGTCGGTCAGTTCATGTACGTGGCAGTATCTAAATGGTTAAAAGGGTCCACAAAGAAAAATCGTAATTAGATTTTTATAGAACAGTAAGACAAGGACGACCGTACTTATCCCTTGAAAGAACCTTTGCCCTTTTCCATAGCCTATATAAATCAACCACTCACCATATTGTCCAAAAAGATCGACGAACATAAAAAACATAAGAGCTTTTTTAGAGTTCGAAACTTTGAAATCTTTTATTTTTGTCATTGGTTTGCTGTTGAATCGAAGTAGAAAGAGCAAAAGAAGAAAATGGGTGTTAGAGAGAAAGATCCGTTAGCCCAATTGAGTTTGCCTCCGGGTTTTAGATTTTATCCGACAGATGAAGAGCTTCTTGTTCAGTATCTCTGTCGGAAAGTTGCAGGCTATCATTTCTCTCTCCAGGTCATTGGAGACATCGATCTCTACAAGTTCGATCCTTGGGATTTGCCAAGTAAGCAAGCAAACAAAACAATGTTTTCTACACTTCTTGCTTGGGTGTTGTTTTGTAAAAGATCTTAATTCCGGGTTCAAATCGAAAATAAATTAAAACTAAGGGGTTGTTATTGTAAATTGTTTTCAGGTAAAGCCTTGTTTGGAGAAAAGGAATGGTATTTTTTCAGCCCAAGAGATCGAAAATATCCGAACGGGACAAGACCCAATAGAGTAGCCGGGTCGGGTTATTGGAAAGCGACGGGTACCGACAAGATTATCACGTCGGATGGTCGCCGTGTCGGGATTAAAAAAGCTCTGGTTTTTTACGCCGGAAAAGCTCCCAAAGGCACGAAAACAAACTGGATTATGCACGAGTATCGCTTAATCGAGCATTCTCGTAGCCATGGAAGCTCCAAGGTATAACACATTAAAAAGATGATAACTTTTTCAATTCCGATTAGATCAAAACTGAAACCAAATCGCTAATTTTGTTCTTTCTTTACAGTTGGATGATTGGGTGTTGTGTCGAATTTACAAGAAGACATCAGGATCTCAGAGACAAGCTGTTGCTGCTACTCCGGTTCAAGCTTGTCGTGAAGAGCATAGCACAAACGGGTCGTCTTCGTCTTCGTCGTCTCAGCTTGATGACGTTCTTGATTCGTTCCCTGAGATAAAAGACCAATCTTTTAATTTGCCTCGGATGAATTCTCTCAGGACGCTTCTTAACGGGAACTTCGATTGGGCTAGCTTAGCAGGTCTTAACCCAATCCCGGAGCTAGCTCCGACTAACGGATTACCGAGTTACGGTGGTTACGACTCGTTTAGAACGGCGGAGGGAGAGGCGGAGAGTGGATTGAGGAACTCGCACGTGGATAACTCTGGCGGGTTGACTCAGAGTTTCGGGTACAGCTCGAGCGGGTTTGGTGTTTCGGGTCAAACATTCGAGTTTAGGCAATGAGAGAAATGTAATTACTGTGATTGGTGATTCATTCAGATGGGTTAAAAAAGTTAAAAGGTTAAAAAAATCCTTGGGGATGTTGGTAGAGTGGCAATTGATGTAAATAAAATAGGGATTTATAATAGGCTTTTACCGATCCGGTGAGGCTTAGTTTGATCCAACTTTTTTGATGGGCTGAAAAAGTGTGAAATGATTTCTCAGATTAGATTATTATTTCTCAACGGAGAAAAAGAATAAAATGGTTATGATCGAATGTTTTATTCTTCAATATTCATGAACATATAAATTTTAGAAATTATACATTTGCTTGCTTTTTTTTTAATTATCCAAATGAAGTTAGGATGTAACATCACTTCCTGCATATGATTCCGTATCCGGAAGACGCCCCACGAGTACAATCCAACAGTGTGTGTTCAGTCTCCGATTTGATCGAGCCACTTAAACCGTTAAAAATGCAAGTCTTGCAGTCATGAGAAAGCAAAGAAGATGTTCTGAAGTTATTTTCGCCGCCAACAACTGGCATTGCGACTCCAGGCTTAGCCGGGTTTTGGAAATCGGGCCTATAAGTGCGTCCCAAGATTCCATCGACTTTTGGTGATAAGTTGAAAAATCTGAACTGGACTTCGAGATGCGCAAAACAGTTATCCGAAGGTACTTTGTAGCTGTGGATCCTATCGTCTTCTTTAGTCACGGGAACAACGTTGACCATGATCTCTGCTTTGTCTTTGATTGTCACAGTCACGCTGTTCATCTTTGTCGCTCTCTCAATCTTGATGTCTTTTTCTGGCGAGTACCTAGTCAAAAGAACATGTAGTTGGTGTAGCTTTAAAAATACAAATTCTCAACTAGAAAAAAAGACTTCAAAAAAATTTAAATGCAAACTTCAAAATAGTTCTTAGAAATATGATATTTGGCTATTACCACGTGGAAAGAATTTCCTCAGGGATAACTAAATCTTGGCCGTTGAAAGAGAATCTGAAATGGTCGATGCCGCTGTCCCAAGTGGCCACTTTGGTGGCCTCGAGAGAAAACTTATGAGAGTTGAAGAGGAAGCCAAGAGCTTGGATCCAAGTGAAGTCTCTAGTACGTCCAGCGGGTCTGTGGCCAGTGAACCTAGCATTGATCTGAAAGTCAGCGTCCGAGACAAGGCTAAAATGTTCATTGCTCTTTCCATGAAAGTAGAACACAATCCCATCACCACCTATGAACCTCGGGTCGTGACATGCCGAGCCAGGTCTATAGCAGTTTGGACCCAACCCTATATATGCCAACCATATTAGAAGAACAAAAAAAAAATAGAGAATACTTAATTTGAGCTTTAGATATAAAAAAAGCTTATTACAAAAAGTTCAAAGCACTTTTGCTTACTGCGGCACTCGGATTTGCAGAGGGGTTTACTACAGTCTACGTAACAGACTCTCTTCATGGAGTTTGCGGCACCGGTTGTGGGACATTCTTCCGGACACATTATGTACTTTTGGAAGCATCGTTCATAAGGGTTGCTGCAGTAAACTCCTTGTGACTTGGCTCGCAAGAAACATAACATGACGGCAAGAAAAATCAGCATTAGCCAAGAGGATTTTGAGATCTTCATTTTATAGGTTATATGTCCCTTGTATTATGCATCAATATAAGAAGAAAAGTGCTGATTTGTGAATTTATAAGGCTCACTCTATGATTTTATATAAAACAAACTATTTTACTGCAAGTTGCAAGATGGGAGTTGCCGGGTTTGTGTGCCTGATTTGGTTATCACCCACACATGCACTCAACGTTCATCGAAACAAGTTGTATATATTAAAAGTTCCAAAGTTGAAATGTAAATAGTACATTACAAAATATGAAACTTTGAAAATAAATATAAAAACGTAATTAGAAGTCCAACACACACGAGCGAGATCCACACCTCTCGGTCCTAACTCCTAACTATATATGAGCATTGCATCTTGTTAATTTGACTTTTGGAAATCTTTAAACATCAATAACGTATGATGAGTACAATGTGGCCATACCTCTCGGTCCTAACTATATATGAGCATTATTGCATCTGTTAATTTGACTTTTGGAAATCTTCATATCCTAATTAAGCTGAATTTTTAAGTTAGTGTGTTACAATTAAAGTACAATGTGGCCGACTGGCTGTACATGATTTTAATAGTATAAAGGTCTTTTTTTTATATATTTTCAGCAATAATAATCTGGTCCATGTAAATTAAAATAACTGAGTTAGATTGTTTGTTTTTCTTAATTAGCTTAATACTCTGTTTTATTTTGACAAACATATAAAGTAAACTTACCCCAAACATAACATATTTTATTATTATCTATGATTCTGTAACAAATTGTGTTTGGATAGTAACTACTTCCTGCAGACGATTCCGTAACCGGAAGACGCGCCACGACTGCAATCTAGCAATGTGTATGTACTTTTTGGCTTGACAGAGCCACTAGCAACGGCGGGATCTTCAGAGAATAAACAAGTTTTGCAATCATGAGAGATCAGAGAAGATGTCCTAAAGCTATTCTCACCTCCGACCACTGGCATTGCGACTCCTGGTTTAGCCGGATTCTTAAAATCAGGCCTGTAAGTGCGTCCCAAGATTCCATCAACTTTTGGGGACAGATTAATGAACTTGAACTGGACCTCGAGATGGGCAAAACAGTCATTCACAGGTAATTTGTAGTTGTGGATTCTATCGTCTTCTTTGGTCACAGGAACTACGTTGACCATGATCTCAGCTTTGTCTTTAATCGTCACGATCACACTGTTCTTTTGTGTCAACCTTTCAATCTTGATGTCTTTGTCGGATGAGTACCTGAGAATACATGTGGATCAAGAATTAAGATTAGAAGATTGATTGTGTACATATAAATCAAAAACTAATAAAAGAGAGTAATATGACAGTTTTAAAAGATTTGCAACCTAAAAGACAAAAATTGAGTTTCTATGCTTACCAAGTGGATAGAGTTTCTTGAGGGATAACCAAATCCTGACCATCGATAAAGAACCTGAGGTGGTCGAGGTTTCTGTCCCAAGTGGCGACTTTGGTGGTCTCAAGGGAGAATTTGTGGGAGTTGAAGAGGAAGCCGAGAGCTTGGATCCATGTAAAGTCTCTAGTGCGGCCAGCGGGTCTATGACCAGTGAACCTAGCATTGATCTGAACCTCAGGGTCTGAGACAAGGCTAAAATGCTCATTGCTCTTTCCATGGAAGTAGAACACAATTCCATCACCACCTATGAACCTTGGATCTAGGCAGATCGCTCCAGAGGATTCACAGTTGGGTTTTACCGCTACAAAATATCATATCCAAATCTAAAAATATTTTCAAAGAGCTTAATTTGCACTTTTAAACTGCATTGGTCTCTATACACAAAAAAAAAAAAAAAAATGTAATTACCGCGACACTCTGCCATGCAAAGGGGTTTAAAGCAGTCAACCCAACAAATTTTGTTCTGAGAGTTGGGGTTCATGGTGGTCGGGCACTCTTCAGGGCAGTCGATGTATTGGAGCTGACATCGGGGAGCCGCATTGCCACCACAGTAAGTCTGACCATGCCAAGCCTTGACATGCAAGAAACATAAAGCTACCACAAAAATTATCATTAGCAATGAGGTTTTTGGTACCTCCATCCTCGATTTTTCTGTTGGCCCAAGTGTGGAATCTATATAACTATATCGATAGAAAATTTGTGTTGGGGATAATTTCTCTAGATTGTGAATTTTTATGGTGGTTAAAAGTCAAATATTTTCCTTCGGAAGAGGGCTACGTACTACTCTTGCAGTTATTGTGAAGTAATGTTTTAATTTGCTATAGTTGTTTCTTGGAAAAACGTCTTCTTCATATCTGGACAATTACAATATGTTGAATTCACACATCACACTATTGGCTATGCTTAAACATACATATAGTTTTAAAATATTTGAATTTTATACATGAATTTTTGATTTTATGTATAAATATACATAAACTTTTGATTTTGTGCCTAAATATACATAAACGTGTTTAATGAGTAACTCTGTTAGTATTTCCGTTTAGTTACTATGACGTGGAATCCACGTGTACATAAATAATGAAACGATGTCGTTCTAGATTATGTTGGAAAATTAAAAAAATTGACTTTTTCTTGGAAACAAAAAATTGACTCTCTTCATGAGTTCCATACAAAAACAATATTTCTCAACTTCATAACTGTATCTTAGAATAATTTGCATCAAGATACAGTTAAACCTCTATAAATTAATAAAGTCTGGATTATGAAATTTTATTAATTTTTTGATAAATTAATAAAATTTTAATTTATGAAGATATATATATATATATATATTTTTTTTTTCATAATTTCGAAACTTTTTTATTACAAAATAAGATATTTTATTATGATTTACATTTTTATAGAATTTTCTTTATTTATGATCTTGGCTAATAAATAGGATTGATGTTAATAATTTACTTAATTATCCAGGTAAAAATGATAATTGTTAAAACTTTAGAATTTAGAATAATATCATTCATGTTAATGATAAAGTCGAATAAGATATTGCGGTGCTTTTATAACTAGTTGCATGTAATTTTTTTTTATTAATTTATAATGTATATTAATTTAAAGAGTATTAATTTATAGAGGTTCTACTGTGTACTTTATCTAATCTAGTGCTCTATGGCTGAATCTATGTGTAAATGCATGTATGTTAACATATATAAATATATTCTCTACTTTTCTCTGAATTATTTAAGTTGTCTTATTAAAACCTTGTATGCATGATTTATTTTAGTAGACCTAACACAAGTCATTGTGATATTGATCCACATCTCTAAATCTTTTTCTATCCCATCTCACCATACTAATTATATAATGAAATTTTCTATTCAGTTAATATTGCTGAAATTGTTAACTTAAAAAAGGTGTAATTTAAGTACATTCCTAGGCAGTTTTAGAAAGGATAAATGATAAACCATATCAGATGTATCCGTGATTTGAAGCCTTATCTAAAGCCAAAATCGAACTTAACGACAATGTTATTCTTAGACTAACCAGAAACCACGACAACACTATATATGATATCAAATTTTAGATGTACAGTAAAACCTCTATAGATTAATAATGTCGGGACCATGAAAATCTATTAATTTATAGAAGTTTTAATTTATTGATAAATTAATAATTATTAATTTATAGAGAGATTTTCCTAATTTGGTAAAAACAAGTTTTTTAAAACAATAATCGTTATAACTAATATTTTTATAAAATCAATTACAAGGAAAATAACAATTATCATGTTATAAAGATAACAATTAAAGATTTTTATATAGTGAAAATATTAAAAATGAAATCTAATAAAAATTAATGTGTATATATATACATATATTATATAATTTTGTATAATTATTAATTTATATTATTGATGGGACCATATATTTACAAAGGATTTTCAAAAAAAATTATTATCTTATTATATTATCGAATAGTCTCTAAAATTACACTAGTCCTAACTTAAGACCGGAGAAATTTATTAATTTATAAAGATTATTAATTTATAGAGATTCTACTGTATATATAAGCGACTTTTGCTAACTTATGCGTTCTCAAAGCAAATGTGAACATGAATTATATATTATCACACTCAATCTTAACACATGTATAAAAAATTCAATCGGGTTTCTCACTCAACTATAATGCAACTTGAACCGTAGTCCCTTAAATCGGAGTTCTTGAACGTCGTAAAGTTTTTAGAGTTTAAATTTTTCGAATCAAACATGTATCTCTCAAAAGTGAAAGGTGATCAAAAGCCAAAGGTGATCAAAAGTTCCGGTCTGTAATGTGGGTAATAATCAACGAAACGACGACGTTCAAGGAAGTGCTTTAATGGGCTAAACAAAAAACGACGCCGTTTAAGGAAATGACATAGTAGGAAAAATTTATTGCGGTGAGCGTGGATCGAACACGCGACCTTCAGATCTTCAGTCTGACGCTCTCCCAACTGAGCTATCCCCGCGATGTTATTTAATCTGTTAAAATTATATATAACACTACAACACGTCATTGCCATCCTAATATCATCATTTCTCGTTGAGGTCGACGCTTTTTCACCTCGAGTTTTGGTAACAAATTCAGACGATGGCTTCGATTCCACAGATTATCCTGTGTACCAACATCTCCATACACGATGGTTTCATCAAGGAACCCAGAATTAGTCTCCAGTCCAAAGGACGGAGCTTTGTTCCTTCTCTGCTCCAGAACAAGTTGGGATTGAGAGTTTCCTTAATTGAGCATAGACAGAGACGGCGGCAATTGATGGGTCTGGAAAAGATTGGATTTTTAGCTAGTGAGAAAGCTCTAAACCGGCAAAGACGGGAGGTGAGGGTTAGTTGTAACAAGGGTTTAGGGTTTAATGGTGGAGATAACAACGGCAACGGGAGGATACTTGGGAACCTTGCTTTGGCTATTGGGTTGACATATCTCTCTATGACTGGTCAGCTTGGTTGGATTCTGGACGCTATTGTCTCTGTTTGGGTATTAATCTCTAAAGTCTTTAACTTTTTAATGTCTCTGGTTTGTCTAATTGTGCTGTCTTAGCCTTTTGGTAACTGAAAATTCTTACAATTTGCAGCTGGTTGTGGTGATTGTACCAATTTTGGGGTTGGGAGCTTTTCTGTGGTGGGCACAACGAGATATTGTTCAGAGCAATGTAAGTCTTTCTTGTCTCTTTGGCTTTAGACATCATTTCAAGAATACGCAGGAACACTGTGTATCTTAATTATATAACTCGTGGATGCTAATCTTGAATTAATTTTAGTTTAGCTACCACTTGTGTTTGAGTAAATCCTTCAATATTCTGTTCTACTTAGCCATCTTGCGATTTTTCTTCTTGTGCAGTGTCCGAATTGTGGAAACGAGTTTCAGATATTCAAGTAAGGATATAACCTCAGTTGTTGTTCTTTTTTTGTTGTTTCCTCAAATCTTGTTGATTGAATATTAAAAAATGCTGCAGGTCAGCGATGGATGATGAAGTACAGCTTTGTCCTTTCTGCACTCAGCCATTCTCGGGTAAAAAGATGAATCCTCCACTTTTCGATTTATCAAAGGACTTCTCTTTTATGAAGCATATTTTTTTACTTGGAACGTGCAGTGGTGGATGATAAGTTTGTTAAGGAACCAGTGAAATTCTCCAACCAAACTACTGCGTTTGGACAAGACCTAAATGGGTTTTCTTCTGCACCTAAGAAAGGTTTGTTCTTACTTACCCATAATATATCTCTTGTGAATTCAATGGTGAGATGAAGTGTTTGATTGATTGTGTAGGAAAAGGTTTCTCAACAGCGATTGTAGACATAGAAGCTGAAGTAACAGATGCAGACTGACAATGCGACCGGGAAGTTATAGCGTAGGCAACAAACTTGTGCAGAGAGCTCGTTGTTGGATATATAGAAGTAATATAGAAATACACATCCATATGTATATTTTATATGTCTATGACATTGTTATCACACTTTAATCTTTTGTATTTTGTATTTGAATGATTGTTTAATGTTTATAGTAGTAGTCTCCCGTATACACATGTTTTTCCTTGTTCCTACAATTTAATCGCCAAGACTTGAGATATGTATTCTATGAAGATTAGACTCTGTTAAGTAAAAAAATATCGGTGAATAAGATATAAGATTAATCCGTAAACATACTACGTAATTTTTATAAGTCGCCAAGGTTACAAAATTGCAAAAGCTCTTTTTGAAAGAAAACATAAACGTTAGCAAGACCAAAATAGACAAATGAACTATCAAAAATTTCTATCTTTTTCCCTTCTTTGTAGCTTTTTCCACCAAAATCACTCGTACAATTTCTTGGCCGAAAGAGTTCTGAGTGTTTTGGTTTGGTCCTTTGTAGCTTTCTCTTCATACTTCTCGCTCAACGCTATAGCTTTAGCCTGGGCTTTCATCTTCCTTACATTCTTCGTTCTCTTCATCGGTATTCCTTTCCTCTTGCTTGTCCTAAAAGAAAACAGGAAATGTCATCTGGATTAAAGGAAAGCAAAGCGTAAGGAGGACCAAATCTAATCATTTCATGCCTTAGTACATTACAGTTGAGGACCAAATCTAATCATTTCAGTTGAGGACCGTAACAAAACGATAAACTAGTATACAATCAAAACTTATCCAAAAAATCAAGATTCTATCATTCAACAGCTTGCATTTAGTCTCTTAAGTGTTATCATCTAGATTTATAACTAATGTGGAGAAACTTAAGCCTGTTGTAACAATTAGAGTAATACAACAATAGCAAACTACATGAATCCAGGTCAAACCTCAAAGGATCAGAAGAGAGCAATTCACAATGCAAACTTCTAAGCGACCTAAGACTAATATAATATCAATCCAACTAGGTCACAAGTCTTCCCTAGAGTACCATAAAAGGTATTTGCCAAAACTACAAATCGAAATGGCCTAATAAAAGATATTTTTAGATCGAAGTCAAAATTAACAATGATAAAGCCGGCAAGAGTTTCCAAAAGGCTTACAGGTTACTAGAAAGGGGAGCTAGTTTCGAGTCTCCTGTCTCCGTAGTATCCATGGCTAACGAAATCAAAGAAGAACAATCAAAGAGTAAGTAAACACCTGAATCTCAACCCAGAGAGAGAATCTTAAGAAGACAAAGAAACGAGGACGGTGGTATATGTCTCTACCTATAGCCACGGCATTCATTTTCCCTGCCTTCTTGGTTCTCTTCATCGGTTTTCCTTTCCTTGTGCTTGTCCTAAGAGGAGATACAAATAAAACATCAAAGCTTGCATAATTGTCTCCTAAGTGTTAGAGCTAATGTGGAGACCTCAGCTAGTAAACCATTATAGGTAATATGAACAGTAGACAAACATACAATACATGACTCCAGGTCCAACCACTTAGGACAAGAACAAAACAATTTGGAAACTTGAGACCAAGAAAAACACAATTAGAGACTTTGTATAACATAAATCCAACTAATTAACACAAGTCTTCCTGTGAGAGTACCATAACTAACCAAACCACAAATCAAAAAAGACTAAAGCCGGACTCCAAAGCAATAATCCTGGAGAAGAGTTAAACGCTTACAAGGTACGAGCACGAGCAGCTAGTTTCGAATCTCCTATCTCCGTAGTGTCCATGGCTAACCAATACAAAAAAAAAAAAAAAACACATGAATCCCCCCGCAACTTGTTCAGCTTAGAATCTAGAGAAACGTACGATATTTATACTACCTTGAGGAGCAGCTTCGAAGAAGCTCTTAGATTCGGAAGCGCCCGCGGAAGCGTCTTCTTCCATGTTCTTCTTCCTGTTCCTCTTCTTCGTCATGGCCGGATTTTGGCTTTGGCGCTAGGGCTGAGAGAGAGAGAGTTGAGTAGTAGAGAAAGAGAGACGGAGGAAGAGGAGGAAACTATCGAATTTTTCACACCTAAATGCTTTGTCGGGTCAATTTTACTAATTCGGATCCATTTATTGGGCCTTTTTTATATTAAAGCCCATTTATCTAATTTTAACATCATCGTCTACCTAAAGAGTTCAGTGTCTGTCTCTGTATTTTTCAAAACTCTCTCTCTCTCTCTCTCTTCTTGTGTATTCGTTGGAAATGGCTTCTCGTTGGCAAAAATTAGTTAAAAGGTTTATTTTTGTTTTCAGTTTTGCTATTTTTTTCCCCTTTCCCTTGAAACATATGGTTACAATGTTGAGAGATTCTTCATTTGGGGTTACAATGCTGGCTTTGTTCCCCCAACCCCTACTACATGATTTAAGAGATTTTTATTTAGGGTTTATGGAGCTCAATTAGCCGCGAAAATGCGTGTTGATTAAGACTCTTTTACAAAAAAAAAAGTTCGAATTTTTTGTTTTTGTTGGTGGGTGGATTCTGATATTATCGGCGTTTCCAGCCACAATGACGAAAAATTCGGTTAAGGAAACGTTGGAGTCTCTCCGCCAGCGCGGCGCGTGCGTGAGTTTGAAGGAGAAGTCGTCGTCGCTTTCGTCTCGTTCTACTTCAAGGGCACAAATGGTGTCGAATCGTCAATCGCTTCCGACGAACTTCCGTAATGCAATTGCTCAGATGAGTCCAGCTAAGAATCAGGATGATCTCGATAACGTTGAGTATTTCTTCCGGGAGGTACATTGATTGCTTCTTTTGTCTTTCTTCATTCATCATTGAGGCAGTGATCACACCTTGAAACTTGTTGTATTGGTTCGTTATTGTTTGAAAGTTTATATTTTTATGCCAGAAACTTCGTGTTTGGTGTCGGGTTGCTAATGGGGAGTGGAACTTGGGGAAGATACAATCTACTTCTGTTGATGATGTGTGTGTAATGTTGTCCACTACCGACGAGGTAAGTTCTTTTTTTAACTTGTTTATATTTTTATATGATATGGAAAAGGCCTTATGGTGTTATTTTGTGTTAAGGTTGTGAAAGTATCAATGGAAGAGATTTTTCCTGCTAATCCAGATATTTTGGATGGAGTTGAAGACCTTATACAGCTTAGTTATTTGAATGAACCATCTGTTCTTTACAACCTAAGGGTCAGATATTCACAAGACTTGATTTATGTAAGTTCTATTGTGGTTTGTTTGATTGAACAATTTGTCATTTTAGCTTAGTTTACTTTTTCTTAACATAGTTTCATGTTTCTCTATTATAGAGTAAAGCAGGGCCAGTTTTGATTGCAGTAAATCCATTTAAGAATGTCCAGATCTATGGAAAAGAATTTCTATCGACGTATCAGAATAAGGCTTTGGATGCTCCTCATGTTTATGCAGTGGCAGATGCAGCTTTTGATGAGATGATGAGAGGTGATTCTTTCTCAGTTTTTTTGGTTACTTACCATGGTGTTAAAGTAGTTAACTTTACGGCATTTACATTTTTGAATTTTTCTTTACGCAGAGGAGAAGAACCAATCTATTATCATAAGGTACGAGGCTTTCTATTCTGAATGCTTTTTGTGTACATAAACGGATGATTGATTAAAGGCTTAGATGAAAGGGATTTTCTGATATTGATATGAACAATTAAATGAATAACATATTATTTCATAGTGGAGAAAGTGGAGCTGGGAAAACTGAGACAGCAAAATATGCAATGCAGTACTTGGAAGCTCTTGGTGGAGGTAGCTTTGGGGTGGAAAATGAATTCCTAAAGACAAGTTGTATACTTGAAGCTTTTGGGAATGCTAAAACATTAAGAAATGACAACTCTAGCCGATTTGTGAGTTACACATACCTTTTTGTCTTCCAATTTTTGCATGACTGGATGTTTTTCCCAACTTACTAAAATCATTTCTTTAAATCTTGGACTTTGGTGTCGGCCGTAAATTGATTCAATAGTAAATCTGAATTGGTGCAGGGAAAACTGATGGAGATTTATTTTAGTGCAAAGGGAAAGATATGCGGAGCTAAACTTGAAACTTGTAAGAATTGAACATTTGTATTATTGTTTGCCAATTTTCATCTGCTTGACTATGGAGCTCACGTCTTTATTTTTTTTCCTCACCATGTTTGTGTCACTACTTGTGCTGAATTACCATAGTTCTCCTAGAAAAGGTAAGTTTTTGTTGAGAAGCTTTAGTCAGATTCTACTTCGTAAGCTGTTCATGGGCTAATTAGTAGTCTCCTTGGATCAGTCAAGAGTGGTTCAGCTGTGCAATGGCGAGAGATCATACCATATCTTTTATGAATTGTGTGCAGGAGCTCCACAAATTCTTAAAGGTAACATTTCAAATCGAGATATGTAAGAAATAATTCAAGTATTTACGTATTCAACCGCATATGATATGCTTGGGAAGTGCCCCTGCTGAAGCAAAAATGTAGACAGATATAAAAGATCAATTAGCTTACTTGCTCATGGTTGAGAAGCTATAATTACTCTACCATTTATTATATAATTTTGCTTGCAGAGAGGTTGAAGCTTAAAGCAGCAAGTGAATACAATTATTTGAACCAGAGCAATTGCTTAACCATTGATCGCATTGATGATGCACAAAAGTTTCACAAACTGATGGTAACTTTACCTATTTTCACTGATTCCCTTTGTTTTCCATGGAACAGATGCCATGTTTCTGTAATTTCTTATTCTGTCAGAAATTTCTCTTTTGTTATAGGAAGCTTTCAACATTGTTCAAATTCCTCAAGAATACCAAGAACGTGCATTTTCTCTGCTTGCAGCTGTGTTATGGTTAGGAAATGTTTCTTTTAAAGTGATTGACAATGAAAACTATGTGGAAGTGGTAGCAGATGAAGGTAGAATTGATTGTCATTTATCATTTGAATTAGTGAACTGGTTGTGAACTTAATAGGATTAAATTTACTGATGCTTATTATGTTGTTCTTATTTCTTACAGCTGTCACTAATGTAGCTATGTTAATGGGCTGCAATTCAAAAGAGCTTATGGTGGTTTTGTCTACATGCAAGCTCCAAGCTGGTAGAGATTGCATTGCTAAAAGACTGACACTGCAACAGGTTTGTTAGTTTCTTTACAAACACTGCAATATATTGCAGAACACTTGTAATTTCTATATAGCTAAAGGTAGTGTGTGGATTGCTTTGATATATTCAGGCAACTGAGATGAGGGATTCTCTAGCGAAAACCATCTATGCGAGCCTATTCAACTGGCTTGTTGAGCAAATAAACCTTTCACTGGAAGTTGGTAACTCACGTACAGGAAGATCTATTAGTATCCTTGATATATATGGGTTTGAATCATTTAAGGTTCGTAACCATGCTCGAGTTGTTATAGTCTCTATTTCTTTTGACTGTGTAATGATCAGGTCTTTTATGGTTTTAGAATAATAGTTTCGAACAATTTTGCATAAACTATGCAAATGAAAGACTGCAGCAACATTTCAACCGACATCTATTTAAACTTGAACAAGAGGTGATCTTTATTTCCCTAAAGCCTCATTATATGAAGATGTGTTATTCTGCTTCTGGTCAGCTACAATTATCAAAAAGATGTGTTTTTAATTTATGAAAGTATCTTCACTGTTCAGGAATATGAAGGGGATGGTATTGATTGGACTAAGGTCGAATTCAAAGACAATCAAGAGTGTCTTAACCTGATTGAGAAGGTAACCTTTAGCATGTCATCTTACTGATTGAGAAAGGGATGGTGTTTTCTTCCATGCTTTGAGAAAATCATCTCACGAATATGGTTGCTTATGCAGAAACCCATTGGTTTGGTATCGCTACTAGATGAAGAATCAAATTTTCCTAAGGCGACTGATACAACGTTTGCCAACAAGCTCAATCAGCATCTGAGGGCTAACTCTTGTTTCAAGGGAGGGAGAGGTCAGGGTTTCAGAGTTTGTCACTATGCTGGAGAGGTCTGTTGATACCCCAAATCCAGAAAGTTGGATTCTGCATATTAAATTGTTATTATGTGGCTATGAGTCAGTGAAATTATTAAGGTGCAAGAGAATGAACATATATCTCCTTGGGTACTTATGAGAGTTCTTTACATTATGGTGTTTAATAGGTTCTCTATGATACAAACGGCTTCCTGGAAAAGAACAGAGATCCGCTGCATGTTGATCTTATCCAACTTTTATCATCAAGCAAATGTCAATTATTGAACCTTTTTCTTCTAAGATGTGTCACAAGTCTCTAAAGTCGGCAACCATTTCGGACTCCATAAATCAAAGTGTGATTACAAAGTTTAAGGTGAGAAGGCTTGAATTCTGTAGTTTTCTGTATTGGTTGAAATTTTCCTAAAAGGTTTCTGAAAATAACCTTTGACTTTGATAATCTCTTTGTAAACTTTATTGAATATGTGTGCACCATCGGTGTATTCATTCGCTTTATGCTTACAGGGCCAACTTTTCAAGTTGATGAACAAATTAGAAGACACCACTCCTCATTTTATTCGATGCATAAAGCCAAATTCAAAGCAGCTTCCTGGACTTTATGATGAGAATCATGTTCTACAACAACTTAGATGTTGTGGCGTTTTGGAAATTGTTAGAATATCAAGATCAGGATATCCTACACGGTTGACACATCAAGAGCTTGTCGTAAGGTGTGGTCTCTCAACTTAAAAGATGTGCTTTGTTGATAAATCTATTGTTCAAATCATAAGCTTTGTCTTTCTTGGTTTGTTCATGGATTAGATATGGATTCATACTTCTGGCCACAAAATTCTCCCAGGATCCACTTAACACATCAACTGCTATCCTGAAACAATACAATCTTCCTCCTGAAATGTATCAAGTTGGTTATAGGAAAATATACCTCCGAACTGGACTAGTAAGTTCTCTTTATCTGTAGATACTATGTTTGTATCATGATCCATCGACAATCATAACGCCTTCATCTTTATATTTGATAGATTGGCGTCCTTGAGGAAAGAAAAAAATATGTTTTATGTGGCATACTTGGATTACAGAAGAAATTTCGTGGTTATAAGACTCGTGAATACTATCACAATATGAAGAATGCTGCAGTGATGCTTCAGTCATGTAATCATTCATGATTTCTTTATTTGTGGTATATGTTTTCTCTTCTCTTTGATTTCATGCCCAATTTATTCTGTTGCTATAGATATCCGCGGAGAACATGCCAGGAGAAACTACATTGTGGTCGGAGGATCAGCTATCGTTTCCCCAGCAACTATTGAAGAACTTGATGCTGTCATACACTTGCAATATAGTAAACATCATTGTCTTTCCTTTGGCATCAAAAAATTGTTTTTTCTATTTTGGATAAGATTTTTAACAGCTCTCCTCCCTGTATGTAGTGGTACGCAAATGGCTGACTCGTAAACGCTTAAATAGTATAAAACAGAAGAAAAAATCATGCAATGAAAAGAAAAGACCGAGAAGAAAGTTAACGAGAAGGGCTTCCAAAGATAAGGTAGCATTTTGCCTGATGCATGTGTCTATGCGTTATCTACTGCTGAAAGTTATTATCTTTCTTGTTCAGGACCTTCTTTTAGAGCAGTTTCAAGTCCAACCTTGGGCTTTTGCTGATCTCCAGAGCCGGGTTCAAAAAGTCGAAGCAGCTATAATTCAGAAGGAAGATGAAAACACTGCATTGCAGGAGGAGTTGCAACGATTTGAGGAAAGATGGTTAGAGAACGAAACAAAAATGAAGTCAATGGAGGAAACATGGCAAAAACATATGTCGTCAATGGAGGTAAAGTGCCCATCACTGCTCATAATCATCATCAAGCATATATATGATTTGCTCTGACCAAACGCCTAAAAGCTAATGATGTTCAAATCTATATATGCCTTTACAGATGAGTCTTGCAGCTGCTTGTAAGATTTTGGCTTCAAACAAGACTGCAAGTCATGGTAATGACTCAGAGGACACAATGTCCTTTGGAACCCCGACAAAAGAGCTTAAGGATAGCTTGAGTGACGCTAACAATCTTTCAACAGAATTTGATCAACGAAGTGTCATAATTAACGAAGATCCAAAGAGTCTTGTGGAGGTAGGATCAGAACCAGACTCGAGCTCAAACAGGACGCAGCACGCAGAAGAACTTAGGAGACTGAAGTTAAGATTTGAGAAATGGAAGAAAGATTACAAAACAAGACTAAGCGAGACAAAGACAAGGCTCCGGTTAAATGGTGTTGAACGTCGTCATAGGAAATGGTGGTGCAAGAAAAGCTGTTGAAACTTAGATCTTGTTCTCATGTACCGAAAACTAATTATACTAGTTTTAGGATTTTCAACCATGTAAATTTTACATTAATCAAACTAACGGCAGAGAATAATAGTTACAAGCTAACCGGATGGTAAGAAATAAAAGCGCTAAATCATATCTCTAGGAAATATAATCTTGTCTTTCAAAACATTCATAACGGTCAATATTGAAGTGAAGCACTACATGAAGACTTGACTATTTTACAAGATTGTCTAAACTAGCTAGATCGTCGGTCCGGGACGCTGGTTCACCGGCTGATCCCTTAAAAAGCAAAATGGTAAGGTTGCCAACGGAGAAATGGATGAAGCAGCCACTGCAATGAGTCACAAACGATCCAAAATGCGTCCCAACAACGCATTGCCACCCTGATCCGTATATTCTATCAAAATCCTGAAAATTTTCAAAAATAAAGATACAGTTTGTCTCACATAAAAATTTATATTATCACTGCCTGATATATGTACACTCTAGCTAGGTAGAATATAAATTATTGGTCCACTCATTAGTTATACACTTACTAACACTAAGGTTAACATAGTTAAGACTTGAAATAGTTTATTAGTGAACCTTCTTGATGAAACTGGCAATCTGAGTGGGTTCGGTGACATCAAAGCAATCAAGGGCTTTGGAGGCCAAGCTGAGAGCATCTTCCTTCATTGTTTGTTTCATATCTGTCTCACCCATTACTGCCTTCCCTTCTAACATCCTTTTTTGATTTCTTGGAAGAAAAAACAATAGATTAACTCGAGGAATATAAGAGAACCAAGTGAATGAGTTTAACCAATATATATGGACAAATGATAGGACGGAGTGAAGCTCCTATATTGTGGTGGAGATTATGTTGGAACGTACATGAAGGTTTTTTTTTTGGCTTGTCGTGAATTTATCAGCCACATGGATTTGCATGGACCGTTTCATACGTGGTCAAAACGAAATCCGAAAGTGTATCATTGTTCTAGGATTTGGATATATGCTAATTTCATAAACTTGGGATGTTGTGTGTGATATAGAGTGAGTGGATATGATTAAACAACTAATCGAAAGGCACCACCAAGCAAGGTGACAAGAGCGAAATGAGTGAAAGGGCAAAAGAGAGAGTCTAAGGGGAAAAAACATAGTGGTTCTCTTTTTAAACCGGAATCAAAGGAGATTCTGAAGTCTGAAACAATATCGAGATTTAATAAGAGGAATCTTGTGTAATTTGTTAATATCTAAGTTTAGGTGTTTAACTGTTTATTAATATTGTATTTGCTAAATTTACTAAACTTAAGATGTTATTGATTTTTGTTTCCCATAACTTGACAAACACTCTTTGAGATTCACTTTAATAATCACAGTATAATTAAACTTAACTATATATAACTTTTTAAAAAGGATTAATTTAATATTAGGATTAACTCAAAGTCAAAACAAACCCACATTAAATTATTTTATCAAAAATGATACGTTTCCTTTGCTATTTTTATTCTTATCCAAATATTCTATCAGCAATCTTTTTTTTTTTTTAAGAAATCAAATTGCTGAAGTTCTACTTTTGGTTTGAGGTGTGCATGCAAGTGAATCTTTGATTTTTCTTCTTTTTTTTTATAAACGAAAAACAAAAGACATTGTTGGCCGACCTCGCACAGATAAAACCTCCCTTTCCCTACGTGTCACCGACCCTTCCTTAGTACCAAAAAAGTCTAAAACAACAATAAATCTCCAAAAATACAGCTTTTGCCAAAACACAGTAATTCTTAAATTTTCTTTATTTTTTTTTGGTATTTAACTAATAAAAAGAAAATAAAGAAAATGAAAATATATGATTAGTAATTTTTTTTTGGTATTTTACTAATCATATATTTTCATTTTCTTTATTTTCTTTTTTCTTTGGTATTAGATAGAAAAATACAGCTTTTGCCAAAACACAGTAATTCTTAAAAATATATATATAAAAAATAGGTAAAAAAGAGTAAGAACACTTTTGCCGCCTTTCTCTCTTGACCTCTGGACGCGTTAACCCTTGTTCCCTTCCTCAAGATCTCTCTCTCTCTCTCTACGACATTCTCAAACTTTCTCGGGAGGAAAAATTCTCTGATTCGTTTTTTTCTCTCCGATCTTTTATTTCTATTTTTTTTTTTAAATCCGATTTCTTCGGGAGGAGGCGAAGAGACGGACACAGTTGTTTCTCCAATGGCGCGCCGTCTTTTCGCCTGTTTCGGCCTCAAGAAATCTTCTTCTAATAAACCTACCTCCGGAGGAGGTAACAGTTCCGCCGTCGTCGCCGCTGATGTTCCCTCGGGAGACGGACCTGTTCTCGTCCAGCTATTCTCGTCTCAGGGATGCAAGACGTCTCCGGCCGCGGAGATGCTTATGTCCCGGCTAGGTCGAGGCGATTTCGACGCTCAGATCCGTGGAGGAGATGGTGGTGGATCTGTTGGATCTCCGGCGTTGGTTTTGGTGTTTCATGTGGATTATTGGGATTTCAAGGGGTGGAAAGATCCGTATGGATCAAGCCAATGGACCGTGAGGCAGAAGGCGTATGTTGAGGCGTTGAATCTTGATACCATGTTTACTCCTCAGCTTGTTGTCCAAGGAAGATCTCAATTGACCGGAATCGAGGAGGAGACGCTCCTTACTTCAATTTCTGAAGCGCCTAGGTTTCCTTCTCCAGCTTTCAAGGTGAGTTTTCTTAACATTGAATTTTAAATAACTGGACTTTGACTGATTGATGTGAATGTAGTGATCGTGATGTGGAGGAATTAGGGTTTGTTTATGTGCTTTCCAAGTAATTGGTCAATACACTGAAACAAAACTTAGTTCTGTTTGAGGCTCTGATTTGAATCTCTGGTGCTGATTAAAATAAGAATCCAGTGAATCTTGCTTATAACTAAGTTTTTTAGCTTGTCTTAGAAGTTAGAATTATGTGTCCTATGATTTGAATTGTCTCTTTCCCCTGAGTCTTGTGAATAGTTAGTATAGTAAACAGAGGACTTCTCTTTAGATACAGGGTTATATTGTGGTCGCTGATGGTCTTTCTCTGTTTCAACATACTCATTAGACATTTATGGATGTCTCTGCTTTTGAAGTTGTTTTTGTCTCTCTGCTAATAGAATGGTCAATATGGATGCGTGAAGATAGTTATATAGGTACATGACTGCAGGGAGGGTAGGTTTATGAATGCAGCAAGTTTCTATGGCATTAGAATTAGCAAATTTTGGTGAATCTTGACTAAACAACATCTTTGAGAAATTTTGGTTTAGCGACAAGTTCTTGTAGATGTGTGTCGTAGGATTAAGCTATATTGTAGTATCAACAATGGATTTTCTTGTTTGGTCTGGACTCTGACAATCAATGAGTTGTTGACATATCAGAACAATATGGATCAGTCTTCCTTCATTGGCTTCGTCACTCTCTACATAGTTTGTATAATTGATTTCTTTCTTTACCAGGCGACTTTCCAGAGACCAACATCAGAGACACTACAAGTATCACTCACCGGAGCTTTGAGAATGAAAGTAGACGGAAACGGAATGGACATAATGGTGGCGATATACGAGACCGGGCTTGTGACCGACTGCGCAAGAGGAGAGAACGAAGGAAGAATGTTGTCGAATGACTACGTTGTGAGAAAGATGGAGAAGATGTGCACTGTGAAAGATATAACACCGAAGAAACCAGTGTCCGGTACTGCTCATTTCACGCTATGGGATGGATTCAACAGCAGCAAATGTGGTGTCGCCGTCTTTCTTCAGAACTCGTCACTTCATGTTTTTGGTACACAGAGTTTTAAGTTGCCTGATGAGATTTGAGTTGGTCTTTAATATATATATCTAAAAATCAAAGAAAAGAACAAAGCGATCTTTTGTGTCGTCCATATTTTGCTTGTGAATCATCCGGTTTCCACTCTGCTTTGTACAGTTATATGCGTGAGTACTACTTAGAGGTTTCTTCTAATTTGTTTTTTAACTTATACTTTATTATTCTAACCTTTCTGTTCTCATATATATATGCTAATTCATTTGATTTAAAACTAGAACGTTTTTTCAGTTAATCTTTATGTGTTTGTTCCATTACACGAATTGGTCCTGATTTGGAATAAAACATTCGAGCTGTTTATATAACCCAAACCCCTTTTTAAGCTCATCCGAGGAATTAACAAGAGACGATGGTGAATCAGTATTCAGTGATGATATACATTATCTACAAAACAAGAATAGTGGTGAACATTGTACTTAAGGTGTATTAAAAGTAAAGAAATAGAACATTATCAATCAATTTGAGCGTTTAAAACCGCTTATGAGATTATTATGACAAAACTCTATTTAACTCAAATGGACTATGGTTGTATTAAATATTCTACTAGCTATGTGACATACAATTTTTTCATGCATCAATTTCTTCAATATATCATTAATTACTTCATGTCACGCCAACATCTTTAGAAGTTTCCTTACGTTTTTTGACGACGAAGCTTTTAGTTCTATTTTTGTATTGAAGTTTGCCACTGGAAAAATATGACTAATACTTTTATAATTTACAAAAAAAATTGGAAAAAGAAATCGGGAAGATCGTTGGCTAGATTTTTGGGATAGCTGGCATCATTGCATAATATCTATCTATGACTCTATGTAGTGCGTATTCACACTCTCTACATATATCCAGTAAGAAAAAAAAAGGGAAAATCGGTAATAAATATTGATAAATCATAGTAATTGTTAAACTAATTAAACTAGTACTAATCTCAATGGAAAAAGGAAAAAGAATCCAATCAGGAATAGGTCTGATTGTGATTAAAACTATATAACCTCAACAAAGGCTCTCTCTTTTTACTCATTCGATCATAATCTCTCTATCTTCGTAATTGCCTTTTTTCCTCACGCTTCTCGCTTTTTGAACAGGATTTAATTAGGGTTCCAAATCACAATGAAGACATACGAAGATGATCTTGTTGAGTCTACGAAGGAGAACAAGTGGTCGAAGCTCTTAGAATTGGCGGATGTTGCGACTAAGGTGCTTGAAGAAGAACAACGCCAGAAAAAAGGAAAATCTAAGATCGTCTCTGAAGATGAACAACACAAGAAAAAAGGAAAATCTGGGATCGTCTATGAAGAAGAACAACGCAAGAAAAAAGGAAAATCTAAGATCGTCTATGAAGAAGAAGAAGAAGACGACGACGACGAGAGGTTCAGATTCTTGGATAATGTCCCTAGAAAGATTAGGTCTTCGCTAAGATACTCGCAACAAGGAAACTATGAGAATCTTAATGGGGCCTCTACTTCCTCTTCTTCATCATCGCTCCGCCACCTTCGTTGTTCTGAGACTCGTACTTGGATCCATCACAACACGCCTGATATTGAAAGCCCTCCAAACCCTAATTCCCAGTCTTCTTCAAGCCAAACAGAGAGCACAAGCAGCCGCAAGAGGCTTGCCTTGGTGCTGCAACCAAGGAGTAGTAGTGGTAATTTCAAGAAAGCAAAGGTGGTTGCTTCTTTGCCACGGATAGCACCGGAGTGGCTTGGCGAGGTGATGAGAGAGATGGGCGTAACCGAAGACCCGATGCTGATCTTTGACTTTGTGAAACCACTATCCGAGAGTGACGTCAACTCAAGCCTGAGCCGTTTCTTGCTCCCTTTCAGTATGCTAACCAGAAACGACTTCTTGACGCCTGCTGAGTCTGCAGCCATACTGAGAGCAGACATCGACGAAGGGAACATTGGTGTGGGAGCGATTCTGGTGAATAAAAACTCTGAGATGTGGGGTTTGCGTTTTAAGTTATGGGCGATGAAGAAGAAGGAATCTGGAAACGGGACTTTGAACTACGCATTGAACTGGGGGTGGAACGACGTCGTCAAGGGTAACAAATTGAAAGCTGGCCATGAGATCAGTCTTTGGAGTTTTAGGTGCCGTGGAGTCCTATGCTTTGCCCTTGAACACAGAGTTCCCTTTTCCAAAAAAGATTCGCTGCATTGATGTAAATCATGCGTAGCCCAAAAGGAAAAAAAAGTCTATCAAGAGAATAAAGTTTAAATTATGCATTAATATGCATAGCTAACTTCAATATGTGACTCTGGCGGTTTTTGGTTGCGGGTGTTGATTAACGAACTTAGGGTTTTACGTTCTTTTTTTTTTCTTTTTTTCTTTTTTGCAACCTTTGTAGGGTTTTTAACTTTTTACTTATTGGTAATTTCAATTTTTTTTTTAACACCTTATTGTATTTTGGTAACTTGTCTCTTCTCTTGTTTCAAAATCATATGAATTGAACACTTTGACATGAATTTGTTAGGTCTACTTTACTTACTACTGTATATATTGGTTAAATTACGTACCTTTGTAAAAATATATCTCACTGACAATGTTTAAAAACCTTTGTGATGCCAAAATTTGATCCAATGCTGCAAATTATTTTGGTAACTTTGTTCGAATGTACTTCATTTAAATTCCCCATTAACGACACCGTTTTATTAGCTACTGAAACGACGACGTTTATAAGCAGCAGTGTAATATCTTCTTCTTCTTGCCGATGAATCTCTTCTTCTTCTCCCTAAGACCTCTGATGCACAAACGCGGGAAATGACCAAACCCAAATCCACCAAGGAAGCTCTGTGAATAAGAATGGTGTCAAAGCTGTCTCTTTTCCGAGCAAATTCACTTCCTTTTCCCCCAGTCTTCTTCTCTTCCTACTCAGCTCGTTTCATCCATAAACCCTATCCCAAATCTAAAACCCTTATCCTCTGCGTCTTCTCCAGTAATCTCTCCTCCACGAGCGTTCCCTATGGCCCGTCTCTTCTGAAAGGGAAGAAGCTTTTGCTAGATGACCTTAGATTGACTTCAATCGGTCGAGACAGAGATGCCCATCGAGGCAAGATTGGAGATTTGGATGAATCGATCGAGAAAGGTGTTCTTTTGAACGAGGATGATTTCACCAGAGTGTTTGAGATTTCGGCGATTCGGGTTCCGGCGAAGGACTGTTTCGCTCTTGAGAATCGTCTCCGTGGTCATCTTCTTAATTGGCCTAGGATTCGTAACATTGCTAGGGTTCCTGGAGACGAAATTGAAGAAGACGTGGTGAAGCTCTTGGGCCGTGAGAGTGAAGAAGAAGAAGATAGTGTTGTGGATTCGGTTAATCGGAGAATAAGTGGGAAAGCAGAAGGGGATGGGGAGAGACTGAGTTCCGTGTTGCACAGAGATAAGCTCGCCAAGACGTTTAATTCAACTGGGTATCTCAAATTCAGAAACTTGGCTAAGATTTCTCGGCCGAAGAGGAAGAGGAAGACAGAGAAAGGAGCGGAGGAGAAGGTAAAGGAAAAGGAAAAGGAAAAGGGAAGCAAACGCAACGAAATGGCAGTGGTGGAAGTGGTGGAGGATGGAGGAGGAGCTGATGATTTTGAGGGGTTACTGGGAGAAGGCTATGGTAGTAGAGGAAGATGGAGAGGTTCAACAAGATTGCTGCTTTTGGATGAGAAGTATTCTGGTGAGCAAGTTCAAGACTTGCCTGAGGCTATCAAGGTTATATAAACTTCCTTTAAATCCACTCTTATGGTTTGATCCAGTAGTTGTTGTGTTGGTGGAGATTTTTATGGTGTCTGTTTGGTAGGCTCTGTTTGCAGAAGCTAAAATGACGGATGCAAGCTTAAGTTTCGAGCTAGTAAAATGTAGACTGACTTTGTTCTATGACTATTGGCCAATGATTGAGGTAAATGATGAGACTTTCAAGCTGGCTTTTAGTTTCTCTCGAATATCAAATCGAGTTGTTTTGCTTCAAAGTGGGTTGTTGTTGCAGATATTGGAGGCTGTTCTACCTAAGGGTGTGATTGTGCCTTCAGCATTTGAGATGGTGGGGCATATTGCGCATTTGAATCTCAGAGATGAGCATGTACCTTACAAGAGGCTCATAGCTAAGGTAATGTGATAGTGGACATGATTTCTCAAGTCTGAAACCAAAATTCCCCTGCTTCAGAAACTGAAGTCTAGTGAGTTGTTTTGTTACTTATCAGGTGGTTCTGGACAAGAATCAGCCAAAGATACAAACCGTTGTGAATAAGATTGATCCTATTCACAATGACTTCAGAACTATGCAGCTAGAGGTTTTAGCCGGCAACCATTCCCTGGTGACTCTTGTTGTTGAGAATGGACTTCGCTTTCATGTTGATTTAGCTAGAGTGTATGTATCTTCTTTCTCATTGAAATGCCAATCTTAGAATGCATGCTTTTACTGTGTTTAAATGATGACCCAAATGCCATTTTCCATTTGGAATTAGCACTACTGTCCTCAATTTGGTAATGAAAGTAGTTTTGCGTAAGATGTCTGATAACAGTTTTGAGTTTTCAGTCAGAGGAGATGCATGTTATATCTTTTTACTGATGACAGATATCACTTTTTTTACCGAATCTCTTATCATGTATCTGTTTATAAGTTAACTCTTTTGGTGTTATTTTCTCGTGTGCTAGATATTGGAATTCGAAACTTGGGACAGAAAGACAGAGGCTGCTGCTCGGGTTCAACGACAATGACGTTGTCTGTATGTTTGCTTCTTAGAACTAACTTCAAGGGTACATCATGAAAAGTATTGATATGCCCTCTATAGAACTTCCCGTTTATAAATTAGCACCACTGATCTTCCATTAGAAAGTGAATTGTCCTTTCAATTGGTGTTAAGTTTTGCTGCTTTGTGCTGTTTAGAAGCATATGTAGCGGGTTTTAAGTGCATCAATTGTCTTCTTGTTATTGCTAATTTGAAATTCTTCTGTCTGACTTTGGTATAGATTTTGTCAATTTGTTGTTGTATTGATTTCAAATTACTCTGTATCTACTGACAGGTGATGTTTTTGCTGGAGTGGGTCCAATTGCACTTGCTGCAGCAAGGATTGTAAAACGTGTATATGCTAATGACCTGAACCCTCACGCAGTAGAGTTCATGGAGCAAAATAGTGTTGTCAATAAGCTTGAGAAGAGAATCGAGGCAAGTTCAAATTCCAAACACTTTATTTCATACTTTAAACTATATGTCCAATTCTGAGTCTTTTCATCTGTGTCTAGATCTTTAACATGGATGGAAGAAGGTTCATAAGGGCAATGTTTTCAAGCGATAAGGGTCAAAAAGTCACGCAAGTAGTCATGAATTTACCTAAAGATGCGGCTGAGTCTCTAGGTTCCATCATACTCTCTTAATAAATGCTTCCTTTGTTTCTGGCTCACAATCCCCTCTTAACCGCCATTCATCCTTTTACTCAAGCAGATGCATTTCAAGGAGTATACAACGATAGGCAGAGAGACGAAGGCTTATCATTCCCAACCATCCATGTTTATGGATTCTCCAAGGCTTCTGATCCAGAATTTGACTTCCACGAGGTCTAAACTCTCCCATCTGATAAAATTTGATCAACTAAAGTAACGATTGGTTCATGTTAATGTTTAAATTCACACAATGTGGTTTTTTTACTTGCAGCGGATACGGATTGCTCTATCTGAAGTGGCTGTAGACGTGAAGATGCGAAAGGTACGCCTTGTGGCTCCTGGAAAATGGATGCTATGTGCTTCATTCATACTTCCCAAGAGTGTAGCCTTCTCAAGAAAAAAAACATTAGTTATGTAGATAAAAAGAATGCAGAATATAGGGGGGCAAATTTGCAAATACGAAATTCTTGTTATTGTACTGCAGCAGCCAGTAATACTTGCAGTGTCTTTGTTGTAGAACAAGACAACTAACATATGAAAGTGACAATAGCTTTTTGTTACATTTATTTAATAAAAGAAACTCTTCTCATACAACACAAAGTCACACAAACTCTATTTAAAAGCTTTCTACTCTTGGACACAGAATATCTGGTGCTCAGATTTGTCTCTGCCTATTCGACGGTCCAGATTTCAACATTGTTTCTGATCCTGTCCCTCCATTCCAAATGTTTGTACTTTAAACATTTAACATAATATGAACCCCTTCCTTGGTACTTTTTCCTTACTCCTTTTTGTTTTGTAGTGTCCCATTACTTTTATAATCAAGAATGTTTAATTGTTTGTACTTATATACCAACTAAACTCATCATCCTTGATTCAGTACTTTATCTATCTAATCTAAACAAACAGAGAACATTTGTTGTTGTCATATATATCTTGTTTAGTGGTTTGGTGAGATAAAGATTGAAGAGAATCTACTAGATACAAGGGGCAAAGGTGTAGTTTAGTTGAATAGGGTCTACAACTGTACTGAGTGAGGGGAGGGGGAGAATCTCAGTTGGGAGATTGAGATCTAAAGTAATGATAATAGAAATCTGGGAAAAATTAAATTCGTAGAAAAGAAGAAAGAAGATGAAAGAGAGAGGGAGAGAGGTGGTCCAAAAGGAGGTTTAAGGAAGGGTTTGCAAGTTTGTATGAAAATAGATAGATAAGGAAGATGATGTATAAAGCCAAAACTAACAGTTACTCTCTTTTCAATCCTTTTTTTTTTTTTTTTTCTTTTCTTACTAGTATAATACTTTACACTTCCCAAAAAAAAACTCACTCATTTATTTACCTACTCTGCCTCCTTTTGTCCTATCTATAGTCTCTTGTGTACATTTACTCCACAATGTCCCTATATACGTGTGTAGAAAATACAATTAGAGATCTCAAAGAGAAAACAAAATGGAGTGATACATTGTATATAGGTTAGGATCCCCTCTGATATGAAATAACATATACACTTTCTATGAAACAGTGGTCATGAATACATAAAATATATATTATCATTTCTTTTCACTTTCACTAAGAATGGGAGGAGAAGTAATTAAAAAAAAAGAAGAGGAAGAAGAAGAGGAGAGGATCCCTCAAAATCCAATCATTCTAGAAAGGACACAATATGCTTCACGGATCCCAAGAATCTTTCTATGCCTGCCTAAACCCAGCAATATAAATCAAAACTTCACACGCTTCGGCTGCTTTACTCTCCTTCGCACGTGCCAGTGCCCAAAAAAAACCCTAGTAGTAGCCGTCCAATGACACTAAAGTGGTCCCCGTGGTCACACGTGTCATTAGGACCACAATCCGTAACTTAACATGAAAGCACATGTGGGGTCCCATCTTTCGTCCTTTGCCCTACCAGTTCCATGTCCTAGCCCACAATACACAATCTACGCGGTATCTATATCAAAATTTTATCTCTATATCTATTTGTATTTTCTGAATTAAATTGCATATAGTTTTGTTTTTGAACATATCAAACATGATACTCTTTTGAATTCACTTTGAAATAATTATACTTCAAGGATCAATGGATAGATAATAATCACGAAATATAACAACACATTTGCTGGTTTTCCCAAAAGTTAATCTGATTCAATATATAATTTCTCACCTTCGATAAATTTTTAGTGTAACTAGTTGGATAATTATCTCGTGTGTCATTCTAGGCTTATAGCAACAATTAATGTAGGTAACTAGGTATGTTGGGTTGGTCATGCCGTTTGGATTTTTTTGCTTAAAGTGAATAATTCGGTTTTTATTTCTGATATTAATTCACTTGTAACAAAAAACCACCACGCTAACCACAGCGTGTTTGCATGTCACTCGTGAATATTCTGAATGTGAGAACTGAGAAGTGGATTTGTTATATTCCTGCCTGCTTTTTTAAAAAAAATATTGGTAAATACATTCTCAACGTTATATTTTTCCGAGGGGTGTGGATGTTATTAATTTTGTTCAGAAAACGTGGTTAAAAAAGTACCTCGAGTATATATACAACTATAATGATTTAATATTGGCGATAACTAAGATATAGGAGTAGTAGTAACCTGGCTTTGTAGAAATTATTATAGGAAAAAAACGTTGGCTTTTTCTTTTGCAAACGTTTATATTTTTTGTTGGAAGCTGTCATTTTTTGTTAGTATTAAATTACTGATTTGTTCTTTGGATTTTATAACGTACGAGTTTGAACATGTGAACAGCCATTTGAGATGCACAACGTCACATCTGGTTACTTAGGTTTACTTAATTACAAATGAAATAAAAAGAGAAGTATCGAAACAAACACAATGTACTGTTTAATGATTCAGAGAGGAGCGCTTCTCTTACGATTTATACTGAAGACATTCCATGTAAAAGAAAACTAATTTCAAGATAATTAAAACAAAATTTTCTAATAGTAGGTGTTGGGCTGAAGCCAAAGTTAACATGGAGGCAGCTTTAAAATGTTTCCTTATATGATGCAGCCATCATTTCTACTCTACTCCGTAGCTCAACCCCTTCTCGTAATTCACGTCCTCTCATGCCATTCTTTTTGCTTTCATGTATCCTCCTCATCTGTGTAGCAATAAATTCCAAACTAGTTTTTTACCTATAATTTCCTGACTTAACAAAAATCAATTTCTTATATAAATTTCATTTTGTTCAATTTAGTACAATTTTATAATATATCTAAATTAACCTATCCGATATCCTATATCACCACATAGTGACTTTGTAACTTGTAATGCTATGTATCCTCTATATCACCATATAGTGACTTTGTAACTTGTAATGCTTACTCATTAAAAAATACTCCTATAAAAAATAGTTTTTGAAAGAAGAAGAAAAAAAGAATAAAATATAACTGCGACTGTAACTGGACTTGCTTATTTTAGTTGATATGAGCTGAGTAAAATCACGTTGTTTCAGACCTTGCTCGCTATAATCGGCGAGTTGTCTAATGTCCCGACACCTGTCTTCGATCTGCGGGTACTATATTCTCTTCGTGTAAAGGACGCGCTGTTCCTATTGGAGAGTGCTTCGCACGTCACGACTGAAGCCTAGCGACAAGCTCCGATATTGCTGTCTCCACGGTAAAAGATTATCACAACATTTTTTTTCACCTAAGAACAAAATACAAAATTAAATAGACAAAAGGCTATAAGCTTTTTAGTTTTGTTCTTGCATTCTTCGGGATGCCCAAAAGATGTAAAGACAGTAAAGGATTACTTTTAAAACTATATCTATTGTTAAGCATTTGAATTCTTACAAAATAAATATGGATCATATTTGTTGCGAAATGGTTGAATTTGTATATATACTCGAGTGATGCTCTAGTGAGAGAGTTAGGCTAAGAGTAAGTGAAGATCATATAGAAAGGGGGGAGCCAGTTAGTCAGGATTACTACTTATCATCATATCGTTAAATTTATTCCACGAATCCAATGCATGGATGACATCAATCAATCATACACTCATGCTACAACATATTTTTCAGTTACAAACTCTCCTTTATTTATTTCAATCCTTGCTTTTCATGACCATATTAGCATCGAGTTATGCAGTTATTTAACGTTTCTTGACTTAATACAACAAAAGATAATGATATTACATGATAAGACTCACTGTATATTGACAAACTGAATGATATCTATGTATATATACGCATAAGTTAACAAATCCATGCAATTAAGCACTAATGGAATTATCGTATTTAGCCAAGACTAGAAAAAGTAAAGAATATAGTACTTAATTTTGAAAAGATACATTACTTAATTAATCAAGTATAGGGGGGGAAAAAAGTGAAAAGTAAAAAAAGATACATTATCCTCATATGGTACCTGGAATTAACAGAAAATAAAAAACACAAGTAAGTACATTGCCTGAGGATATGAACAATAAAGAGATATACACATCCACACACACATAAAAAGAGAGCAGAGACAAAACACACAGACTTAAAGCTTTCGCCTTTACCTCTTCATCTCTCTCCTCTCTCTGTCCTTAAAAAGAGTTCTGAGAACAAGAATCTCATCACTGATCCATCATCATCAATGGCGACTTCTCTCTTCTTCATGCCAACAGATCAAACCACCGTCGCAAACCCAAACGAGCTTCTGAGAACTAACTCCCACCTTGGTGTCAACAGCTCTGGCGAGATCCGGACGACAGAGCCACAGACCCAGAAGAGTCGTGCTCGGAGACCGGGATCAAAGAAAGGCCAGCAAAACCAGAAAAAACCGACCTTGAGAGGAATGGGTGTAGCAAAGCTCGAGAGGGAGCGTCTCAAAACCGAAGCAGCGGAGAACAAGCAAATCGCCGGCACTCTCGTCGGAGACTCGCCAGTAGCACCGCCGAACCCTAACAACGCTGCCCGTTTGTTACCCGTGCCAGTAGATCCGGTGCTCGTCCTACAAGGCTTCCCAAGCTCACTCGGTGGATGCAGAAACAACAGGATCTATTGTGGTGGAGTCGGGTCGGGTCAGATTATGATGGACCCGGTTTGTTCTCCTTGGGGTTTTGTTGAGACCTCTCCTCATCATGAGCTCTCTTTAATCCCAAATCCTCAAATGTATAACGCTATCTCCGATCCTCGCTATGACACTTGTTTGTTCAAGGTTTGATTTTTTTTTTTTTTTCTCTCTTTTTATCTTAAACTGTATCCAGTAGTATAATATGATACAAAAGTTTTGATTTTGATTATGTAAATCTCAGAAGAAACGTGTGGATGAAGATCAGAACAATGTAGTTCGATCCAACGGTGGTGAGTTTTCGAAATACACAATGATTCATCCTCCGATGAACGGCTACGAGCATCTTGTTCAACCAGATTATCAGAGGAGCAGCCAAGGTTTCATGTATGATCATCATCACAGAATCGCTAGATCAGCTCCACCTTCTGCTGCTGCTAGTACTAATCCGTATCTTAATGAGGCGACAAATCATACGGTACTTAATTAGTTCATTTATACACATAGACATATTTAGATACATGGTTTATCTTCTTTAGGTTAGGTGTATTTGATTTGAATGGTGGGTTTATGATAAAAAGGTATCAATGGAGGAATATGGGAGCGGCTACATGGAAGGAAACCCTAGAAGTGGATCAGGAGGAGGAGGTGTGAAGGAGTACGAGTTTTTTCCGGGGAAATACGATGATGGCGTTCCGGGACAATATGGTAAAAGAGTTTCATCAATGGCTACATCAGTCCTAGGTGATTGCACATCATCCACCATTGATTTGTCTTTGAAGCTTTAAATGGTTTTGAAACCATCGTCTCAGAGATTTTTCCAGCTCTCTTCATTTCTCTCTCTCTCTCTCTTTCTATATTATTTTAAACAAATCGTCGTTTTTGTTTTGCTTTTTTTTTTGTTTTTTATCAATTAAGTAGACAGAAAAGAAAAAGACCCTTTTTTGGTGTATGCATCTGAGAGCTGAGTCGGAAAGAAAGATTCAGGCTTTTGGTTGTTTTGGATTACCCTTTTGGTTGTTTATTATGGGATTTTTAAACCTAAACACTCAGACATATGTTCTGTTCTCTTCCTTAATTGTGTCATGAAACTTCTCTCTCTCTCTCTCTCTCTCTCTCTATAAAGCTGTGTCAGATCTCTTGGGGATTGTATCCATTTTGTGTTTCTTTAGTTAGGCAATGATCCTGTCATGATTCATGTTATATCACCTATAATCCTCGGTTTACGAAACGGTGTCATCTCTCATTTAACCTTGTTAATTTTGATGTGAGAGAAATTTATCAATTAAATTGCACTCTTGATTGATGAATGCCAAACAAGAAAAAGAAATGCTCTTGATTGTTGTATGTAGCTTTGTCCAGTGACATCACATAAAATATAGGGTGTACAGCTAAATTTCAGTTTATGAATGTGTTTGATATACAGTATAATTAAGGTTTTGTTTTGGTTCAGATTTAATACGTACAGTCATTCATACACAGTATTAATTTACAAAAAAATCTAGAAAAAAATCTTTTAATTAAGCAAAAAATCTTGTAATATAGAAATGGTGTGATATAATTCTAAGCAATTTGCATCTATTATATTATTGGATCAACATCGGAAAACATAAACATGCATGTTTTATATACTAAAACATATTTCTCATCAACAAAAAGGGGAAGCAAATATAGGTTTCTTTCTTGCTAAATAATATAAGTATATTACATTTCTTATGTCTGCGTGCATCTTGACGCTAAAGCCAGTTTAATAGTTTAAATAAAATCTACAAAGAATTTACATAAAATAAGCATATGAGAATTGTTTGATTACAGCAAGCAATCTATGTTTTTGACATATTGATATAGTCAAATGTTAAAGACTAAAATATTTAAAAATAAAAAATCATGACATATTGGGCCATTAATACAAAATTACAGCCCATCAGAAAAAGAACAAAAAAAACAACTGAAAAACAAGTTCCTTGTGACTGCTTAACACGTTCTCTCAACTTGTCGTAATTTTCAACCTCTTGAAAATTCAATACAATACAACAAAGACATTATCCAACAATTAGCATTAAATTAAACAAAACACTCTCAAAATTAAATTAAGACTAAATATCGATTAAACACGGCTCTCTCTTCTTCTTCTTCTTCTTCTTCTTCTTCATCATCATTTCATAATCAAAGTTTCTATAATTTGTTTGAATCGAAGAAGAAGAGATCATGAATCCAGATTCCGATTATCCTCATCTCCCTAACATCAAGATCCACCATCCTTCATCTCCTCGTCACTCTCCCCACCACTCTTCCTCTACTCCTTCCGCCGCTACTCCTACCCCAACCGCCGGTGCTCGTCGTAAGATCGGTGTCGCCGTTGACCTTTCCGAAGAAAGCGCCTTCGCTGTTCGTTGGGCCGTTGACCATTACATCCGTCCAGGTGACGCCGTCGTCATTCTCCACGTTTCTCCAACCTCCGTTCTCTTCGGCGCTGATTGGGGACCTCTCCCTCTCCAAACCACTCCTCCTCCTCCTTCCGCCGTCGATTCCGGAGATCAGGTGAAGCCTAGTCAGGAAGATTTCGACGCTTTCACGTCATCCAAAGTAGCGGATCTAGCGAAGCCGTTGAAAGAAGCTGGGTTCCCTCATAAGATCCATATAGTGAAAGATCACGATATGAGAGAGCGGCTTTGTTTAGAGACTGAAAGGCTTAACCTTAGCGCTGTGATTATGGGAAGCAGAGGTTTTGGTGCTGAGAAGAAGGGAAGTGATGGCAAGCTTGGCTCTGTTAGTGATTACTGTGTTCATCATTGTGTTTGTCCTGTTGTTGTGGTTAGATACCCTGATGATCGTGATGGTCCTTCTCCTCCTGGGAACGTTGGTGGTACTAGGGAAGCTATTGTCACTGTTAAATCACGTAGGGATGATGATGATGATGATGATGAAGATGATGACGCTAAGACTTCTGCTCATCATGAACACATCAAAGGTCAGGACTTATTCATTTTCTTACTCTCTCACAAATGTCCCGTTGACTTGCATTTGTGTGGTTTTAGTTTATGGAATCGTTCTGAATATGTTAGCTTAGGGTTATAGATAGATGGAAACTTGAAAACTTAGATTTTTCCATTGGCGTTGCTTCCTGAAATTAGAGTATTGTGATGTTTAGTTCTGTTCAACGATTGATTGTTTTATTGTTGATGTGTTCAACTCTGTTTCAGCTTTGTGTAAATTACCTAACTTTCTGCTTTAGTATCGAAAAAGTAGCAATGATATTTTATATTCTGTGATTCGTTTCTCTTCTCAAGATTCCATTTTCTCTTCAACTGCTTTGCTGAGAGTGTATGCTATTTTGGTAGCCTTTTTGATAGTTATCTAGCAAGTTAGGTAGATTTCCTCTGCAAGTGGTGCAAATGATCTTTCAACATATTTTTTTTCAATTCATGACTTTCCTACACTGCTTTTGCTATATATTGCTAACACTGGTTGTGTTTCAATTCGAATATTCTTGAAACCAAAGAAGATACTTGCTTTTGGCCGACTAGGAAAGTCTTTTTTTTTTTGGGGGTGTTTTGTTGACTATTTTCTATCTTTTCTCTAGTTTGGAGTAATAGTAAGCAAAGTATTACAATTCTTGACTTGATAAGGATGAGAAAAAATGAATCTCCTGACCTCCCAAAGTTTCACTCCTGTAAATTTAGTGAAAGTCATGCGGTTGGTGGAATTTTTGTAAACTCTGTTACCTGTAATATGAAATATTGAAATGTGAATCAGTATCTACCTTACTTTTAGTCGCTGAAATCAAAGACTCCATGAAAACTTGAACAGGGAAAAAACAAAGTAGAGTGATGTAGGAATCAAATTCACTTCTCTTTGCTTAATCTAGTTAGTCTTTGGGAAGACAGTCGTTTTCACTGGTTATACACATTTAGACATACAATATGATGTCTGATGTCATAAAAAGAAAAGAATGACATATATGATATCTGTGTGTAGGGTTATATGCAAAATAGCTATGAGATTGTTAAAGCCTGGGTTTGCAAAAAGAAGATGTAGTCATGTAGATGGTCTTTGCTTGATTGATTCAATGATTCCTCTTGTGTACCCTTGTGAATCTAGTTTGAACTCTTAAACTACTTGAATTGAATAGTCATAAGTTGTCTGCATATGATTTGATTATGCAAAGGGATTGACAACAACTGATCCTCTTCCTTTTTACAGATGAGTAATGCGCCTTAGTATCTCATCGGATTCACCCTCTTCACAGCCAGGTAAAATATAAAACAACTTTGAAACCACTATCTAAAGAGTGGTCTCCACCGATCATTCTTTCGATTTGTTTCTGATTCTTTTGAAATTCGTAGGTACGAGGATGGATGAAACAAAGCTGATTTGTGCAGAGGAGTGCGTTTGTGTGTATGTTTGTGCCATCTTTTGCAATCATGAAAAGTCTCTGGAACCTCCTCTGGATTATTTATTCATGAGTCCTTCTTATAATTTATCCATGTATGATTTTCACATTTAAACAATGAAAGAGTTGGTATCACAGTTGAACTCTTACAGATTATGATCTTTATCCTCAAATCTAATTTGATATCCAATGAGCAAACCAAAAAATCGAAACTTATTTGCTTTTAACATTTACAACAAATCTGACCAATCATACTGATCTGTCTCCGAGGAAAGCTAAATTGGGTTAGTTATCACCAGGCCAGCCTAATACTTTTCTTTGAGTAAATAATACCATGCAAGATACTCTTCGGAATATACAAAATAAACCACTTGATAAAACCTTAATTTGTGAAGAAGTTTGTAATGAAGCTTCATTTATACCTGCGTATATATGCACGATATATAAAATACTTGTAATGAGATACAACATAAAACCACTTAATTAATCAAAAATCATGGCCCAGTAAAAACCCAGCCGAAACCAGTATACAAAAAAAAAGTTCATAAAAAAGAAAAGTCTAGGGTTGTGTTACCCCTTTCTCACGGAAGTCTACAGCCGCCGATGGGGAAGAAGCGCTCCAAGGCGAAATCTTCCACTGTAATCTCTTTTTCATTATTCTTTTCTAATATTGAGCTTTTGCTTCGCTCTATTAATAAAATCGCCTTTGTTTTGTTTAGGATTTTCAGGAAATTGGTGATGATGACATGCTAATTGCCCTGAAAAAACAGAAGAAGATACACAAGGAGAAATCTCAGGTTAGACCTTGTTCTTGCTTGTATGCTTAGTGTATTTCTCTAGTTACTTGTTTCTCACGAAATGCGTAATTAACCATTTTTAAACAGAGTGGAATCGTAGAAAACACTTATCCTATTAAATCGTATCGCCACACTATCTACAACTTTTGTTGTGATTTCTCATTCTTTGACATAACCATGTTTTTTTTTTTTTTTTTTTTGATTTTTGCAGGAAAGTAATGAAGATGAAAAAATTATCTCGAAAGATGTAAGTATCATACAAGTAATTTTTTTTTTTTTTTTTTTTGTTATTTTCGACATTAGCAGTTAGCACCATGTAAGATGGCTCACTCTCGCCCAAGCTAAGTAATGAGTTTGATCTGTTTTTACCAGTTTTCTTATTCATTACTTTTAATACAACGGCAGGATATAAAAAAATTGACGAAATCTATCAAATAGCTGTCTGAAACCGTGAAAAATCTACAGGAGATTCTATTGACAAAAGCTGATCTACTAGATCAGTATTCATTAAAGGTATATGTTTTATTCTATACGTGTTCACTAGCTATATGACTCTTTTTAGTATCTGGTTTGTTTATAGCTAGCTCTTGTATTTGTTTTGACTATATACATAGGTGAAAGAAACCCCAAAGAAAAAGGAGGAAGAGATAGTTACTTGTGGTTTTGATTGTAAAGAATTCAAGGGAAACAATTATGATACCATTTTCGATAAGGGATTTCAACAGTTGCAACCTAGAGATGATATCAAGAGGCATTGACTACCATTTTCAGTTCTTTTGGAGTCGTCCCAAGGGTTTTTGTTCCCATAGAGTGTAAAACCCGTGTTCCCTTGGGATTTGCTTTCATTGATCTGGCAGATGGTGAAGACAAGGCGTTAGAACTGAATGGAAGGCGCATGGGAGGAAGGAAACTTGAGGTGAAGATGGCTAGAGAGACCAAAGAATACTATGCCTATGCTGGCTTTACAGGGTGTGGACGCTGTATAACGTTTATACGCCCTTGTTTAACCGGCCACCGGGATATCAATTCATGGTTATAGTGGTCATTGCCTCAGGCAGGTATATCCCCAAATACATGAATTTGCTCTTCTTTTGATAACAAAGAAACTTGGTCATCAATGCATGGATGGTTGTCTCAGATTCAGTAACGATGAACCACACATCTTATATTGGTTGTTTTACAGTTGCCTTATTCTATTTTTATTACCTTATATGTATATGATTTAAACAATGAAGTAGTTGGTATCAAGTATCAACAACACTAAAACCTTTTTGGGATTATGATATTTATCTTCAATCTAATTTGATATCCAAATATCCTTTGAGATAATAAAATATCCAAAGAGAATCAATATCACTTCTCTTTGCTCAATCTAGTTAGTCTTTGGGAAGACAGTCTTTTTCACTGGTTACATGACATCGACTCTGTGTGTAGAGGGTTATGCAAATTAGCTACGATGGTCTTTTCTTGATTGATTCAATGATTCTTCTTGTGTACCCTTGTGAATCTAGTTTGAACTCTTACAGTTTTACACTTGTAGAAGGAAATTTTACATCAAGCTAATTAAACTACTTGAATTGAATAGTCACAAGTTGTCTGCATATGATTTGATTATCCAAAAGGAATGACAACATTTGATCCTCTTCCTTTTTACAGATGAGTAATGCGCCTTAGTATCTCGTCGGATTCACCCTCTTCACAGCCAGGTAAAATATAAACAACCTTTTCAACTTTGAAACCAATATCTGATGATTGGTCTCCACCGATCATTCTTTCGATTTGTTTCTGATTCTTTTGAGATTCGTAGGTACGAGGATGGATGAAACAAAGCTGATTTGTGCAGAGGAGTGCGTTTGTGTGTATGTTTGTGCCATCTTTTGCAATCATGAAAAGTCTCTGGAACCTCCTCTGGATTATTTATTCTGACTCCTTCTTCTTATAATTTATCCATGTATGATTTTCACATTTAAACTATGAAAGAGTTGGTATCTAAAACCCTTTTGGGATTATGATCTTTATCTTCAATCTAATTTGATATCCGATGAGATACGAAAAGATCGATTCTTATATGCTTTTTAACAACAATAAATCTGACCGAAGTATTCACATACTGATCTGTCCCGGAGAAAAGTTAACTGGGGTTAGTTATCACCAGCATCAAACATTTCTGAAGTAATACATACCTACATGCAAGCTACATATATATACTCTTGGAATATACAACCTAAAACCACTTAATTTAAACATAAGAATACAAAAGTCATGGGGCAGTAAAACCACCAGTCCAAACAAGAATTCAAAAATGGTTTATAAATATAAAAAGTCTAGGGTTGTTACCCCTTTCCCACGAAAGTCTACTGCCTACAATGGGGAAGAAGCGCTCCCAGTCGAGGTCTTCCACTGTAATCTTCTTCATCCTTTTGTCCTTGTTCTTATCTAATATTGAGCTTTTGCTTCTCTCTATTGATGACTTCGCATTTGTTTTGTTTAGGATTTGAAGGAAATTGGTGATGATGACATGATTTCCCTGAAAAGAAGAAGATACACAAGGCGTAGTCTCGGGTTAGACCTTGTTCTTGCTTGCATGCCTAGTGTATTCTTTAGTTACTTTTTTTTTTATATAAAAATGAAAATTGCCCTTTACTGCAGATTCACATGGATTCTATTTACGACTTTTATTGTGATAATACATTCTTTGACAATAACAATGTTTATTTGTTTGATTTTTGCAGGAAAGTAATGAGGATATAATAGTGAGTGCCGGCTTAAACATATTATATGCCCCTGGGCAAACTAAAAAAAAAATGCTCCTTATTCTATAGAAAAATTTACTGAATTTTTTTTTATGTCTCTTTGGTTCATATAATTTTTTTTTTTGTGCCTTTTTCTAGCTTACAAAGTTTTTTTTCTGTGCCTCTTTAACTCACATTTTTTTTTTGTGCCCCTTTCTAGTTTACAAAATTTTTTTTTTGTGTCTCTTTAACTTACAAAATTTTTTTTTTGTGCCCTTCTTTTTATACGTATATGCCCCTTTAATTTATGTACTTGGGGCGGTCGCACTGTGCGCCCTCCTAGTTAAGCCGGCACTGGTAATAGTTGTCTGGGAAAAGGTAATCTAGTTCTCCCAAAAAGCCACCCACTCTAAATGGTCTAGGTCATTTCACCTATTTTCTTGGAAGCTTAAGAATGTGGATATACTTGCCGATCATTATTTGCAAAGTAAAGGTATCTACTTTTAATAATATTATACATGGAATCAATTTTTTTTATCTGGTCTTAAAACTCAACCAGCAATACTATTAATTATATCATTTTTAAGTAAGAGCCCTATTTTATGTGTTAAGTAAATATTTAATGAAGAGCATATATTAAGATTCATAGATTTGTTTTGGTTCAAGAATTAATTTTGTAGTAAAAGGAAAGACAAAATAATTTGTTTAACCCTTTTTTTTTGTACAGCCAACTGTTGGGCTAATATTGCCTTAGACAGTGGTATGCACTTGCATTGCACACTGTGAGCTGACTGTAAGAAAGATCATGGACGGGAGTCAGAAAAATTTCGAGAGACTTGTTGAACTTCTTGTTAGATAGATCACTGGCTATTAGTATTTATACTTTCCTAGTTACAACACAAATAAAGGTAAAGTTTCTAATCAGTCATCGTTTGTGTATATGGAATTTGATTTAACATTGAATTGTTTATTTAGATAACATTTTTTAATGTAATTATTATTTAAATACTTTTTTAAGAAATTTTTATCTCCATTACCCACCGAGAGAAAACCCTATGAGACCAATATTTCTAACTTTCTGCTGTTGACTGGGCATGACTATATTTTAGAATAAGGTAAAGAACCTAAGGAGTTTTGGGAGCTTTATGATTCTTATGGGATAGACCGGGGATACAGTGGTTTCATTCGCATCGCTCGGCGTCAAGGCCTAGTCAAAGAAGCTATCAATATATCTAATATATACAAATACTAATGTATATATATAGATACATATATGCATAAATTATTAGATTTATATATCTAATATTCTTTATGTGTTCTAGGTTAATTGTGAAGAGATTAACTGATCAAATGGTGAAGACTTGTCTATTTCTGGAAAGACTTATTTAATATTATTTTCGTCCGCTAGGTCAATTGTTTAATAACCTGGAAAATATTAAACCTGGACTGAGGCTTCTGTACTAATTTTGTGGAATATATTTTTCGTGCCTTAGTGACTAAATACTCTAATTTGTTTCTCTTATTAAATTTGCTAGTATTTTCCTCAGTTGCTTTGTTGAGTGTATGCTATTTTGGTATGATTCTCTAGAAGGCATAGCTAGTGGTGCAAATTAGCTTCAATATATTTTCTTTTTTTGATTCATGATTTTCCCACACTGCTTTTGCTAACACTGGTTGTGTTTCAATTCGGATATTCTTGAAACCAGGGAAAAAATAAGAAATAAAGTAGAGTGATATAGTAGAAATTATAAACCAATTCTTTTTACTTAATCTAGTTTGTATTTTTGGGACGACAATCTTTGCTTAATCTAATAACCAGACATACAAGAAAGATGTTTTGATATCGCGCTGTGGACTTATAATTGATATCAAAATGACCACCCCCAGTTTGATATCTTTTACCATTAAACTATACTAGATAGTACTTCTTTTTTGTAACACTGACTAACAATAAATTACCCTAATGTATAATTTTGGGAAGACACATTTTAAGACAGTCTTTGGGAAGACAGTCTTTTTTTTACTGGTTATACACATTTAGACATACAATATGATATCTGATGTCAAAAAAAGAAAAGAAAGACATAATTGATATCTGTGTGTAGGGTTATGCAAAATAGCTATGAGATTGTTAAAGCCTACGTTTGCAAAAAGAAAATGTAGATGGTCTTTGCTTGATTGATTCAATGATTCCTCTTGTGTACCCTTGTGAATCTAGTTTGAACTCTTAAACTACTTGAATTGAATAGTCATAAGTTGTCTGCATATGATTTGAATATCCAAAGGGAATGACAACAATTGATCCTCTTCCTTTTTACAGATGAGTAATGCGTCTTAGTATATCGTCGGATTCACCCTCTTCACAGCCACGTAAAATATAAACAACCTTTTCAACTTTGAAACCAATATCTGATGAGTTGTCTCCACCGATCATTCTTTCGATTTTTTTCTGACTCTTTTGAAATTCGTAGGTACGAGGATGGATGAAACAAAGTTGATTTGTGCAGAGGAGTGCGTTTGTGTGTATGTTTGTGCCATCTTTTGCAATCATGAAAAGTCTCTGGAACCTCCTCTGGACTATTTATTATGAGTCCTTCTTCTATAATTTATCTATGTATGATTTTCACATTTAAACAATGATATAGTTGGTATCACAGTTGAACTCTTACAAATTATGATCTTTATCCTCAATCTAATTTGATATCCAATGAGCAAACAAAATAAACCACTTGATAAAACCTTAATTTGTGAAGAAGTTTGTAACGAAGCTTCATTTATACCTGCGTATATATGCACGATATATAAAATCTATATAATAATAACAATCTGAATAAATGCAAACAACAGTTGCGATTTTTCGTTGTACCTTTTCATAAAATATTTTATCTTTTATTGTTTAACAGAAAATTACAACGGTTGCGTCTCTCTAAAAAGTTGCATCTGTTAAATGTAAAGTTGTGTCTCTTACAAACAGTTGTGTCTATTCAAATGTTCACATCTTTAAAATTTTATATATAACTGATTTTTCATCATTGTATTCAAATTTTTTTTTATTTGTATTAGTTAAAAGAGAATTTGTTAGAAATGAAGTCTCATCACTCTGAGAAATTTATTGCAGTTTGATATATTTTATGAATCGTTGTAATATTTAATTATATATACGTATACATGTTATAACAATCTGAATAAATACCAACAACAATTGTGATTTTTTCGTCCTACCCTTTCATAAAATATTTTATCTTTTATTTTTTAACAGAAAATTACAACGGTTGCGTCTCTCTAAAATTGTGTCTATTCAAATGTTCATATCTTTAAAAATTTATATATAACTGACTTCTCATCTTTGTATTCAAATTTTCTTTTTATTTGTATTAGTTAAAACAAAATTTGTTAGAAATGAAGTCTCATCACTCTGAGAAATTTATTGCAGTTTGATATATTTTATGAATTGTTGTAATATTTAATTATATTCAATCTCTAAATATACATGTTCATAAATTATTAATTTTAATATATTAAAATATATATTTTAGCTGTTTAATTGAACCATTACAACATTGACATATTTAATATTTAAGATCACACCACTTGGATAAACTCTTCATAAATTATTATTTATTAGTTTTAAATAACTAAGTTATAGTTAAAAGAATTGTTGCAACCTTTTAATTATATACCACAACAAATCATTGTTCGTTGAAATAAATTTTTCGTTTTATTTTGAATCTAAATAATTTAATTATTAATATCTATTATTGAACGTTATTCTATAATCTAACTAAATTTTTAGAAACGATTATACCAATATAGAAATTTAATAGAACTTAATATAGAATTTATAGTTGCGTCTATTGATCATAACTTTCGTTAAAAACTATTTTAATATTTAAAATTTATTTTATTTTGTTTTTTAAAGTTGTGCATTTTAATTTTAATTTTTCTTTGATACAGTTTCACTCATTATTAAATATATTTTTAATTATAATTATTTAATAGAAAATTACATTACTCATTACAACCACTACTTCAATATTCTCAATTAGGATTACTTTGTCATAATGATTTTTTTAATTGTAGCTCTTACCATAATTCTTCATAAGATATCTTATATATTTCTAATACTTCAAACAATATTTTTTGCAAAGTTGCGTCTATTCAAATAATTTTTTTAATATAAATTTTCATTTTGATGGTTGTGTCTTTAGTAACAATTTATGTTTAATGTTTATGTATTCAAACTATTCTATTACATTCAAATGATTTCATAATATATAATTTTAAAATTTAAATTTTATTTACTTTTTTTCTAAAATATTTTCTCTGCGGGGCCTGAGTCCTAGTACTTGTAATGAGATACAACATAAAACCACTTAATTAAACAAAAATCATGGCCCAGTAAAAAGTAAAAGAACAATACTTGGGTTCACCCCTAGGGGTGAACCTCTCCATTCACCCCCTTATAAAATAAGGAAATAAAATCTGTATACATTATTATACAATTAAAAAACTTAAACCGTTTTTTAATAAACCCAAACTGACATATATAAAATCTAAACCCTAACTATCTCATTTGTTAACCCAAACCGATATATAATTTTGTTCTACTTGTAAAATCTAAACCCTAACCATCTCATTTGTGAACCCAAACCGACATATAATTTTGTTCTAATTGTGAAATTTAAACCCTAAAATCTCATTTGTGAACCAAAACCGACATATAATTTTGTTCTACTTGTAAAATCTAAATCCTAACCATCTCATTTGTGAACCCAAACCGACATGTAATTTTGTTCTAATTGTAAAATCTAAACCCTAACCACCTCATTTGTAAACCCAAACCGACATATAATTTCGTTTTAATTGTAAAATATAAACCCTAACCACTTCATTTGTAAACCCAAACCGATATATAATTTTATTCTAATTTTAAAAATCTAAACCAACCCAATATTTAACTTTCCTTAATTAAAAGTATACAGAATTTGTTTCCTTAATTTAGTTTGCTATTTAATTTAATTTTGATTTATTTTTTAAATGAAATATTAAATGGAAGATTCTGATTGGCTGAGAGAACAAGGGGTGAATGGAGAGGAGGGGTGAACCTAAGTATTTTTCAAAGTAAAAACCCAGCCGAAACCAGTATACAAAAAAAAAGTTCATAAAAAAGAAAAGTCTAGGGTTGTGTTACCCCTTTCTCACGGAAGTCTACAGCCGCCGATGGGGAAGAAGCGCTCCAAGGCGAAATCTTCCACTGTAATCTCTTTTTCATTATTCTTTTCTAATATTGAGCTTTTGCTTCGCTCTATTAATAAAATCGCCTTTGTTTTGTTTAGGATTTTCAGGAAATTGGTGATGATGACATGCTAATTTCCCTGAAAAAACAGAAGATACACAAGAAGAAATCTCAGGTTAGGCCTTGTTCTTGCTTGTATGCCTAGTGTATTTCTCTAGTTACTTGTTTCTCACTTAAATTTATGAGGTTTATGCAAAGCGTAATTAAGCTTTTATAGTGAAATCGTAGAAAACACTTATCATACTATCTACAACTTTTGTTGTGATTTCTCATTCTTTGACATAACCATGTTCCTACAAGTGTTTTTTTTTTGTTATTCTCTTGACAATACCATTTAAGATGGCTCACTCTCGCGCGCGGTCTAGCTCGCCCAACCTAAGTAATGAGTTTGATTTGTTTTTACCAGTTTTCTTATTCATTACTTTTAATACAACGCAGGATATAAAAAAATTGACGAAATCTATCAAAGAGCTGTCTGAAGCTGTGAAAAATCTACAAGAGATTCTACTGACAAAGGTCGATCTACTAAATCAGGTAATTTCATTGAAGGTATAAGCTAAGTGTTCACTAGCTAGGACCCTTTTTAGTATTTAATTTGTTATTTGTAGGTTGAGAAATTATATACTATATATAGCTAGCTGATGTATTTAGAAGAAAAAAAAAGGTTCTAAAGAAATCTCGGTTTGTTTATAGCTCTCGTATTTTGTTTTGAAATCTCGGTTTGTTTATAGGAGAAAGAAACCCCAAAGAAAAAGGAGGAAGAGATAGTCACTTGTGGTTTTGATTGTAAAGAATCCATGGGAGACGATTATGATACCATATTCGTCAAGGGATTTGGACAGTCGCAAACTAGGGATGATATCAAGAATGCATTGACTAACATTTTCAGCTCCTTTGGAGACGTCACAAGGGTTTTTGTTCCCATAGAGTGTAAAACCCGTGTTCCCTTAGGATTTGCTTTCATTGATCTGGCAGATGGTGATGGCAATGACGAGGCGTTACAGTTTAATGGAAGCTACATGGGAGGAAGGAAGCTCGAGGTGAAAATGGCTAGAGATACTGATGAATACTATGGCTATACTGGCTTTACTGGGTGTGGACGCTGTATAAGGTTTCTAAGCCCTCAAAACTATACCACCCACCAGGGATTCGACTCATGGGAGTAGTGGTCCTTTCAGCAGGCAGGCAAGTATATCCCCCAGATACATTGAATTCGCTCTTGTTTATAACTTGTCATCAATTCATGGATGGTTGTCTTTTGATAATCTGCAGGTGAGATTCACTAACACTAACGATGAACCACACATCTTATATTGATTGCCTTATTCTATTTCTATTACCTTTTATATATATGATTTAAACAATGAAGGAGTTGGTGTCAAGAAGTATCAACAACATTCAAACCTATTTGGGATTATGATCTTTATCTTCAATCTAATTTGATATCCAAATATCCACTGAGATACTTAAATATTGAAACTTATTTGCTTTACAAGAAATCTGACCAACGTATTCATATTGATATGTCCCGGGGAAAAGCTAATTGGGGTTAATAATTAGTATCACTTTTCACTTATCACCAACATCAATACGTACCTATATTTCTTGGAATTTACAACCTAACTACAAAAGTCATGAGCCAGTAAAAGCCAGAGACCAAAACCAGAATAGAAAAAAGGGTTTATAAATACAAAGTCTAGGGTTGTTTGTTACCCCTTTCTCACGAAAGTCTGCTGCCGCCAATGGGGAAGAAGCACAAGAAATCGAAATCGAGGTCTTCCACTGTAATCTTCTTCTTCCTTTTGTCCTTGTTCTTTGTGACGATCACATGCCTGCCCTGTAAAAGCAGAAGTCACAAAAGGAGAAGTCTCAGGTATTTCTCTAGTTATACTTGTTTATTCACTTAATTTCTCTATTTATATGAGGGGCGTCATTCAGCTTAACTCAACCATGCATCTTTTTTTACTTTTGCCTTAAAAACTTTTACTACTTATCCTATTAATTCACATGGACTCTGTTTACGATTTTGTTGTGATGTTTCATTAATTCTTTGACAAAAACCATGTTTATTTGTTTGATTTTTGCAGGATAGTGATGAAGATGTAGTCATTGTCTCGAAAAAGGTAAGTATCTGAATTTTTCTTTATATATTTTTGTTGGTATTGTTGTTAACATTAATGCCATTTAAGATGACTCACTCTGGTTCGCCCAAGTTATGAGTTTGATTCGTTGTTACCAGTGTTAGTTAAGATATGTTCAGTAGGATAATACTCTCCTCTGTTAGAGAATATACGCTCATATATGTATTGTTACGATATCACTAGATACGATCATCCCTATGTATATATATTGCTGTGTAATCAATGGGAAGATCATTAAGGATTCTACATTTACAACCAGTTTTCTTATTCAATTTACTTTCAATCCAATGACCGGAAGTCAAAGAACTAAAGCTGTGAAAATTTTACAAGAGATTCTACTGACAAAAGCCGATCTACTAGATCAGATTTCAACAAAGGTATTGTATATACATGTTCACTAGCTAGGACTCTTTAGTATTGTTGGTTTGTTTGTAGCTCTTGTATTTGTTTTGTTTTTAGGAGAAAGAAGAATCCCAAGGAAAAAAAGAGGAAGATATATATTCACTTGTGGTTCCTAATGCAAAGAAGTGGAGGGAAACAATTATGATACCATTTTCGTGAAGGGATTATAACATTTGCAACCTAGGGATGATATCAAGAATGCATTAACCAACATTTTCAGTTCTTGTGGAGAGGTCACAAGGGTTTTTGTTCCCATAAGAGTGTAAAACCCGTGTTCCCTTAGGATTTGCTTTCATTGATCTGAGAGGTGGTGAAGGCAATGACAAGGCGTTAGAACTGAATGGAAGACGCATGGGAGGAAGGGAGCTTGAGGTGACAATGGCTAGACCTCTCCCTCTCCAAACTCCTCCTCCTCCTTCCGCCGTCGATCCCAGAGCTCAGCCAAAGCCTAGTCAGAGATTTTGACGCCTTCACATCATCCAAAGTAGCAGATCTAGCGAAGCCGTTGAAGGAAGCTGGGTTCCCTCATAAGATCCATATAGTGAAAGATCACGATATTGTTGGGATACAATCCAAGTCCCACATCTAAAGTTTGAAAAAAACTATCACTGATATATAAAAAGTTTAGGATCAATCCACTCATTGCCAATTGGTCTTTTAGTTGGAAACCCAAGATAAGCCCAAATTTAACATGGTATCAGAGCCCAAGGTTCAAATTCTGGTTGACCTAGAAAAGTGGATATGGACATGCCTATTGTTAACCCAAGTAATGGAGGCCCAAGAAGGGTTTATTATCGGTCCAAATGGGATCGGTTAAAGATGGAGTTATCATCTCGAGGACGCGTGTTAATATCTCACATGTGGTCCTTGGTTTGAAGGGAAGATTGTTGGGATACAATCCAATCCAATTCCCACATCTAAAGTTTGAAAAAACTATCACTAATATATGAAAGGTTAGGGTCAATCAACTAATTGTCAATTGGTCTTTTAGTTGGAAACCCAAGATAAGCCCAAATTTAACAGATATGAGGGAGTGGCTTTGTCTAGAGACTGAACGGCTTAACCTTAGCGCTGTGATTATGGGAAGTAGAGGTTTTGGTGCTGAGAAGAGGGGAAGTGACGGCAAGCTTGGCTCTTTTAGTGATTACTGTGTTCACCATTGTGTTTGTGAAACGACCAACCCCCTTTTTTTTTTTTTTTAATAAATAAATAATAAATATAATATATTAAAACAACTACAGCTAGTGGTCCCATACCCACTAGCCACCTAACCACAACACATTCAACAGCGGAAAACATAATCAATAACCAATAATAACCCAATAATAAACCAATATTATAGCAAAGCAATATCTCAATACCAAACAACAAGAAACATGAAACCAGCAACCTAGCAATGTTTCTAATGACTCAACTCTAGCACCCTAGCAAATGCCGACAACATCCAATCGAGTCCCTAGAACATCCTCCTCTTCATTGCCTTTGATTCCACGATCACATTTTGCCTTTACCTGCACCACAAACACAAATTGAGATGCATGAGTATTTGATAAACACTCAGTGAGGCAATCCTCCCATCTACTGGGCTATACACACAAGCAATAAGATCTCTACATGCCACAAACAACAATCAATAAAACAAACCAGGCAATATACGAAACATGCAACATCCATCATAACTGAACAAGGGGTGTCGGCCGACACCGACGGTGTCGATCGTCAGCGACTATCTGGTGTCGACCGACACCAAAATGGTGTCGACCGACACCCTGCCCGACACACCCGAAAACCCTAGTTTGTGTCGACCGACACCTCCACATGGCACCGATCGACACTCGCCAAAGTCCCGAGCCGTCCTCGCGTTGGTGTCGACCGACACCCAACTGGTGTCGACCGACACCGATACCGAGCAGCGATTTCCCTCGATCGAAACTCCGAATCTCGCCTCCAATCTCCAATTCGCTCCTTGCACTCCCAGAAGCCAAACCCAGCCCAGATAGCAACGAAAATAGCATAGGGAACTCAAGGAAAACAACCACATAAGCAACAAATCACATAGAATCTAGAAATCTTAGCTTAGATAAGCCATGGTCATGCACTCACCTCTTTGCGGGAAGATTCGACCAACAAGAACGAACTCCCTCACTCCTAGCAAGCTTCTAACACCTTCCCAGCCTTAGATCTCCCAAGAACAGCAAGGAATCTCTCAAACTCTTCCCAAAAGCTCAAGAACACTCTCTCTTTGTGTTTTTCTCAAAACGGCGAAAACACCAAAATAACACGACCCAGGTCGTTTTCTACCTCTAATAACTCGATTTAGGGATTCCCAAACCAACCACACAAACCGGACAATTAAAATTGAACCGACCAAACCGGCCACAACGGGTGTCGACCGACACCCTCCGTGGTGTCGATCGACACCCTCACCAAAATTCCAGAAAATGGTTTGCGGGTGTTACAATTCTCCCCACCAATCTAGATTCGTCCTCGAATCTCGAACAACCATCAGTCAAGGACTCCCGTGCAACCGTCTCCACGGCCCGCACTCCTCCGACCGATCTACGAAGGTCTCCTCTAGGCGATAGACTCACGCTCCAGGCGTCATTTGCTCTTGACTTTTGGACTTTCCTTTACTCATAGGCCTAAACCTTGAGTTTTTATTGGCTCCTCATCAGACCTAAGTCTGCATGCCAAATGTTGGTTCCTCATCAGGCCGAAGCCCGCATGCCATAATATATAAGGAAAAGTCCAAACTCGTCTCTCGGGTTGCCACCCTACGCGCGCCCCGGATCGTCATCCGAAGTCGATATACCAACCATTCTCCCGAGCCACAAAGTCTCTGAAAATGGCAGTACTAGGAGAACCTAAGTCCCCAGAGTCGCGAGCAAACGATTCGAACACGTCCGAGTCCTATCCCTATCCGGGTTTCCTTCCCGTGGCTCGCGTAAAACATCTCAATGTCCTACCAACCACATATTCCCTCACTGGAATACCTCATGACCACACAAGGATCATATACGCCAAGGGCCGCCACAAAGGCCAAACAAAATGTCCTAAAGAGGACCGCCACCAAGGCCAAACAAATGTCCTAAAGAGGACCGCCACCAAGGCCAAACAAATGTCCTAAAGAGGACCGCCACCAAGGCCAAACAAATGTCCTAAAGAGGACCGCCACCAAGGCACTCTGGCTAACAGCCCGCCACAAAGGCCATCTGTCCCGAAGGACCGTCACAAAGCCATCGTCCCGAAGGACCGTCAAAGACACTCGGCTAAACAGCCCGCCACAAAGGCCAAACAAACGTCCTAAAAGGACCGCCACCAAGGCCACACAAATGTCCTAAGAGGACCGTCACAAAGACACTCTGGCTAAACAGCCCGCCACAAAGGCCAAACAAACGTCCTAAAAAGGACCGCCACCAAGGCCACACAAATGTCCTAAAGAGGACCGTCACAAAGACACTCTGGCTAAACAGCCCGCCACAAAGACCCCACAATGTCTAAAAAGACCGCCACATACGGGCACACTGACTCAAAAGTCCGCCACTAAGGCCACACTCAAGCCCCCTTTAAGGCTCTCCACCGCTAAAATGGACAAATTCTAACTCCCATAAAACTTTCCATATTTAGCACCTTCCATTTTTTGGAAACTTTCCACTTTTGGAAACTTCTCTTCACAACCCCGCCTCACGGAAACTTTGTACCCCAAACACCACCTCATCTTGTTACTGAGTCGCACAACCAACCACCCCAAGCGACCGAGTAACAAGAGAGATGGGCTGGAATACTCCATTCCCGCTCCAGCCACGGGTACAGATGGGACCCGGCTAAACAAGCTCAAGTCGCGGCTTGCTTCTCATACCACTTCTTGAACCTTGCCTTCATCTTTGCCTCAGGCTCCCAAGTCTGCTCCTCAACACCATCACAGTCCCAAAGGACTCTCATCAAAGGAATCTTCTTCTTCCGAAGCTCCTTGATCCTCCTCTCGAGAACCCTCATGGTCTCGTCTCCAAAGTCATGTTAGGCTGAAGATCCTCGGGAATCTTAGCCAACACCTCCTCTCCCTCACGGAGACACTTCCGACATAGACACATGGAAAACCTTATGGAATGCACGCATCACCTCGGGTAACTCCAATCTATATGCCACTGGTCCAACCCGCTCAATCACTCGAATGGACCCATATACCTCGGACTCAACTTAGTCTCGACAATTACCTGTTCGGACCACGCAACATGGCCATCTTGAGGTACACTCTGTCTCCTACCTGAAACTCAAGATCTCTCCTCCTCCTATCTGCATAACTCCTCTCGCCTATCCCGAGCCTCCTTCATGTTCAACTTGAGAACCCGAATCTTCTCTCGAGATCTCCCGAACAAAACTAGCACCAAACATGCTCCTCTCCCCCACCTGAGTCCAGCATAATGGTGTACGACATGGCCTCCCATACGAGCCTCATAAGGAGCCATCTTAATACTTGCACGATAGCTGTTGTTGTAAGCAAACTCTACCAGGTTCGAGATGATCTGCCCAATGGCCACCCCAATCCAACACACACATCCTCGAAATCCTCCAGCGTCGGATCGTCCTCTCGACTGTCCATCAGTCTGGGGATGATAAGCTGTACTCATGTGCACCTTAGTGCCCATCTCTGCCGAAATGCCTTCGAACACCGAAGTGAACTTAGAATCCCTATCGACACAATGCTCGCTGGCACCCCATGCAACCTGACTATCTCCCTCACATACTTCTTAGCCAAGACCGCTGCTCCATCAGTCTTCTTAATGGCCGAAAATGTGCTGACTTAGTCAACCGGTCCACAATGACCCAAATAGCATCAAAGGTCCGTGACACTGGCAATCCTACCACGAAATCCATAGTGATCATATCCCACTTCCACTCAGGAATGGGTAAACTCTTCGCAACCCGCCGGGAACCTGATGCTCAGCCTTCACTAGCGACACACCTCGCACCTCGAAACCCAACTAGCCACGTCCTTCTTCATCCCGACCCAATGATAGTACCTCTTGAGGTCACGGTACATCTTGGTCGCTCCCGGATGAATGGATAACTTGCTCGCATGAGCCTCTCTCAGAATCTCCTGTCTCAACTCCTCATCCTTGGGCACACACACACGACCGTGCACCAAGATAGTACCATTATCTGAGACACGATACTCGAACCCACATCCTTAGAGGCATTCACTAGCCCCAAATCCTTCTCCTGAGCCAACCGCACTCTACTCGAAGATCTGCTCTATCTACTGCTTCCAAACCCAACGGTTCTGTGAAACAGCACATAAGCTCAAAGCACTGATCTCCCCTACAGAGACTCCATCTCCTGCTCCCGAGCCGAAGCTACCTCTTCCGACTCGGAGCATCTGCAACCGTGTTAGCCTTACCAGGATGATAGGCTATCTCCAAATCATAATCTGCCACAAGCTCCATCCACCGCCTCGTCTCAAATTCAACTCGGGCTGAGTGAATATATACTTCAGGCTCTTATGATCGTGAACACCTGTACCTTTGCACCGTAAAGATAAGATCTCCAAATCTTCAGGGCAAAAACTACAGCACCCATCTCCAAATCATGAGTAGGATAGTTGCCTTCATGCACCCGCAACTGCCGCGAAGCATAAGCAATCACCTTCCCATGCTGCATCAGAACACAACCCAACCCAACTCTAGATGCATCTGTATAAACCACATAGGGTTCTCCCTGCTCAGGCAAAGCCAACACTGGCGCAGTAGTCAACATCTCCTTCAGGCTTGCAAAGCCTTCCTCACACTCTCCGACAGACAAAAGGAACATCCTTCCTGTCAACTTAGTCACAGGACGTGCTCGCTTGCAAACCCCTGCACAAATCTCCTGTAGTAACCTGCCAATCCAAGGAAACTCCTGATCTCGTGGCATTCTGCGGTCTAGGCCAATCTCTCGATAGCTTGAATCTTCTCGGATCTACTGAAACCCCCTCAACAAACAATGTGACCAGAAAGCCCATCTCACGCTGCCGAAACTACACTTGCTCAACTTGGCAAACAGCTTCGCTCCCGCAGCTTCTCCATAAGCTGCCTCAAATGCACTGCATGCTCCTCAGGACTCTTAGAGTAAACCGGATATCGTCGATGAAAATGATGACGGATACATCCGAAACTCTGAAATACACTATTCATCAATCTCATAAACGCTGCTGGTGCGTTAGTCAACCCGAAAGGCATCACCACAAACTCATAATGCCCATACCTCGTCTGAAAGCGTCTTCCTCACATCTGCCTCATCTATCGGTATCGATGATAACCCGATGCCGAGATCCACCTTGGAGAACCAAGTAGCACCCCTCAACTGATCCAACAACTCGTCAATCCTCGGGAGAGGGTACTTGTTCTTCACAGTGACCCGGTTCAAACCCGTAATCAATACACAACCGGAAACTCCCATCCTTTTTCTTGACAAACAACACCGGCGCTCCCCACGGTGACACACTAGGACGGATGAATCCCTTACTCAATAAATCCTCTAGCTGCTTCTTCAGCTCTGCCATCTCTGCTGGAGCCATCCTGTAAGGAGCCTTGGATAACGGTGTCGTCCCGGTTCCAGTTCAATGGTAAAAGGATCCGACCGAGATGGTGGTAATCCTTGCAGGCGAAACACATCCTCAAACTCCTCCACTACTAGAATACCGCTAACCGTAGACTTCCCCACTGACCTGGCATAGATATAGTGACCAAATAAGCCTCACGGCCCTTCTCGATCATCTTCCCAGCCTGAATGGCTGAGATCACGAGACTCCGAAGTCGGTCTAATACCCTGAAAACCAACTTCCCTCCTGGTCGCTCAAACTCCACTCTACCCCGATAGCAATCTAAATGCACCATATGCCGATGCATCCAATCCATCCCGAGAATAACATCATACAGCTCCACGGGACTGATAAGCAAATCCGCTGACCATGACTCTCCTGCGATCTGAATATCAATTCCTCTAGCTCGTCCAATAACTCTCAGGAACTTGCCTCCCGCAACTCTAACAACTCCTGTGCGCTCTCCAGGATCCGCTGATCCGCACACTCTGCACACTCTGGAGTAATGAAGCTATGCGAAGCTCAGAATCAAACATAACGTGGGACTTAAACCCCCCACCAACAAGGTCCCTACACAAACCTCATGTGTTGAGAACCTAACACTATATCACAGGAACATAAAATCTGACTCTACTAAAATTCACAAAGATTAAGTACCAGAAGTTATACCTGTGATCGCCCCGGCACTGGTTCCACCAGTCTCCACTGTCGTGTAAACCCGAGGCCCCTGCTCAATCCGTGCCACCTGCTGACCCCCAGGCTGCACCTGCTGCAACGCTGCCACTGCTGCCGGCTGCAGCTTGGGACAAAAAGGCTTGATGTGCCCTGTCTCCCTACAATGATAACACACCCGAGGTCCTGTCGTCGGAACACTCCTCTTGGGACAACTAGCAACCCTGTGATCCCTGCTCCCACAACCGGAGCAACCCGCACCACTCGGCTTCTGCGTAGCCTCCCACTTCCTCTTGGTTCCCTGAGCATGCCTACCGCCCCTGCTAGAACCACCCTGCTGCTGAGCCTTACTAGGCTGAACTGCTGGAGCTACCACCACTGACTGTGCCCGGATATCCTCCTCAATCTCTGCTGCAGTCTCAACCAGCTCTGCACGCGTAGCATAACTCCTTCCTCTACAGTGAGATGTTAATACCAACATCACGTAGAGCCCTCAAGAACTCCTGATCTGAGCCTCCTCAGGCTCCATAGCCCGACCTCCATAACAAAGAAGTCGACTGAACTCCAAGTCTAACTCCGCACTGACCGTGTCCCCTGAGACAACTGAAGGAACTGCACCTCCAGACGATCCAATGCCTCTCTAGGAAAATACTTGCGGTTGAACTCCAAAACGAAGTCAGCCCAAGTCATCTCCCGCTGCACCCTCCTAGCAGCCACAGATCTCCACCACAACTCAGCATCACCACTCAAAAAGTAGACCCCTATGTCCACCCAAAACTCCTCAGGACATCTCAGAGTGTGGAAGTTACGTTCCACTCTCGTCCTCCACGCATCCGCAGCAGTAGGATCTACACCTCCTGAAAACTGCTCAGTACGCAACCGACCCATCTCTGTCAACATGCTGAGATAACGAGCATGGACCCCGCATCCGCAGCCACTGGCTGCCGCTCCTCCGCCCCACGGTGGCACTACTGAGCCTGAGCCGGTACCACTGGTGGTAACCGCTCTAACCTGTGATAGCAAAGCCGCAAGGTCAACACCAGGGACTCCACCCGCTGGGACCCCCACACCCGGGACCCTAGCATCACCGGCCACTGGAGCATCAACACCGCCCCCTCCGCCACACTCACGGAATCCCCCGGAACACCCTGCGACTCGCCAACACCCTCAGCTGTCACACTCTGGTCCTCGGTCTCACTAACCACTGGGACTCTGCCCCTACCACGACCACGTCCGCGTCCACGACCACGTCCGCGTCCACGACCTCGACCAGCCACAGCACCCTCTCTAACCATCTGCACTACCATGGACAGAAGGCTAAGCAAACAATTTCTATTATAACACAGAAACATAAACTCACCGTGGAATCACACACTCAGCTCGAAGAGGATGTTCTAAGACTCCATGCCACACACAATTGACTAACTCACATAATCAATCAAGACATGCAATCCCAAACATCTACAACAGAAACCTAGTGAACCCAATCCTAGAACCGTAAGGGCTCTGATACCAAAATGAAACGACCAACCCCTTTTTTTTTTTTTTTAATAAATAAATAATAAATATAATATATTAAAACAACTACAGCTAGTGGTCCCATACCCACTAGCCACCTAACCACAACACATTCAACAGCGGAAAACATAATCAATAACCAATAATAACCCAATAATAAACCAATATTATAGCAAAGCAATATCTCAATACCAAACAACAAGAAACATGAAACCAGCAACCTAGCAATGTTTCTAATGACTCAACTCTAGCACCCTAGCAAATGCCAGACAACATCCAATCGAGTCCCTAGAACATCCTCCTCTTCATTGCCTTTGATTCCACGATCACATTTTGCCTTTACCTGCACCACAAACACAAATTGAGATGCATGAGTATTTGATAAACACTCAGTGAGGCAATCCTCCCATCTACTGGGCTATACACACAAGCAATAAGATCTCTACATGCCACAAACAACAATCAATAAAACAAACCAGGCAATATACGAAACATGCAACATCCATCATAACTGAACAAGGGGTGTCGACCGACACCAGACGGTGTCGATCGTCACTGACTATCTGGTGTCGACCGACACCAAAATGGTGTCGACCGACACCCTGCCCGACACACCCGAAAACCCTAGTTTGTGTCGACCGACACCTCCACATGGCACCGATCGACACTCGCCAAAGTCCCGAGCCGTCCTCGCGTTGGTGTCGACCGACACCCCAACTGGTGTCGACCGACACCGATACCGAGCAGCGATTTCCCTCGATCAGAAACTCCGAATCTCGCCTCCAATCTTCTCCAATTCGCTCCTTGCACTCCCAGAAGCCAAACCCAGCCCAGATAGCAACGAAAATAGCATAGGGAACTCAAGGAAAACAACCACATAAGCAACAAATCACATAGAATCTAGAAATCTTAGCTTAGATAAGCCATGGTCATGCACTCACCTCTTTGCAGGAAGATTCTGACCAACAAGAACGAACTCCCTCACTCCTAGCAAGCTTCTAACACCTTCCCAGCCTTAGATCTCCCAAGAACAGCAAGGAATCTCTCAAACTCTTCCCAAAAGCTCAAGAACACTCTCTCTTTGTGTTTTTCTCAAAAACGGCGAAAACACCAAAATAACACGACCCTAGGTCGTTTTCTACCTCTAATAACTCGATTTAGGGATTCCCCAAACCAACCACACAAACCGGACAATTAAAATTGAACCGACCAAACCGGCCACAACTGGTGTCGACCGACACTCCCTCTGTGGTGTCGATCGACACCCTCACCAAAATTCCCAGAAAATGGTTTGCGGGTGTTACAGTTTGTCTTGTTGTTGTGGTCAGATACCAGTGATGGTCTTGCTCCTCCTGGGAATCTTGGAGGTACCTGCAGGGAAGCTATTGTGATTGTTAAATCACGTAGAGATGATGGAGATGATGAGGCTAAGACGACTTCTGCTCATAATGAACACATCAAAGGTCAGTACCAAGCATTTCTTTCTATCTTACAAATGTTCTGAATTATGTTAGCTCAGTACCATGTTTTAGAGAGATCGCCGTAGATGGGAACTTGAAAACTTAAGATTTTTTCCATGGCTTTGCTTCCTGAAATTAGAGGAGTATGATGGTTAATTCTATTCTGCTATTGATTGTTCTTGTTAATGTTCTGCTTCAGCTTATATAATAAACCTAACTTTCTGCTTTAGTATTGAAAAGTAACAATTGATAAATTTTTATTATGTGATTCGTTTCTCTCCACAAGATTTCATTTTTTCCTCGGCTGCTTTGTGAGTGTGTGTATGCTATGTAGGCTTTATGATGATTATCTAGCAAATTAGGCAGATTTTTTCTTGGAGTAATTAGTAAGCAAAGTATTACAATTCTTGACTTGTAAAGGAAGAGAGAAAAATGATGAATCTCCTTAGTGAGTTCCCCAGTTTCACTCCTTTAAGTTATAGTTGGTGGAATGTTAACTGTAATATGAATTGTGAATCACTATCTACCTTATTTTTAGTTGTAGAAATCAAAGCTCTAGGAAAACTTGTCTAGGGGAATAAATAAAGCATATATACTTTTGGAAGATAGAAACCTAAATCCACTTAATAAGACAGAAAACAAATGAATAAACTACCTAATAAACAAACACAAGAATACAAAATTCATGGGCCCTAAAAACCCAGCCCAAACCAAAATAGGAAAAAGGGTATATAAATAGCAAGTCTAGGGTTTACAACAAACAACAACAACAACAAAAATTGCGACCAAATCATAGTTTTTGGGAATTTTCAGGATGGAGACTCTAATGCGACCAAATCTCAAGTTAAGGTTAGTCGTTTAATAAAATTAAAAACTGCTTTTTAGATTCACTGATTTATTTTCATTTTGTTCTTTGATAGTAATCATGTTTTTTTTTTTTTTTTTGGTTTGATTTTTGAAGGAAAACGATGAAGATGAAGAAATGGGTTCGGGAAATGTAAGTCTTCTTGTGTATAGAAAATTTTCAAACGGTTTTCTTTATGGCTTTTTTTGGTTAAACATTTCTTATTTTGAAAACGTTTAAACATTTCCTATTTTGATAGCCTTTTTGATGATTATCTTGGAAATTAGGCAAATTTCTTCTTGGAGTTTACAACAAACAACAACAACAAAAAAAACTGCGACCAAATCATGGTTTTTGGGGATTTTCAGGATGGAGACTCTAATGCGACCAAATCTCTGGTTAAGGTTAGTTGTTTAATAAAATTTAAAACTACTTTTCAGATTCACTGATTTATTTTTATTTTTGTTCTTAGACAGTAACATGTTTTTTTTTTTTTTTTTTTTTTTTTTTTTTTTGTAGGAAAACGATGAAGATGAAGAAATGGGTTCGGGAAATGTACGTCTCCTTGTGTATAGAAAATTTTCAAACGGTTTTCTTTATGTCTTTTTTTGGTTAAACATTTCCTATTTTGGAAACGTTTAAACATTTCCTATTTTGAAAACGTTTGGACATTTCCTATTTGGAAAACGTTTAAACATTTCCTATTTTGTTAGCCTTTTTGATGATTATCTAGCAAATTAGGCAGATTTCTTTTTGGAGTAATTAGTAAGCAAAGTATTACAATTCTTGACTTGTAAAAAAAGAGAAAAAAATGATGAATCTCCTGAGTGAGTTCCCCAGTTTCACTCCTTTAAATTACAGTTGGTGGAATGTTAACTGTAATATGAATTGTGAATCACTATCTACCTTATTTTTAGTTGTAGAAATCAAAGACTCTAGGAAAACTTGTCTAGGGGAATAAATAAAGTATATATACTCTTGGAAGATAGAAACCTAAATCCACTTAATAAGACAGAAAACAAATGAATAAACTACCTAATAAACAAACACAAGAATACAAATTTCATGGGCCCTAAAAACCCAGCCCAAACCAAAATAGGAAAAAGGGTATATAAATAGTAAGTCTAAGGTTTACAACAAACAACAACAATAAAAAAAACTGCGACCAAATCATGGTTTTTGGGGATGTTCAGGATGGAAACTCTAATGCGACCAAATCTTAGATTAAGGTTAGTTGTTTAATAAAATTAAAAACTGCTTTTCAGATTCACTGACTTTATATTATTTTTGTTCTTTGACAGTAATCATGTTTTTTTTTTTTTTTTTGATTTTTGTAGGAAAACGATGAAGATGAAGAAATGGGTACGGGAAATGTAAGTCTTCTTGTGTATAGAAAATTTTCAAACGGTTTTCTTTATGGCTTTTTTTGGTTAAACATTTCTTATTTTGAAAACGTTTAAACATTTCTTATTTTGAAAAGGTTTAAGCATTTCCTATTTTGGTAGCCTTTTTGATGATTATCTTGCAAATTAGGCAGATTTCTTCTTGGAGTTTACAACAAACAACAACAACAACAACAAAACTGCGACCAAATCATGGTTTTTGGGGATTTTCAGGATGGAGACTCTAATGCGACCAAATCTCTGGTTAAGGTTAGTTGTTTAATATAATTTAAAACTGCTTTTCAGATTCACTGATTTATTTTTATTTTTGTTCTTTGACAATAACATTTTTTTTTTTTTTTTTTTGTAGGAAAACGATGAAGATGAAGAAATTGGTTCGGGAAATGTAAGTCTTCTTGTGTATAGAAAAATTTCAAACGGTTTTCTTTATGGCTTTTTTTGGTTAAACATTTCCTATTTTGAAAACGTTTAAACATTTCCTATTTTGAAAATGTTTAAACATTTCCTATTTTGGTAGCCTTTTTGATGATTATCTAGCAACTTAGCCAGATTTCTTTTTGGAGTAATTAGTAAGCAAAGTATTACAATTCTTGACTTGTAAAGGAAGAGAAAAAATGATGAATCTCCTGAGTGAGCTCCCTAGTTTCACTCCTTTTAAGTTAGTGCAGTTGGTGGAATGTTAGTTGTAATATGAATTGTGAATCACTATCTACCTTATTTTTAGTTGTAGAAATCAAAGACTCTAGGAAAACTTGTCTAGGGGAATAAATAAAGTATATAAACTCTTGGAAGATACAAACCTAAATCCACTTAATAAGACAGAAAACAAATGAATAAACTACCTAATAAACAAACACAAGAATACAAAATTCATGGGCCCTAAAAACCCAGCCCAAACCAAAATAGGAAAAAGGGTATATAAATAGCAAGTCTAAGGTTTACAACAATATAAAAACTGCGACCAAATCATAGTTTTTGGGAATTTTCAGGATGGAGACTCTAGTGCGACCAAATCTCAAGTTAAGGTTAGTCGTTTAATAAAATTAAAAACTGCTTTTTAGATTCACTGATTTATTTTCATTTTGTTCTTTGATAGTAATCATGTTTTTTTTTTTTTTTTTTTTTGATTTTTGAAGGAAAACGATGAAGATAAAGAAATGGGTTCGGGAAATGTAAGTCTTCTTGTGTATAAAAATTTCAAACGGTTTTCTTTTTGGCTTTTTCTGGTTAAACATTTCCTATTTTGAAAACGTTTAAACGTTTCTTATTTTGGTAGCCTTTTGATGATTATCTAGCAAATTAGGCAGATTTCTTCTTGGAGTAATTAGTAAGCAAAGTATTACAGTTCTTGACTTGTAAAGGAAGAGAAAAAAATAATGAATCTTCTGAGTGAGCTCCCCAGTTTCACTCCTCTTAAGTTAGTGCAGTTGGTGGAATTTTACCTGTAATATGAATTCTGAATCACTATGTACCTTATTTTTAGTTGTAGAAATCAAAGACTCTAGAAAAACTTGTCTAGGGGAATAAATAAAGTATATATAATCTTGGAAGATACAAACCTAAATCCACTTAATAAGACTCATTAAGTACATGAATGTATATTTCTAAATTCATAAGGTACATTTCTAAATTCTTAGAAGTCGTTAGACCCATTAAGTACCTGAATATAATTGCATCCATGACTGGTGAATATGTTTCTTTATAATCAACTCCAGGTCTTCGAGAAAAGCCTTGTGCAACAAGTCGGGCTTTATATCGTGTGATCTCATCTTTCTCATTTCTCTTTCGCACAAATATCCAATTGCAACCAACATGTTTTACATATTTAGGTGCAGTGACAAGAGGTCCAAAGACATTTCTTTAATTGAGGGAGAGCAACTCAACTTGCATAGCTTTTTTCTATTTCTCCCAATCAGACCTATGTATGCATTCTGATACGGACCTTGGATATGGATCATCTTTATCATGATCGATCTCTTTAGATACAGAAAAAGAGAATATTCTATTATCATCATCGATTTTATCTCTATACCATAATATTCCATTTTTGGCATAGTTAATAGAAATCTCATATTTTCTGTATCATCCTGATGACGTTTCCCTTTATTTGGTTCTTCTTGAACCTTTTCATCTCCTATTTTCTTTTTTTTTCGAGGATTTTTATCTTTAGAGCCCATTGGCCTCCCCCTTTTCAATTGAACCTTAGGTTCATTAGCTTTTCTTCCATCGAGTTCTTCTCTAGGAATTTCAACTCTTGATGGTGCATTTGCAGCAGGGATATATGACTTTGTCACCCATTTTGTATCTATGAACGCATCTGGTAATTGATTTGCCAAATTTTGTAAATGTACAATTTTCTGAACTTCCAGTTCACGTTGATTTGTAGGGGGATCAAGATATATCAAAGATGGTGTATACCATGTAAATTTTTTTGGTATTTGTTTAATTCCTCCCCCTAATGCTGGAAATTCATCTTCATTAAAATGATAATCGGCAAAACGTGCCGTAAACATATCACCAGTTTCCGGTTCAAGATATCAAATTATACTCGGTGATGCGTAACCGACATATATACCCAATCTCCTTTGTGGCCCAATTTTTGTTCTTTGCGATGGGACTATAGAAACATAAACCGCACATCCAAAAATACGGAGATAGGATATATTTGGCTCTTGACCAGATGCTAATTGTAAAGGGGAATATTTATTATATGCGTTTGGTCGTATTTGGACCAATGCCGCAGCATGCAATATAGCATGACCCCATATAGAAATTGGGAGCTTTGTTCTCAATATTAACGGTCTAGCAATGAGTTGTAGCCGTTTAATTAAAGAGTCAGCCATGCCATTTTGTGTATGAACATGAGGAACCGGATGCTCAACATCGATTCCTATTGACATACAATAGTCATTGAAAGCTTGTGAAGTGAATTCACCAGCGTTATCAAGTCTGACTTTCTGTATGGCATAATCAGAGAATTGACCTTTCAACCTGATTATTTGGGCAATGAATTTTGCGAAAGCCGTATTTCGTGTTGTCAATAGACACACATTTGACCATCTACTAGATGCGTCAATCATTACCACAAAATAACAAAACGGCCCGCATGAAGGGTGGACAGGTCCACATATATCACCATGTATTCTTTCTAAAAACAATGGTGATTCATTCCCAATTTTGGCTGGCGATGGCCGAATTATGAGTTTTCCTTAAGAACATGCATCACATGAAAACTCATCAGATCTAAAAATCTTTTGGTTCTTTAATGGATGGTCATTAGAATTTTACCTCTTTTGCATCATGACTGAACCAGGATGTCCAAGTCTTTCATGCCATATCTTAAATGTACTAGTAAACTTAAGGTTTACTGTAACATAAGATGCAAAATTATTTATTTTTGTGCAATACAATCCATAGGATAACATTGGAAATTCTTCCAATATATGTTTCTCCTCAGATGTTATGCAAAGATATTCAATGCCATTCTTATTCAGAGTCTCTATATGATATCCATTTCTTCGGATATCTCTGAAACTAATCAAGTTTCTATGAGACTTAGGGAAATATAATGCATCAATTTCAAATTTTGTTCCCCTTAGCATTGAAAAATTGGTTTTTCCAGAGCCTATAATAATCTTTGCATTACCACATATAGTGCTCACACTTCTAGCGGAGTATTTTATTTTGAGAGAGGAGAAATATGTTTTCTCTTTAAGTATTGAGTGCGTTGTAGCAGTGTCTGCTAGACACATATCTCCATCCTCAATCTCAAAATTTGACATTTTCTGAGATAAAATATTTCTAAAATAAATATTAATAAAATAACAAAAAGTCTTACAAAAAAAACTTATTATATTTTACAATAAAATTACTATTCAAAAAGACTTTTTATAAACATAAAGTACATATCAAACTATGACAAAGCATATTATGGCATATCGGTCTTAGTCGCATGATTTTTCATTTTCATGATCAACGAGAAAATCTGCTATATCGAGATGGGGTTCATCGTTTAGGCCATAGAAAGAAGGTCCAGCTTCATCATAGATGAGGTTGGTCTCAACATCCCTTTCTTTTGCCTTTTGGGATGCTTGGTACAGATCGGCCAAATATTTTGGAATACGACAGGTCTGATACCAATGTCCTTTCATGCCGCATCTGTAACAAGTAATTTCACCTTGTTTCTTTAAAACGTGACCAACATTATTGATTTGAAGATTTTCGTTGGTTTTTCTTGCGTTGAAGTCATTATGAGAGAGACCCCTTCCTTTTCCTCTTCCACGACCTTTTCCACGACCATGACCACGGCCTTGACCGCGTCCACGTCCACGTCCTCGTCCTCGCCCTTGCCAACTATTATAGCTGGATGTAGCAACATTCACTTCTGAAAGTGGAGCTGATCCAGTTGGACGGGTTTGATGATTTATCATCACGAGCTCATTATTTTGTTCAGTAACATGCAGAACTTGCATCAATTCAGAATATCGAGTATACCCTCTTTCTCGATATTGTTGCTGCAGGAGTACATTTGAAGGATGGAAAGTTTGGAATGTTTTCTCGATCATATCATAATCGGAAACTTCTTCTCCGCAGAGAGCTATCCTTGAAGTGATTCCGAACAAAGCGGAATTGTACTCACTTACACTTTTGTAATCCTAAAACTGCAGGTTTAGCCATTCATGTTTGGCTTTTGGTAAGATCACATACTTTTGGTGATCAAACCTATCTTTGAGAGCGATCCAGAGATCTGCGGGATTTTCTCTCGTGATGCCCATATCATATAATTTTTCCCAGAGACATCACAGGAGGGGAATTCAAGCTTTGCCAAATTTGAGATGATACTATATAAATAATAAAACAATTTGTTAAATATAAAATTTTATGAAACACTTTTGTAAAATCTTGTTTTAGCAATAAATATAAACTATAAAAAAGATTATAAGCTATATAATATATTCATAAATTAAAACAATCATTTTAGGAGGCATAACCTTCCATATAATTAAATATATAGATATGAATATATGATCAAGGAGGCAGAGCCTACTATAATGATCAAGAATGTAGATCTAAATGATCAAGGAGGCAGAGCCTACCATTATGATCAAGAATGTAGATCTAAATGATTAAGGAGGCAGAGCCTACCATTATGATCAAGAATGTATAGTCTTTTACTCTATAAATAATACATATAGTAATGTGCATATAAACTAATTAGATTTAAACAAATTTAACATAACTTAAATGTTACCTCAAACTGATGATGGATCGGGAATCGATCGTGCTGATAACGTGTTGTAAACTATATAAATGTTTGGAGGCAACAAGATGTTTATTATGAGAAGAATCAAAAGAGAAAGGATCTAGAGAGATGAGTGTGGATTTAGAGAGAAGCTAGAGAAAAACTAGAGAGAAACTAGAGAGATAGAAAGACTTCTCATTATTCTTCTTCTCTTGTACATAACTCTTATTTATAGAGGGAGAGACAAAGAGAGGTTGAGGACAAGTGGTGAACAAGTGTTCCAAGTGTTATCTAATGAAGAGGGATACTTGTTGTGATGGATACACACATATTTTATAACACTTCTCCTTGAGTATCCATCACCAGCGATGAGTTACTAGAAATCAAATTCACTTATCTTTGCTTAATCTAGTTAGTCTTTGGGAAAGCGCTTTCGCTGTTGACCTCTCCGAAGAAAGCGCTTTCGCCGTTGACCTCTCCGAAGAAAGCGCTTTCGCCGTTCGTTGGGCCATTGACCATTACATCCGTCCCGGTGACGCCGTCGTCATTCTCCACGTCTCTCCAAACTCTGTTCTCGTCGGCGCCGATTGGGGACCTCTCCCTCTCCAAACTTATCCTCCTCCTCCTTCCGCCATCGATCCTGAAGCTCAGCCGAAGCCTAGTCAGGAAGATTTCGACGCTTTGACATCATCCAAAGTAGCGGACCTAGCGAAGCCGTTGAAGGAAGCTGGGTTCCCTCATAAGATCCATATAGTGAAAGATCACGATATGAGGGAGAGGCTTTGTTTAGAGACTGAAAGGCTTAACCTTAGCGATGTGATTATGGGAAGCAGAGGTTTTGGTGCTGAGAAGAAGGGAAGTGATGGCAAGCTTGGCTCTGTTAGTGATTATTATGTTCACCATTATGTTTGTCCTGTTGTTGTGGTTAGATACCCTGATGATCGTGATGGTCCTTCTCCTCCTGGGAACGTTGGAGGTACTAGGGAAGCTATTGTGACTGTTAAATCACATAGGGATGATGATGATGATAATGATGAAGATGATGACGCTAAGACTTCTGCTGCTGATGCTCCTGCTCATCATGAACACATCAAAGGTCAGGACTCATTCATTTCTTACTCTCTCACAAATGTCCCGTTGACTTGCATATGTTCAAAAAAAAGCACAAACACATGTTTAACACAAAAAAGGACATGTAGGCACTGTCTTGAGCAAATCTATATAGGCAATGTGCCAATGTTAAACATGCGTTTGTGCTTCTTTTTCTCCCAAAAAGCCACCCACTCTAAATGGTCATTTCACATATTTTCTTGGAAGCTTAAGAATGTAGATATACTTGCCGATCATTATTTGCAAAGTAAAGGTATACCTACTTTTGAATAATATTATACATGGAAATATGGATCAAATTTTTTAATCTGGTCTTAAAACTCAATCAGCAATACTATAATTATATCATTTTTAAGTAAGAGCTCTATTTTATGTGTTAAGTAAATATTTAACGAAGAGCATATATTAGGATTCATAGATTTGTTTTGGTTCAAGAATTTTGTAGTAAAAGGAATGACAAAATAATTATTTTAACATTTTCTTTTATTGTAGTACAGCCAACTGTTGGGCTATTGCCTTTTATAGATAGTGGTATGCACTTGCATTGCACAACCTGAGCTTACAACAGGTACTTGATTTCATGAAAAATGAGCGGCATGTCGATGAAGTATATGTCCATTTGAGGCCAAAAAAAGATTTTGAAAAGGAGGATTTCGAGAGACTTGTTGAGCGTCTCTTGTTAAATAGACCATTGGCTATTAGTATAAATATTTTCCCTAGTTACAACACAAATAACGGAAAGATAAAGTTTCTAATTAGTTATCGTTTGTGTATATGGAATTTGATCTAACATTGGATTATTTATTTAGATAATACTCTTTAATGTAATTATTATTTAAATACTTTCTTAGGAAAATTTGTCTCCATTACCCACCGATCTTAAGAGAAAATGCTGTGAGACCAATTTTTCTCACTTTATGCTGTTGACTGGGCATGGCTATATTTTAGTAGAGGGTAAAGAATCCGAGGAGTTTTGGGAGCTTTACGATTCTTATGGGAGAGACTGGGGATACAATGGTTTCATTCGCATTGCTCGGCGTCAGGACCTAATCAAAGAAGCTATCACATGAAATACATATAAACTAATATATATATATAAATATATATGTGTATAAATTATTAGATTTATATATCTAATATTCTTTTCGTGTTCTAGGTTAATTGTGAAGAGTGAAAGATTAACTGATCAAATGGTGAAGATTTGTCTATTTCTGGAAAAACTTATTTAATATTCTTTTCGTCGTCTAGGTCAATTGTTTTTCTTAAATTGGATTGAGGCTTCTGTACTAATTCTGTACTAATTTTGTGGACTATATTCTCTAATTAAATTTGCTAGTATATTCCTCAGTTGCTTTGTTGAGTGTATGCTATTTTGTATGATTTTTTTTTTTTTTGACGATAAAATGCTATTTTGTATGATTATCTAGAAGGCATAGCTAGTGGTGCAAATTAGCTTCAACATATTTTCTCTTTTTTGATTCATGATCTTCCCACACTGCTTTTGCTCTTTTTTGTTAACACTGGTTGTGTGATATTCTTGAAACCAGGGGAAAAATAAAGTAGAGTGATATAGTAGAAATTATAAACCAATTCTTTTTGCTTAATCTAGTTTGTATTTTTGGGACGACAATCTTTGCTTAATCTAATAATTAGACATACAAGAAAGATGTTTTGATATCGCGCTGTGGACTTATAATTGATATCAAAATGACCACCCCGAGTTTGATATCTTTTACCATTAAACTATACTTGTAGTACTTTTTTTTTGTAACACTGACTAACAAAATAAATTACCCTAATGTATAATGTGAAACACGAGACCAAAACGTAAAATAGGGGGATTTAGGAACATATATATATTTAACGTTAAGGGCTCAAATGGTTATAATAGAAGTGAGTCATTAGTCAAAGCAGAGATTCATACGTCTTCACTAATTCGGCTTCATCATAGAGATAGGTGATCGTATCTTCTTTCCTTTCTCGTTCTAATTAGCTTTCCATTTGATTCATCAGATTTCAGTAGTTAAACTAATAAATTGATTTGGATTAGTAAGTACGAACTAATCTGCTCCGACCTCTTATTCCTTCACCATCATGATGCTTATCACAAAAATGACATGTCTTCCAGACCCACCGGTGGTTTCCACCACCTCCCTTTCTCTCCTCCATCGCATCTCTAAACATTTTCTATCCTAGCAGTTATCTTCTTTTCATTGGACGGAGCAGATTGATCGAGCATCAACGCATGTGACTCAAACTGGAACAACGGCAAATGGCGGCAACAAAACCACAACTTCGGTTCGCTATCCTTTTTCTCATAAATGGAAGGATGACAATGACACATACGCCTTCTTTGGTGGATGAGATTTCTGCTAGGTTTTAATGCTTCGTGGTTGCTAACGTAGTGGGAAGAAAGTAGAGAAATTAGAGGAATTGAAAATTTTTAATTCTATCAAATATAATCGCTAGAATTAAAGAGAGAGAGAGATTTGAAAGTCTTTTACAATAATAGAAAATCTGTTATTTATGTCTTTTTAATTCCATTCAATCAAATTCTCTCATCCTATATTTCATTTAATAGAAAAATCCATTGTTAACAAATTCATCATTATTAAAGGTAAGGTAAAATATGATATTATTCAATTCATATAAAGATTTCCGATAATGTATTCTCTTGACAAAATTTCAACAAATCTTTTTAAAATGTTTTTGGGCTTGTGGCCTTATAATTTCTATATATAATCTAAAAATGTTTTTGGGCTTGGGCCGGCTCTGCCTTGAGATCCCCATTGAAATGCGTCTGCTTTAGCTAAGACTGGTGCTGCTTATTAAGCATCTCTTACCATCATCGTAGGCCCTTGGCTCATGAACACATCGATTATCGATCCTTGCGTTGTGTTGTGGAAAAATTTCAAAGTGAACCATATCCAAAGCATTCCTTAAGTTTATACATGTTGTTTTGGACCCTAGGTCTAAACTCCAAAGGAAAAATAAGAGAGTTATTCTGTGATTTTAATCTAGTTTTAACAATTATACTCACGCTTACAATAATTCATGTGCGACAACGGTCAAACTATAGTTTTGATAAATTACTTGTGATAAATTCTTGCGATATGATTCAATATACGAAACTTTTAAAATTTTATTTGGAAATAGAGAATGATTTTAACAAAATAACTTTACACCTGCCTTAACAATTTAATCACCAAAATTTACATTTAGCCAAACGCTAAGTGCCATCTAACAAATGACTAACGGACCTACCACACCTAGCGCTCTTAGACATTTCTTTCAATCTTTGAAGAAAAATACACAATTTGATAAATAAATAAAAAGATTTTCATCCTCTCCTTTTCATATGCACAATTTTTCATCATCCATAATGAGATTATTAAGATTTACGACAGATCTAATTTATCAAAAGAACAATAAGATTTCCCAAATCAAGTTGATAATACATTGACTATATTAATTTTAAAAACTAGTTTTCATATAAACATACTTAATCTGATTTAAGCATAGCAAGAGTCATAATATTATAGTTTTCATATATATCACTTAAAATAAAATATATATAAATTAGGAAATAAAAATTAAATAAGTGACTAGCTATGTGGTTTTGATTGTAAAGAATTGAAGGAAAACAATTCTTATACCATTTTCGTCAAGGGATTTCGACAGTTGCAACCTAGGGATGATATCAAGAATGCATTGACTAACATTTTCAGTTCTTTTGGAGACGTCACAAAGGTTTTTGTTCCCATAGAATGTAAAACCCGTGTTCCTTTAGGATTTGCTTTCATTGATCTGGCAAATGGTGATGGCAGTGATAAGACGTTAAAATTTAGTGGAAGCTACATGGGAGGAAGGAAGCTTGAGGTGAAAATGACTAGAGATACTGACGAATACTATGGCTATATATACTGGCTTTACTGGGTGTGGACGATGTATAAGGTTTATAAGCCCTCAGTACACCATCCACCAGAGATTTCGTAGAGATGTTCCAATCTGCACAAAAGTTGAATGATTTAGTGCAGTCTACTAACTTTTTAACAAAGGCAGATTTAGAAAACTTTGCATCTGAAGTAATTTAAAATGTTTTCCTTAAATTATGATTGGATTATATATATTTCGGGCCGGACGATGGCATGGTGCAAGAGGTGCTTTTACACCATGTCAAATTATTATTGAAAACAAATTACAAGATTTTAGGCCCTCAACATTTGATATTTTGACAAAAAAAACACTCCAAATTTCTGAAAATTACAAATAAGACCTCCAAATTGAAAAGAAAAAAAAAATTGCACAAGGTCCAAAGAAAACTTGAGCCAGCCCTGATATATTTGCAATGTTAAGCATTTTGTTGAATATAGATATCCCAAACCTGTTAGCCCAATGCTCTCTTTTACTCAAAAGAGCATTGTTAAAGATGAAGAAGAGGATGATGAAGATTTTATTTCGGTTAGTTTCTTTATTACTAGTTTATATTGTAATATAAGAATAAATTTATCTTTTAATATTTTTCGTTTTATTCCTTTTCAGCATACAAATGCAATCATTTAGTACAGCCAGCGGAAAGACTACTATTGATGATATGTAAGTGGCTGAATTAGATATTATATGCATTTGCATTATTTTTTTAGTTACTGATCGTTTGACATTTACTTTATGTTTGTAGTATAATATTCTTCAAAGATAAATGTCAGATCGAAGTTATTCTTCTTAGTCTAAGAAGGTATACTAACGACGAAGGTAAGGTGATTGGGATTGATGTTCGGATCGAGTTTCGGTCTATTCAAGCATTAAAGAGACCTTAAAGTTCAATGGAGAAGTAATGGGCAAGAATCTTATCTTCATATGTAGAGCACTTGGCAGGTAGCTGATTTTACTTGTGTTAATTTTTTTACTTTAGATATGAATTTTTAATTGTATATGGTATGGTGGCAACATGTTACGTGTACATTGCATCTCTGGATTCAAATGTCGGAAGTCTGAAGATGCTGTTAAGAAACTAATAGAGGAGAAATTTAAATAATGTCATCTTGTGAGATAATCTTGCCTAAAGACGGGAAACTGGTTGTTTACTAGGGTATGTGTAGAAAATTTGAACTATTTGTGAATTTCTTAATAGTTAATTGTTATTAACTCTAATTTCTAACTATCTTTTTTCTTTCCCATGCAAATTTAATAAGAGAAATGAATTAGAATAAAGTAACTAATAAGCCTGCAAAATATACTGCACAACATTAGTACATGAGTGTCATTCCAGGTTTAATACATTCTAAGTTAGAAAACAACTAAATTACCTAAGTAAGAAATAGATAATTTTTCACCATTTATCAGTCTAATTGACCTAGAACACAAAAATAATATTATATATCAATCTAATTTATACATATGTACATATTACATATACATATATATAGGCTCTGATACCTTATCACACTTGACTTAAAACCTAGTTATGACAAGCTAAAAATACTCAGGGGACTTAATTAAAACCTATAAAACTGTGAAAGTGAATTTTAATTGTAAGATTATCACACAAGTTTACTCTATCACACTTGGCTCTGATATCATAAGAAAACGTAATAAGAGGGGGGAAAGAATATCATGTATCCTCATCTCGAGAGTTTTTAATAAGGCATTGACGCTGAGTAATACGACTGATACAATTTCATAAAATCCACAACATATATGACTTCATAAAATTAATCGTATTATTTGCGTTGGTTGGCGTCAGAGCAAATAAAAAAAAACTAGTTCCCTGAGATTTAAATGTTAACAATATGTTGTGGATTTCACGAAATGGATGACCTACAACTTTTATTTTGAGTGAAAATAAACAAATTCAGAGACTTCCTTGATGTCTCAAATTCAGATATCTCAATTGATTTATTATTGGTCCAGTTTCTAATGGTTAAAAAAAAAAGACAAAATTTTCATCTCCTGTTTTCGGTTTTTGAATTATATTCAGAATTTACCATGTGTGAATGTAAATTATATTACAGTTGAATGAATGTTAGGTTTGTACTTAATTTAGTGTAGTTTAAATCTAATTGTCAAACTCAACATATGGGATAAAGACTGATCGGTTAGGTTCTGGTTTGACTTTTGGAACTACGGACAATGTTTGAAGTATTTGACTCTAGTCATGCTTTGATTGTGAAAGCCACCAAATGGTTTTGCTTTGTTTGGTTGGAATTGTAGAAAACAACGTATAAAACTGAAACACAAGAAATAATACATATTTAAAGTTTCAAAAATAAAAATTAAATTATTTTAAAATTACATTAAAACATTATTTCTCTAGTTCGCAATTGGATCTACCGGTTTAATCGCATTTCTTCCTACAAAAATATTCAATGAGAACCACACACCTTTATATAAATAAACAATTCAACAGACCCAACGGTCCAACCCCCACAACAATAATCTCTCACTAACCACAGAATTTAAAAAGAGATAATTGTCGCAGAAGGCATTTATCGGCAGGTTGTCTCCAAAATGAGCATTGAGGCAAAAAAACATCTACAGAAGCAAAAGAAGTATTTTACTTGACCAATTTACCCTTATGCAATGAGGAGGAAGTTGATATTTAGTAGGGTGATGACGTCAGGTAATTTAAGTAAACGATTAGTTTGATTATTAATATGTTTTTCTTTGATGAGTTGATGATCATATTGATTTGGTGGACATAATATTATTTTTCATGTTCATGAATTCATGATACATGTTTCTGTATTTTTGTCAAACATTGTTTAGTGTACACACATAGAAGACGTTTATAACAATTTTTTTGCCATAAAAAAAAATCGATAAAATACATAATGTGTTTTGGAATTCAGATTAACATCTCATGTTGGGATTGGAATACAGACACATGTTTGGTTGGGAGATAAAGTGAGAAGCTCTCCATTCTTCTTGATGTCCACGACCATCTCACCATGTTTTATGAGCGTATCTTCAGAAATTGGCTGATACAAAGAAGATTATAAGAGAAAGAACCAGAGGAAGAAGTGAACACTTCTCCCTGACAGTGAAATTAATGTATTGCTGTACCTTTACAGTATGATGACGAGATTTCAACATTTGTTTCATCTACCCAGATTCAGATCAACATAGTATACTAGGAGTACAGACCTTTGTAAAGCATAATTAAAGATGCTTGTTATAACTAAGCTAGCGACTATTACATGCGCAAGATGTTGGAGAAATCTTAAAATTTTGTCCATCTAGGCATCATGATGCTTTCTGGGTGATGGTGTTCTATATACCTTAAAACCAAGACGGTTGAATGAACCCTTGTAAAACCAATGTAACAATGCAGTGGTGCTTAAAACTCTAGCCTAAAGCTGAGAGAGATGAATGAACCCAAGGAAAACAAATTTAACAACATGTTTGTGTTCAAAACTATACCCTAAAGCAGAGAGGGATGAATGAACCCAAGGTAAACGAGTTTAGCACCGTGTTTGTGTTCAAAACTATACCCTAAAGCAGAGAGGGATGAATGAACCCAAGGGAAACGAGTTTAGCACCGTGTTTGTGTTTAAAACTAAACCCTAGTAGATTGTAAATGGGGAACCCAAACACAATATATATATTTAACTACCTTACCAATTAAACGTTTGAACATCAAACCTTCATTATCACAAAGGAAGCAGACATGCATGAACACCACCTAGTGAAATTACAATGATGTGAAATCTTTAGGGAAAAAAAAAATTTAAGTCATACATAATACGAATTTCACCTGCATCGTCTTAGTAAAAACTATTGGTGGTTTTAACCTGAAAACATTACCATGACATCCTACATTTCAAACGAGAATGCCAAGTTCTTCATTAAGAGAAAAGAGCAAAACATTTTTGGCCAACCAATTGCTGCGTTAACACTTGTAAACATCGATGCATTTGGTTTTGATGTTGTTTACCTCTAAGTTTCTCAAACAAGACAGCCTTGGCTTGTGTCTTTTGTTTCCAGTCACTCACAAGCTCGAGCCTGAACCTTTAGTTCTCTTCCTCTCACATCTCCAATGACTAAAAATCTAAAACCAAAGATTAAAGACTTAATTAAAAAAAGCTCAAAGATTGTTGGTACTTACTATCATGTACTTTCTATAGATCTTTCAACATTGAATAAATTTTATACCAACTTTAGCCATATGCTAAAACTCAGAGCCTTGAACACAAATAATTCCACCTTTTAATCATAATAATTTACATTAAGAGAAGCTTAATTCTATAATTTCACGCAACATAATTAACAATAATATGTAATTTTATCATTTTTTAATGATTTTATCAAAACATTCTCAGAGATTACAATAAATTAGCAAACATTCATCAAGATTCTGATTTTGTTTGAAATCGCAAACAGATTCAACTCGAGCAACAAGTACATGAGAGAGAGAGAGAGAGAGTATGCCTGCAAGATGGAAGATTATCGAAGAAAGCTACCGCGAGACTGGATCCAGAGATCTAAACCCGACGGAGGAGACAAAGATTCATACGCAAACGCCTTAGAGCTAGAAGATGGAAGCCAAGAACGAAGAAGACCCCGGAAATCGGATAACAGTGATCGTGCAGCGGTCATGGCTCGTTAAAAGTCATCGATCCCGGATTAGAATTTAGACGAATAACGAAACTCAACAACAGTTCTTTTGCCAACAGTAAACCCTCAAATTAAAAAAATTTGGGTTGAGAGTGAAGATGTAGTGACGTCACTTTCCGAAGGACAAAATAGACTTTAGAAAGACGAGAAGTGCTTGTTTTAGAGAATAGCACAGTGAAGTGTCTAAAAACGAGAGGCATTCCAAGACAAATGCCTAAATTTTAATTGATTCATTTAAAAATGTCTTAAAAAATGTAAAACGGTTTTTGGAATAATCTGAATATTGGTGATATACAAAGATGTGATCATGTCATGTGAACCAAAAACATGTTGAGATAAGCATAAGGGTGGTACGTACTACCAAAAACAGTTCGAAGACGCGGCAGAGAGATATGACAGGTTGTGTTCTTGGCGAATGAATAAAAAAATCTTTAAACTCTTATTATTTCATTTCCTCTGTAATAGTCCCCACAATTTTTTTCTATCTTTTGCGTGGTCGATATTACAAAGCAAAAACCACATTCCTATACTTTTTTTTACCTTCATCTGCCACCCAATCTCCCTCATTCATTTGATCCACAGAATCTTTTAATACAAAGTCACAAACATGTAATCAAAATACGAAACTGTAATATATACGAACATGATAATAGAAAGGTCAAATACAAAAGCTTAAAAAAATTGAGTTTGTACGACACATAGGATCAAAAGAAAAATACTACTACTACTAACCTCAACACTAAAACAAAAGTATAGTCAGGAAACGAACGGTTGTGATTTACTTCAAAGGGAAAAAAAGAAAGGAATCAACGGTTGAGATCTCTCCTGGTTTTACTTTTACCGATAGCAAAGATCAAAGAAGAAGAAGACGATGAAGCAGATGCATCGTCGCTGTTCATTCTCACGATAGAGTTAACCACCGGTTCTTTGTCTCTTGATGATCGCTTCAACGGCCGTTTTGATTCTTGTACTGCTGAACAGCTTCCGATCTCATCCTGCATTTGTACAAAAAAAAAAAAAAAACAAAAATTAGAAACCAAAACTTTCCTCTGTTAAGTTTCCCAAGAAAAAGAAAAAAAAAAGATAGATCCATGTATTTGAAGATGTTAAAAATGGGTAAGCTTTATTTTTAGCTCATAGTAAAGCAAGCAATCAGTAGAAACTGTACCTGCAGTTGATGATGTTGCATTTGACAAAAAAAAAACTGAAAACCCTCTTTTGTCCTGAAGACTTTTGTTCTATTTACTAATTTATGCAGATGGATTCTACTGGAGGTTCTTGACAAGATCTCTCCCGGTTCTGTCAACTGGAAGCATGCTTCCAAACCGCCGATTAAGATGCCGTTTAGAAAAGTAGAGAACTGCAATCTCGTCGTAAAGATCGGGAAACAGCTGAAATTGTCATTTGTAAGTGTAGAAGCTCATTCTTGGTAATCATTACCCGAGAGATCATGTTTCAATATTTGTTAGCCTGATGAAAGAAGATGATCGCCTTATAAACTGGAGATATGGTTGTCTATCTCAAGTCTCTTATGGCAGTTGATGAGATTCCATATGCTCTAACTTCTCAAGAGTCTCAGATCTCGGACACAAGGTAAAGAGATGACTGATGCAGATATCCTCAGCTGGGCCAACAGGAAAGTACGAACCATGGGGCGAAAATCGCGAATCTAGAGTTTCAAGGTTCCTTCAAACACTTGCCATAAATATGTCTATCAAGCGGGTTACGCTTCCTTGACCTTCTAGGCTTCTATGGGCGGTAGAGCCAAGAGTTGTAAACTGGAATCTTGTCGCCAAGGGTGAAACAGGTTCAGTACTTTCTTAACTAGAGTCTAGTTACTCTCTCTGTTTAACATACATGATGATGAGAAGAGGTTGAATGCTACATATAATACTAGGCGGTGTCCCGTGCGTTGCACGGGTTTATTTTCTTGCGTTTGAAATTGAGGTTTTTATGTAATATGTGAGTTTTTGATGTATCTTTTGTTTGTTTATTTTTTTATTACTTTGAGAATGAATCCATTTTAGTTTTTTGTTCTTTTCTATATATTACTATATTTTGTATTGTGTCTTGTGAACTTTAGAAAGTGTTTAATTTTTCTTAATTTGTGTTTAAAATATCAGCTAAGTTTTTGTCAAATTATTGAAGAATTAAAAACATGTCCAATAAGTTAGTGAAACAAATTTTATTTATCATATTTTATTGATTTATAAATGTAGTAAAGCTTATAGTACTAATTTTGTTTTACAATTATGTTATGTGATGTAACCATTAGTAAGGTCTCAAAATATCTAGGTCCGGCTACAGCAGTCAACATCGTTGAAGCTTCGGTAGTAAGCGCTGAATGGAGTGGTGGTCCAATCGGTCTTGAGTCGTCGGCCTTGTGTGGCCCAATCATCAGCTTCCCAAAGACTTGATCAGTATATTTTCATCGGCTGACTCTTTGGGTAAGCCACACCATTAGCCTCGTTGTTCTTGAACACTCAGATTGGAATTCCATCCACAAGAAAACTTTTGAGATCCCAAGGAAAACAATTAAAAAAAAAAAACAATTCAAGAACAGTGATTTTGGCAACTGAAAACGGTTTAAGAAATAGAACTAATCAACAAAATTAAGATATGTTGATTAGTCTAAATATAATTCTAAAAACTTATGTTAACAATCAAACAGCATCGTGACAGTTCTGAACGTCTCGTTAACGCTTAATAAGATTTAGAACATTGAGTTGAAACTGTTGATATTGCTTACAAGATGTTCAAAGGATTCCAAAGGACAGTGTAGGTGTGGAGATCCGCAGTGGGATCAAACCACAGATAGAACTGCATTTCGCAGTTACCTTTGCCTCATGTGAACACATTCGTATGAAGAACTTAAGGCTGTCTGATAACATTACTACCCAAGAACTTGAAATCGATCTCATCCCATGTCTCGCCTTTTGAAGAAAGATATAAAAGAAAGTCTAAATGTTAGATCGAAAATTAAACAAATGATGCCACAAAGTTTAAAAGGAATGAAGACATATGAAGTTTTACATATGTAGTAAGCATTGACGGTTCCGGTTGAGTTTCCTGCGATAAGTTTCATCTTCATGTTGATCTTTCCGAACAAGTACTCCTTCTTTGATTGAAAATCTGAATCGGAGGTCTTGTCTAGAGTACAATAAGGAGTTTTCATTTTTACAAAAGTGACAAGAAAAGTAAAAGAAATTGAGACCTTACAAATGAAAGATGATAGTTAGTGGAAAGTGTATGTACCTTACTAATTTACAGGAAATCAGAAATTAATTTTGTTCTTACTATAATGAAAGTAGATTTATAATATTCACAGTTAATTGTGTCTTAATGTCATTTAAAAATAAATTTAATTGTATTAATATCATAAGAATGACAGTTATATTTTTAAGAATTCATTGTTATTAGTCTTTTTACTCTAAAAATATGTAGTTTAGTGTGGGATTTTAGTAGCCTTAAGTTACAAAATTGTGATTTTTTCGGACTCATTTTTGCTTTTAATACACTTAACTTTCATATACGATTTTGTTTCTAATTTACATTGCTCTAGATTGAGGCTAAGTTACAACACATTAAAAGATAAGAGCTGAGTACAATTGGTTTTTGTAACGTTTAGATTAAAGCCAAAATTAGTTGCATGCATTTATTTAACCATAAGTGTAGTTTAAATAGTCGAATATACAAATAAAACCGTGTAGTCAAATTTGCTCTATATACAAATAGAACCATGTAGTCTAAATAGTCGACTATGACGCTGTACGGTACGTCTAACATATATGTACTGTATTTTAGAACATTGCTTAGGATACCTAAAATACATAATGTATATGTCGTCAACTCATTACGTTTTTTATAGATACAGCCCCAATAGTTGTGATCACAATTCACATATGTACACTTAACTACGAAATGAATGCCAAAAGTGGAAATTAACGTTACAAAGTTAACCATTAGTTGGATCTTAAATACCATTTAGTTGGTAAAAATCAACAGACTCATGTAATACACCAATGAAGTTAAAATAATGAAAACTCATCAGTTTATTATACTCAAAATTACTGAAATACAATAAAATATACGAAAACTAAACAAAAAACCCCGTCCAACGTGTTACGCTGTAATTTGTTTTTTTTTTCTGGTTAAATCCATGAAGACAAAATTCTTTGGTCCATTAACCATTTACGGTATATTCTCCATTTTCAGCCTATTCTCCAATATGATGTTTGTTTAGTCGACGATGTAGTTTTGTCGACAACTTCAAATTGGCGGTGAGCAACTTTCAGTGTTCCGACAGTTTTCTCATCTGTAACATAAACCTAGGACTGTCATCTTAAAACGTGTCTGTTAATGTGTCTTTTTATATATAACTGGGTTCATATTGGTGCTTCAATAAGGCTTTGTATATTACATTATTGTAATATACCATTTTGGGTTTTGTTATATAAAAAACGAATTAGCTTTTTATTATTAAAAAAATTGTGGGCTTCAATAAGGTTTTGTATCACATCTTTATAATATATTATTTTGGTTTTATAGAAAAACTGAATGGCCTTTTAAAAAAAAACTTAAAAAAATAAATTAGAAGATTCAGAAATGACATATGGCAGATAGATATAGCTTCTTAGAGTATGTAATCCTACTTTATTATATTAGATTTGCACTAAATCCCCTATTTTACATATTTTGTCTTGTGTCTCACTTTAATTTTTTGAACTTAATTGTTTTTGGGAGCACAAATCTTTGCCATTATTAAACTATACTACTTTTTTTTTTACTAAAGTTCAAAAATATTCGAATTGAAACACAACCAGTGTTAGCAAAGAAGAGCAAAAGCACTGTAAGAAAATCATGAATCAAAAAGAAATATGTTGAAGCCCATTTGCAGTAGAAATCTGCCGAGTTTTCTAGATAATCATACGAATATAGCATACTAAATACACGAGGGTCATTCCAGCAAAATATATTCAACAAAATCAGGGTTTAATATATTCAACAAAATCAGGGTTTAATATATTCCTTGTTACAAAACAACTAAATTATCTCGCCTGATTTTAGGGAATGTATTAAAACCATGATTTTGGAAGATTTTATGATATTTAGAAAATTTGAAATTTTGATAGATTTTATGGAACTTTATATGATTTATTGTAAAATTCTTTCAAATCCCACCTAAAAACATGAGATTTGAATTTCTCTATTTTTAACTAAACAAATCCTATGTTATTTTTAACTTATGATCCATAATCTCTAATGATCATTAAAATCCAAATCCATAAACTGTTTTGAATAACAGTAGATTTTAAAGTAGATTCTTAAATCATATGTTCAATAACAATAGTTTTAATAGACTTTTTAGAATACATGATTGAATAACATAGGATTTGTAAATTTTACACAAATCACTTAAAATGTCAAGTTGAATACACACTCTTTAATGATTCACTCTTCACAATTGACCTAGAACACAAATAATAATATTAACATTTTTGATGATCAATCTGGAGGACAATTGTCACGGGATGGTTTTAGTCAGCTCTCACAGATTGAACAGTCGGCCCTTAATAAGCCTTTCTCTGAGTTTGAAGTCGAGCAGGCTTTACGCCGCATGAAAGGGTTTAAAGCCCCTGGACCTGATGGGTATCAACCCATCTTTTATCAACAGTCCTGGGAGATAGTGGGGGAGTCAGTCACTCGTTTTGTTCTTAAGTTCTTCAGGACAGGTGAATTGCCTCCAGAAACGAATGATGTGCTTGTTGTACTTATTCCTAAGGTAGGGAAGCCGGAGCGGATCACCCAGTTTAGACCAATAAGTCTGTGTAATGTCTTGTTCAAAATCATCACTAAAGCGATGGTGGGAAGAATGAAGTTGGTTTTGACAAAGCTAGTAGGACCAGCACAGTCAAGCTTTATCCCAGGAAGAATGAGCACCGACAACATAGTTGTGGTACAGGAGGCTGTCCATTCTATGAGGCGGAAGAAAGGTCGGAAGGGGTGGATGTTACTGAAGCTTGACCTGGAGAAGGCTTTATGATCGCATAAGATGGGATTTTTTGGAGGATACCTTGAGAGCTGCGGGGTTCTCTGAGTCATGGGTGACTTGGATATTGCAGTGTGTATCTGGACCAACAATGAGAGTGTTATGGAATGGGGAGAAATCAGAGGCTTTCAAACCTTTGAGAGGGCTTCGTCAAGGTGACCCTCTGTCACCATATCTGTTTGTGTTGTGTATGGAGCGACTTTGCCATATGATTGAACATGAGATTGAGGAGAAAGCTTGGAAACCAATCAGTCTTTCTAGAGGGGGGCCTAAGCTCTCTCATATCTGCTTCGCTGATGATCTGATACTGTTTGCGGAAGCATCGGTGAGCCAAGTGCGTGTTATAAAACGGGTTTTGGAGAGGTTTTGCTTGGCATCAGGTCAGAAAGTGAGTTTGGAGAAGTCGAAAATATTTTTCTCTGATAATGTGTCCCGTGAGTTGTGCCAGAGAATCAGTGAGGAGAGTGGCATCAGTTCAACACGAGAGCTTGGGAAATATCTAGGTATGCCCATCCTCCAGAAGCGCATTAACAAAGATACCTTTGGAGAAATTCTCGAGAAGGTTTCCAGTAGGTTGAGTGGTTGGAAGGGACGCATGCTTAGTTTTGCTGGTCGAATCACGCTCACTAAAGTTGTACTCTCTTCCATTCCGGTTCACACCATGAGTTCTATTAAACTTCCTGCTTCAACCTTGAACAGGTTGGATAAGTTGGCTCGTGACTTTTTGTGGGGCAGTGATGAAGTTAAGCGAAAGATACACTTGGTGGCTTGGGACAAGGTTACTCGGCCCAAGGGTGATGGTGGTTTGGGGATCAGATCCGCGTGTGAAATGAATAAGGCCTTGGTTGCTAAGTTGGGTTGGAGGATGATACACGACAAAGATAGTTTATGGGCAAAAGTGGTTAGAAGCAAGTACAAAGTGGGTGAGGTTAAGGATACAGGTTGGTCTGTGGTGAAGGGCACTTGGTCTTCTACTTGGCGAGGTGTTGGTGTTGGTTTGCGAGAGGTGGTTTACCCTGGTTTGCGGTGGGTTATTGGCGATGGCAGAACGATAAACTTCTGGTTAGATAAATGGCTGACGAATCAGTCGTTGGCTGAACTGGCAGTTGTAGAGCTTCCTCGAGGTTCTGAGAAGTTAACAGCTCGTGAATTATGGTCTGATGGGGCAGGGTGGGATCTTTCAAGAATTACGCCTTACATATCAGAGAATAAGAGACTGGAGCTCGCTGCAGTAGTCATCGATAGTGTTACCGGAGCGCGAGATAGATTGTCTTGGGGTAATACGAAGGATGGAGGTTTCACTGTCGGTTCCGCTTATGCTCTGTTGACTGAGGACCACTCACCGCGTCCGATGATGGATAAGTTTTTTAGATGTATTTGGAGAGTTACTGCTCCTGAACGTGTGAGGGTTTTTCTCTGGTTAGTCGGGAACCAATCTATCATGACTGACTCAGAGAGACGCAGGCGGCACTTAAGCAACACGGATGTTTGTCAGGTTTGTAAAGGCGGGGTGGAGACAATTATTCATGTTCTTTGTGACTGTCCCGCAATGTCAGGATTGTGGAGCCGAATAGTACCAGTGCGATGGAGGCAACGGTTCTTTGAGTTGTCGTTGTTGGAGTGGCTGTTTGAAAATCTATGTGGCGCGATTAGGGGAGATGATTATTCTTGGTCTACAATGTTTTCCATGGCTGTTTGGTGGGCTTGGAAGTGGAGATGTGGAAACTTGTTTGGAGTAAACAGAGTATGGAGAGACAGAGTCAAATTTATTAAAGACTCTGTGAAGGAGATTTTGGTTGCAGGGGCGAGTTGTTTGCACCATCGAGGAGCAGCGGTTCGGGTACAGAGAATGATTAAATGGTCAGCTCCTCGGACAGGTTGGTTTAAGCTGAATACTGATGGCGCTTCTAGGGGTGATCCCGGGTTGGCTACAGCTGGAGGGGTCTTACGCAATGAGTTTGGTGATTGGTGTGGTCGTTTTGTGGTCAATATAGGGAGGGGTTCCGCACCGTTAGCAGAGCTATGGGGGGTCTATTATGGTCTCTATATCGCCTGGGAACAGCGGATCACGAGACTGGAATTGGAGGTGGATTCTAAGGTGGTGGTGGAGTTTTTACAGACAGGGATCGGTGAGTCGCATCCGCTGTCCTTCCTGGTACGTTTGTGCCATGGCTTTATCTCGAGGGACTGGTTAGTCCGTGTTTCCCATGTGTATAGGGAAGCTAGCCGCTTAGCTGATGGGTTAGCGTCCTATGCGTTTTCCTTACCGTTAGGTTTTCAGAGGCTTGATACTATTCCTATGGTCGTTGAGTCTGTTTTTCAGGATGATTTAACGGGACCTGCGTGTCCGCGTGATATTGTTTTGTAGTCTTTTTTACTTTAATAATACTTAGCTGGGAGATTTTTCTCCTGGTTCCTTACCAAAAAAAAAAAAATATATTAACATTTTTAAAGTACATTTTGGTTTATGTCATTTAAGTTGTGCTTATTTAATTTGTTTTATTTATAACATTAACCCCTAAAAATTTTCCTAAAATAACATTCCGTAGAAACTCAATTAATGTAACTATTTAAATTGGCCTAATTTGATACGTTTATTGCCATAAATAGCTTGACAACATCTATACATTTCGATGTTTTCAAAAACAACTCTACATATCGGGTCGGTTTTACATTTTGATTTAAAACCCGATTACACTAATCGGATCCTTCTTTAAATCCTTAAATACTAACAGTCTAATTAATCTTTCAAAATTCCGAGATAAACGTATAAGAAAATATATATACACGAAATCCTTTACTAATATGCATTTAATCACTAGGAATCTCAACATGTAAAATCCGGGTGGTTTAAATCCCAAAAATATTGCAACACAATAAAATTTATAGAAATTAGAGACTAAATGTTGCACAAATCTCGCAATCGTTTATAGTACTCCAAAATACAATCTTCCTATAATATGGCAATCGAGCATTAAACATATGAATTTCATAGCTACAGCCGAGCATTTTTTAAGTATATACCTTATTAATCTTACCTAAATCAAAACACTTCGGATCTTATAATATCTTCTAAACTTGCGAATCAAGAATTGAACCAACTCACAATACCAAAACCCTGTCATCATCTCAAACACTATATATGTGTCATTCACGATGACCACCTAAGCCACCAAACTAAATACCACACATATATTGAAAATAGCCGCTTCATTTGCCTATCTAAGACACATACGTCCATACAGCTTGGCAAGTTCATGTCAAAGTTAGGTGGTAGGATCCATTCAGCGTTAGGTGAAGAGTTGCCTACGGTGCCATGGCATAAGATTGTTTGGACGTCAGGAGGAATCCCGAAACACAATTTCTTAACTTGGCTGGTTGTGTTGAACAGATGCCCAACTCGTGACCGACTGATACAATGGGGATTGCAGGTTGACTCCCGCTGTTTACTCTGTGCGACTGGATCTGAAAGCCGGGATCACCTCTTCTTCAACTGCTCGTACAGCTGGTCACTATGGAGTACGATCTCTCGCCGCTGCAACCATAATGCTTCAACTTCCTGGTCTGGCACAATGACCGGTCTCATCAACTACAACGGCTCCCGAGATGCAAAGAAACTATTACTAATCGCCTGGCAGGCACTCATATACTTCCTTTGGACTGAAAGGAATCACAGGTTGCATAGAAACTGTTTTAAGCCAACTGATCATCTCCTTCATCAGGTTGATCAGCTTGTGAGAAACAGAGCCCTTAGCTTCCGTGATTCCAACCCTTCTCTCACTTCCACTCTGTTAGGCCTCTGGTTTGCTGGATCTCACAGCTGAAGGGAAAGTTGCGAAACCCTAACCTCTCGACATTTTGCGATCTCACCGAAGTATTCTCTCACCATTGAATGGAAGAAGACAAAGGTGGTTTGAAACGTTTTAATTGCCAACCGTTTCTCTTCTGGTTCATTTCCAACTATCCTGGTTCATTTCTGGTTCAACTTTGGTTTCTTCTCAATGGGTAATATGTAATCGATTTTCTAACTGGGCTTCCAGTATTGGGCTCTCTAGCCCTGTAAACATTTTATGTCCCTGTTTTTCAATTTGAATGCCCTTTAACAAAAAAAAATAAAAAAAAAGTTCATGTCAAAGTTTTCTATTCATGGCGACAATACACACAACGATCCTATCTTTGATTCAAACTAGTTATCCTTGGTTAAGTTTCAGAAAAAAATTCTAAATGCTAACATTTTGATTGGTAAGTTTATTTCTAATATGTGTTTAAATTTTGTTGAATTCTTATTCAACACTAATGTCTAAATCTCATTAAAAAATTGTAGATGATATTGGGCATATCCTCAACATTGGAGAGATTGACTTGAGCTTAACAACAAGACAGCTAATAAGCTTGATTTCGAAATGAGAGATGAAACGTAAGTTAATTGTTTTTTATATCTTATAATTATCAGCCATATTGACGTATACGTGATAACATTAGTTTTCAATACTAATTTATTCAAACAGTGAGAGACTGCCATGTACCTTGTGCCGACTCTGATGGGATAGTCGTCATTTGCCTGATAAGGTTTTCATTTTAGCAAAAAAAAGAATAGGAACTATATTTAATCATGTTTATAACAATTGAGTTATTAATATTTAAGGTACAAAAAGTTTATCCAACTTATTCGATGCTCACAAGTTCATGTGAATCCATCATTTCTAAGTCTACTTTCATTAGTTCGTTAATATTGGTTTACTTTTAGTACACTCCATTGATTTCTTTTATTTTAATTCTTAATGATATACAGATTCCCTATGATGGCCTCACTCTTCTATCAC